>OU342736.1:4925921-5350160 GCA_910589765.1 Avena atlantica | reverse complement strand
GGCCCCGGACTAAGAATCTTTATGTCCGCCGTTCGATAAAGTTTGACGATAGTTTAAAACGGGCATAAAAAATTCAAAAACGATCGAAACAATGTGAAACCTTCGCGTGGTGTCATATTATGTGACAGAGTTATAAGAAAAAAAAAGAAACTTGATATATTGATTATGTCTCAAAAAAACCTTCACAAAATGACCTATCTCATTCGAGATTTCTTGGCTTTCGGGTCAAATGACCAATGTTATGGCTAGAATCAAGGCATAGTTAATACACATGAATCATGGGATGGCGAACAATGTTGCAGGAGGAAGTTTTCCTTTTCTTCGCACCAAAAATCCATTTTCTATTTTCCGATCATAAAAAACGGACGGTTTTGTGAAGGAACCACCAAATGGCTAATTCAAAATACTACCACCACATTTTACAAAAATACTATACCACCTTATATGGACAATGTTCCAACAGGGGGATCCGAAACCTTTCCGTCCACCTCTGGTGAAAAAGACAAATTCGTGCCGAATCGGTAGGAAGTGGGTCAGATATGAACTACAGGTACATGATCCGATGCTCATGTTTTTTTACAAAAATCATTTTTAGGTTCACAATATGCTATTTTATCAAAGATATATTGAAAGTTTAGCGAGGCTCGGCCCCGAGCTAAGAATCTTTATGTCCGCCGTTCGACAAAGTTTGACGATAGTTTAAAACGGGCATAAAAAATTCAAAAACGATCGAAACAATGCGAAACCTTCGTGTGGTGTCATATATGTGAAATAGTTATAAGGAAAAATATCAAACTTGATATATTGATTATGTCTAAAAAAACCTTCACAAAATGACCTATCTCATTCGAGGTTTCTTGGCTTTCGGGTCAAATGACCAATGTTATTGCTAGAATAAAGGCATAGTTTGTGATAATGTGCCCATATTGTGCATACACATGCATCATGGGATGGCGAACAATGTTGCAGGAGGAAGTTTTCCTTTTCGTCGCACCAAAAAGCCATTTCCCATTTTCCGAGCATAAAAACGGACGGTTTTGTGAAGCAACCACCAAATGGCTAATTCAAAATACTACCACCACATTTTACAAAAATACTATACCACTTTATATGGACAATGTACCAACATGGGGATCCGAAACCTTTCCATCCACCTTTGGTGAAAAAGTCAAATTGCTGCCGAATCGGTAGGAAGTGGGTCAAATATGAACTACAGGTACATGATCCGATGCTCATGTTTTTTTACAAAAATCATTTTTAGGTTCACAATATGCTATTTTATCAAAGATCCATGAAATTTTAGCGAGGCTCGGCCCCGAGCTAAGAATCTTTATGTCCGCCGTTCGACAAAGTTTGACGATAGTTTAAAACGGGCATAACAAATTCAAAAACGAACGAAACAATGCGAAACCTTCACGTGGTGTCATATTATGTGACATAGTTATAAGGAAAAATAGCAAACTTGATATATTGATTATGTCTTAAAAAAACCTTCACAAAATGACCTATTTCATTCGAGATTTCTTGGCTTTCGGGTCAAATGACCAATGTTATGGCTAGTATTAAGGCATATTTTGTGATAATGTGCCCATATTATGCATACACATGCATCATGGGATGGCGAACAATGTTGCAGGATGAAGTTTTCCTTTTCGTCGCATCAAAAAACCATTTTCTATTTTCCGAGCATAAAAAACGGACGGTTTTGTGAAGCAACCATCAAATGGCTAATTCACAATACTACCACCACATTTTACAAAAATACTATACCACCTTATATGGACAATGTCCCAACAGGGGATCCGAAACCTTTCCGTCCACCTTTGGTGAAAAAGACAAATTCCTGCCGAATCGGTAGGAAGTGGATCAGATATGAACTACAGGTACATGATCCGATGCTCATGTTTTTTTACAAAAATCATTTTTAGGTTCACAATATGCTATTTTATCAAAGATCCAATGCAAGTTTTCCTTTTCATCGCACCAAAAAGGCATTTTTCATGATCCGAGCGCAAAAAGGGGTTTTCTAGAGCAACCACCAAATAGCTAATTCAAAAACAGAGGGTTTGTGATTAGTTGATATGGATATCATATTTGGATTCCTCTCATTTTTCTAATCAATTTAGACATATTATTTGTGGAATTTCGATTTACAGATTTAAAGATATTAATTATTCTATATTAAATAGAAAAATAGAAAAAAATAAAATTATTATATTTTTGTTTGAATTCAATAATATTTTTACTTATTCATTAATATTTACTTAAATAATTGTTTGTAATTTCAAAAAATACAAACATGTGACATGATGATATAAGAGTTAATAGGATTGATATCATAGTATTGACACCAATGCATGAATTACTTTGCGGAAACGGATTCTGAAGGAACGAGGAAGTTAAGCGTGCTGAAGCTGGAGTAGTATTAGGATGGGTGACCTGCTGGTAAGTTTGACTAAGACTAAATTTATCAATATTAAATATAATTAGTGTTAAAAATGTTCAAAGTAGGAGATTAACAAGTGAAACAATTCAAAGAATAAAAAATTGAGAAAAAAATAAAAAAATTATTATTTTTTTGAAAAAAAATATTTTTTTATAAAAAAATATTTTTGCAACCGGCCGACAGGCTATGCCGACGACAGCTACGCCGACGGCAAAGCCCTCGGCGTAGAATACGCTGACGGCATTTTGATACGCCGATGGCTTGAGTGAGCTCCGCCGAGGAGAGATCTTTGCCGAGGAGGCTACGCCGAGGGCAGCCCTCGGCGTACCATACGCCGAGGGTATTTTGGCCTCCGCCGACAGTCTTTTGCCCTTCGCGTAGGCGCGTCTCCCGTAGTGATTTTTTATTTTGAATATGTTTTAAAATATGTTATACAAAAGTATATGTAATGTTTTTACTTAAATTTTATTCAACGCAAAATGTGTACCATCCGAGCGTAGATAGATAAATCTTATTTATCTGCAACTTTTTATATTATTTGTATTTTTTCAAATTAGAATGATTTAGTTATTATTTTTCAAGAATTAATGTGGTAAAAGGGAAAAGAGCTATGCGTACGTGTGAAACCTGAGACAGACGGCTAAAGCATCAGCTCACCAAGTCCTACGCCGGCGGTTTCTCTTGGCCGATGGCCATTTTGCTGGGCTACCCGGCTCGGGGCCTATGCGACGCCCCGACTAAAAGCCTTTGGCAATCGGCGCCTAGGGTACCACATTGATTTTTCAGATTGGGTTTCCCTGGCGCTGCAGATCTCAGTGCTGTTGTTGTAGGTAGATTTTGTGCTCCACTAGTCACTATCAATTCGAATGATCTCTTTGGGCTGGTGCTCCTTTTCTCCTTGACCAATGATAATTCATAGATGAACACCACCTTATCACCACACTAACTGATCGAAAGAACAGGATTCTTGTGTGCCTTATTTTACCGTGTGTCCACTTTCCATGGTGCCCTGTTGTTTTCATGGGCGGCTTTTGATCTGCAAGTTGAGTGATGCGAATCGCTTTTGTTCGGAAAGGCAGAATCGGCATGTGGGTGCTTTGGTTATAATGGAGGCCAGTACGTGGTTGTTTGCTTAATCCCGAAGCTCCTCTACTCACGGCTATTTCTATTTCGCTCGCTTGATTATTTCTCCTTGCTGATCAGTAGCACCATATATACTCCCCTGGAGCTAGCGTTTTGTAGCCTGAATCCAAAATCACCATGTCAACCTGTGGATCCTCCTCGGCCATCGTGGTTGGCACGGTGAGCGGGTACCATCTGCTCAAGATGGACTCTTACTCGCGCATCAGGGATCTGATCCCCTCAGGTACATGCACCACATCGCTTGACTTCCCTGTGGGACGAAACTATACGGCTCATATCGAGTACTACCCCAACTGCTACTTCATATCCCTCAGATTTATTATGGACCAGAGAGGACAGGTTCAGTTCATTTTGCTTGATAAGTCGGGAAGCCGGTTCCTGGGTATACCCAAACCACCACCGCCGACTTACCTGGAAATCAGGGGCAACGGTTCATCTTCTCCGCTGATTTGACCAAAAGGGAAGACTGGGAGCAATGGGTGCTCCTGAACGGCGACCATTCTACAATCAGGTGCAACTTCACGCTCATGGAGGCGCCCAGCGCTACTACTCCGGTCCAACTCGACGTTGTCGGCGTCGCGCCACCGCCCGACCTGCACCGCCACATGGGCGCTCTGCTCCTAGGAGGAGAGGGTGCGGACGTGACGTTTCCGGTGGGCGAAGCAGAGTCGTTCCACATATGCGTGCTGGCGTCCCGGTCTCTCGTCTTCAAAGCGGAGTTCTTCGGCGCCATGACGAAAGAGGACACCACCACCAAAGGTGCCGTGCACGTGGAAGGCGTGGAACCGCAGGCTTTCATGGCTTTTCTCCACTTTGTATACACAGACACGCTGCCAGAGATTCGCGACCAAGAGGAGACTTGGATGCTTCAGCATCTGCTTGTACTGGCGGATCGGTATGACATGGATAGGTTGAATCTCATATGCCAAGGCAAGCTACGCAACAGGATTGATGTCAGCTCTGCCGCCACCACGCTCGCCTTAGCTGAGCAGCACCACTACCACGGGCTCAAGGACGCGTGCTTGGATTTCATCGAGCTCCCTGGGAACCTTAAAGCAGCCGTGGCCAGTGATGGCTTCGACCATCTAGCCACAAGCTGCCCCGATGTTCTAAGGGAGATAATCGCGAAGATTGCCACACTATGATTTGGCGGCGCAACCTCTCTTTTTTCCAGTGCAACAAGTTTGCTGTTAGCAATAATCTTTTCCTAGTCGTGTTAGAGCCAAAGTTGGATTAATCCAACTTGGGTAACTGTAAGTTTTTTGATCAGTTTGGCTTGCATGCATGCCATGTGTCTACCAGACAGCTGGCCCATTTTCATCAGTTGTATGTTATTTTATACAATTCATGTACTATAAGCATATATTTCTAAGTTTTTCTCATGGTACTTGTTTTTTATTTATTAATCATTTTAGTTTAGATATTCAATTTATCGAGAAAGCTAACAACACTGCGTTTTCATCTCGTACTTAAAGAAGAAAGTCGTACCAGTCTGGATGAAGATCCCATAGGATGGTCGCCATACCCCTGGACGATGAAGTGTCATCTAAACCATGATTATGAGCTACCAATTGATGCATTAAACCCTCAAACTCTTTAGAATATATATCTACATCATTTTATTGCCTAATACTTAAGGTCTTCGTCATATCAGCACAGTACAAATCCTTAGCAAACTTCTGACACACTGCTACCACTAAATGTGCCCAGCGATCTATATAATGTTGTGCTTCATAAGTCTGTAGCCATAGAGCTGCCGACCCAGCGAAATGCAAAGTGGAATAATCTATTTTTTACTCTTCAGTTACATCACTACAGGAAAGAACTAAGGCACCGACGGCCAAAGGTCGGGGCCGTCGGCGTAGCTGCCTTTCATGGCCAGCTGACCAGCCCGGCCGTCGGCGTAGATGACGATGCCAAGGGT
Source organism: Avena atlantica (assembly GCA_910589765.1). Lineage (NCBI taxonomy): Eukaryota > Viridiplantae > Streptophyta > Magnoliopsida > Poales > Poaceae > Avena > Avena atlantica. The sequence continues at coordinate 5,344,647 of OU342736.1, read as the reverse complement.
AGCCCTCGGCGTAGTGTGGCCGTCGGCGTAGTAGCGAGGTCTGTGCCGACGGTGGCTCTCGGCGTAGATATAGCCCTCGGCGTAGCCCCAGTTCAGACACGGTGACGGAAACGGCGTTAGGCAGCCAAGGCCGTCGGCACAGCTCTTTGAAAACTTTTGTTTGGTCTGTGCCGACGTCAGGCCATCAGCATAGGCCTCCAGATTTTTTTTCCTTTTTCATTATTTTTGAAAAATCATAACTAAATCATTCTAATTCAGAAAAATACAAATAATATATCAAAATTTGCAGAAAAATAAAATCTATCTATCTACACTCAAATATTACACGTTTATAAACAAAAATTAAGTAAAATATAAAAAATTATATATAGTTTAAAAGGGGCATTATAAATTCAAAAACGATCCAAACAATGCGAAACCTTCGCGTGGTGTCATATTATGTGACATAGTTAGAAGAAAAAATATCAAACTTCGTATATTGATTATGTCTAAAAAAACCTTCACAAAATGACCTATCTCGTTCGGGGTTTCTTGGCTTTCAGGTCAAATGACCAATGTTATGGCTAGAATGAAGGCATAGTTTGTGATAATGTGTCGGTATTGTGCATGCATCATGGGATGGCGAACAATATTGCAGGAGAAAGTTTTCCTTTTCGTCGCATAAAAAGCCATTTCCCATTTTCTGAGCACAAAAAACGGACGATTTTGTAAAGCAACCACCAAATGGCTAATTCAAAATGGTACCACCACATTTTACAAAAATACTATACCATCTTATATAGACAATGTCCCAATAGGGGAATCCGAAACCTTTCCGTCCACCTCTGGTGAATAAGACAAATTCCTGCCGAATCGGTAGAAAGTGGGTCAGATATGAACTTCAGGTACATGATCCGATGCTCATGTTTTTTTACAAAAATCATTTTTAGGTTCACAATATGCTATTTTATCAAAGATCCAATGCAAGTTTAGCGAGGCTCGGCCCCGAGCTAAGAATCTTCATGCCCGCCGTTCGACAAAGTTTGACGATAGTTTAAAACGGGCATAAAAAATTCAAAAACGATCGAAACAATGCGAAACCTTCGCGTGGTGTCATATTATGTGACATAGTTATAAGTAAAAATATTAAACTTGATATATTGATTATGTCTCAAAAAAACCTTCACAAAATGACCTATCTCCACCAAATAGATAATTCAAAAATGGAGGGTTTGTGATTAGTTGATATGGATATCATATTTGGATTCCTCTCATTTTTCTGATCAATTTAGACATATTATTTGTTAAATTCCAATTTATAGATTTAAAGATATTAATTATTCCATATTAAATAGAAAAATACAAAAAAGTAAAATTATTATATTTTTATTTGAATTCAATAATATTTTTACTTATTAATTAATGTTTATTTAAATAATTGTTTGTAATTTCAAAAAATACAAACATGTGACATGTTGATATAAGGGTTAATAGGATTGATATCATAGTATTGACAACAATGTATGAATTACTTTGCGGAAACAGATTCTGAAGGAACGAGGAAGTTAAGCGTGCTGGAGCTGGAGTAGTATTAGGATGGGTGACCTTCCGGAAAGTTCGACCAAGACTGCAATTTAATTAAATATTAAGTGTAATTAGTGTTAAAAATGTTCAAAGTGAGAGATTAACGAGTCAAACAATTCAAAGATTCAAAATTAAGAAAAAAAATAAAATAAAAAATTAATTTTTTTTTTAAAAAAAATATTTTTGCAACCTGTCGACAAGCTATGCCGACGGCTGCTACGCCGACGGCATTGCCCTCGGCGTAGCATATGCCGACGGCCTCTATGTGCTCCGCCGAGGGAGCCCTTTGCCGAGGAGGCTACGCCGAGGGCAGCCGTCGGCGTAGCATACGCCGAGGGCATTTTAGGCTACGCCGACGGCTTTTTGCCCTCGGCGTAGCGCGCGCGTCCTGTAGTGACACTAATCATATGAGCAGCGAGATCTTCCACCGAAAGAGCCATGGTCATCACGCTGTGATCAACTGTCGTCACCCGCACCGTCAATGATGGTGGCGCACGGTGATGACAACCCGTAAACACCAATTCTACCGCCACAAAACTGACGAGTACAAGGTACCCTATGAAGGGGTTCCGTGGCAGAAAACAAGCGGTCTATTAGCAATAATCTTTTCAGTGCAACAAGTTGTCTATTGGCAATAACCTATTTTTTTCAGTGCAACAAGTTGTCTATTAGCAATAATCTTTTCCTAGTTGTGTTAGAGCCAAAGTTGGATTAACTGTAAGGTTTTTGATCAGTTTGGCTTGCATGCCATCTGTCTACCAGACAACTGGCCCATTTTCATCAGTAGCATGTTATTTTACACGATTCATGTTCTATAACGATATATTTCTAAGTTTTTCTCATAGTACTTGTTTTTATTTATTAATCATTTTAGTTTAGAGAATCAATTTATCGAGAAAGCTAACACCACTGTCATAGCATATAACTACAATTCGATCATAGCATATAACTACATCTTGCAAGATGGCCATTAGACTCTTAAACAGAGTTCCTGGTTTTGTCAATCCTCTTGAGGAGCGGACGATAGTTTCTCTTGTAGATATAACATATACCAGCTCTTCATAAGGATTGAGACCATGGAAATATGAACTTTGCACTAGACCATAAGCTTCCGGCGGATGCTGAACTTCATTTCCATTAGGTGGGTGCCTATTCACAAAATTTGAAAAACAATCCTCAACCAATCGACAAGAGTAGAATTTCTCCTAACGGTAGAGCTGCTGACCAACAAAACCAAGCAAGCTGTTGGACTACTTTTGAAACAGAAAGGTCATTCTTTGGGCCAATCCAAAGACCAAGATGAGAGGATTTCACGACAAAGTCTGAAATTTGTTGTTTGACATCCTTTAGATGTTCTCAATTTTGATTGTGTGATCATCAATGATGCATACTTTAAATGCCTGAACAGAATGCTTATGAGTACTATTAGGTGGCATATTCAGGAAAACGATATCACCATCAGAATACCTCAACGACCTGCATGCATGTGGCCCTAACACATGGATGAAAGTATGGTGTTATGTTGAAACATACAAAACCTACTAGTCTCCGGGTGCTTGCATGTGCCCCCTCTCGCATGCATGCGCTCTAACCTAAAAGCGAAGGTTTTGGACATGTATAAGGGGGAAACTCCCTGTTTCGGTGAAATCATGTATGATAGTGCCCCACCTTGTGAACCAACATAGTTTTACATCATCCTATGACCTAAACAAACACAAAATAAGAGAGAGCTATGCCGGGATACACCCATCAGAAAAATGTCTAGGGGGGTAGACGATCCGAGGCATGCAGATCAAGGTTCCGCAGCAAACCGCGCTCTGGGGCATCGGAATGCCTCAAGGACCTGCATGTGGCCCTAGCACATGCATGAAAGTGTGGTGTTATGTTGAAACATACAAAACCTACTAGTCTTTGGGTGATTGCATGTGTCCCCCCTCGTGCATGCGCTCTAACCTAGAAGCGAAGGTTCTAGACTTGTATAAGGGGAAACTCCCTGTTCCGGTGAAACCGGGTAGGATAGTGGCCCAGCTTGTGAACCATCATGGTTTTACACCATCCTATGACCTAAACAAACACAAAACAAGAGAGAGCTATGACGGGCTACTCCCATCAGAAGAATGTCTTGGGGGTAGATGATCTCAAGACCGCTGATCAAGGTTTAGCAGCAAACCGCTCTCCGGGGCATCGGAATACCTCAAGGACCTGCATGCATGTGGCCCTAGAACATGCATGAAAGTATGGTGTTATGTTGAAACATACAAAACCTTCTAGTCTCCGGGTGCTTGCATGTGTCCCCACTCGCATGCATGCGCTCTAACCTAGAAGCGAAGGTTCTGGACTTGTATATGGGGGAAACTCCCTGTTCCGGTGAAACCGGGTAGGATAGTGCCCTACCTTGTGAACCAACATGGTATTACATCATCCTGTGACCTAAACAAACACAAAACAAGAGAGATCTATGACGGTCTACCCCCATCAGAAGAATGTCTAGGGGGGTAGACGATCCGAGGCCCGCAGATCAGGGTTCCGCAGCAAACTTCGCTTCGGGGAATCGAAATACCTCAAGGACCTGCATGTCGCCCTACCACATGCATGAAAGTGTGGTGTTATGTTGAAACATACAAAACCTACTAGTCTCCGGGTGCTTGCATGTGTCCCCCCTCGCATGCATGTGATCTAACCTAGAAGCAAAGGTTCTGGACTTGTATAAGGGGAAACTCCCTGTTCCGGTGAAACCGGGGAGAATAGTGCCCCACCTTGTGAACCAACATGGTTTTACATCATCCTTTGACCTAAACAAATACAAAGCAAGAGAGATCTATGCCGGGATACCCCCATCAGAAGAATGTCTAGGGGGGTAGGCGATCTGAGCCTCGCAGATCAGGGTTCCGCAGCAAACCGCGCTCTGAGGCATCGGAATACCTCAAGGACCTGCATGTGGCCCTAGCACATGCATGGAAGTGTGGTGTTATGTTGATACATATTAAACCTACTAGTCTCCGGGTGCTTGCATGTGTCCCCCCTCGCATGCATGCACTCTAAACTAGAAGCGAAGGTTCTGCACTTGTATAAGGGGAAACTCCCTATTCCGGTGAAACCGGGTAGGATAGTGCCCCACCTTGTGAACCAACATGGTTTTACATCATCCTATGACCTAAACAAACACAAACAAGAGAGAGCTATGCCAGGCTACCCCCATCAAAAGAATGTCGAGGGGGTAGACGATCCGAGTCCCGCAGATTAGGGTTCCGCAGCAAACAACGATCCGGGGCATCAGAATACCTCAAGGACTTGCATGTGGCCCTAGCACATGCATGAAAGTGTGGTTCTATGTTGAAATATACAAAACCTACTAGTATTTGGGTGCTTGCATGTGTCCCCTCGCATGCATGCTCTCTAACACTAGAAGTGAAGCTTCTGGACTTGTATAAGGGGGAAACTCCCTGTTTCGGTGATAACTGGGTAGGATAGTGCCACAACTTGTGAACCAACATGGTTTTACATCATCCTATGACCTAAACAAACAAAAAACAAGAGAGAGCTATGCGAGGCGTAGCTGCCTTTCATGGCCAGCTGACCAGCCGGCCGTCGGCGTAGATGACGATGCCAAGGGTATCAGGGTTCCGCGGCGTAGTAGCGAGGTCTGTGCCGACGGTGGCCCTCGGCGTAGATATAGCCCTCGGCGTAGCCCCAGTTCAGACACGGTGACGGAAACGGCGTTAGGCAGCCAAGGCCGTCGGCACAGCTCTTTGAAAACTTTTGTGTGTCTGTGCTCGCATGCATGCGCTCTGCCTAAAAGCCAAGGTTTTTTTCTTTTTCATTATTTTTTGAAATTCCCTAAATCATTCTAATTCAGAAAAATACAAATAATATATCAAAATTTGCAGAAAAATAAAATCTATCTATCTACACTCAAATATTACACGTTTAAAACAAAAATTAAGTAAAATATAAAAAATTATATATAGTTTAAAAGGGGCATTATAAATTCAAAAACGATCCAAACAATGCGAAATCTTCGCGTGGTGTCATATTATGTGACATAGTTAGAAGAAAAAATATCAAACTTGGTATATTGATTATGTCTAAAAAAACACTTCACAAGACCTATCTCGTTCGGGGTTTGGCTTTCAGGTCAAATGACCAATGTTATGGCTAAAATGAAGGCATAGTTTGTGATAATGTGTCGGTATTGTGCGTAATTGTGCATCATGTGATGGCGAACAATGTTTCAGGAGGAAGTTTTCCTTTTCGTCGCACCAAAAAGCCGTTTTCCATTTTCCGAGTGCAAAAAACGGACGGTTTTGTGAAGCAACTACCAAATGGCTAATTCAAAATGCTACCGTCACATTTTTCAAAAATACTAGATCACCTTACATGAATAATGTCAGAACAGGGAGATCTCAAACATTTCCGTCTATCCCTGGTGAAAAAGGCAAATTCCTGCCGAATCGGTAGGAAGTATGTCAGATATGAACTACAGGTACATGATCAGATGCTCATGATTTTTAAAAAAATCATTTTTAGGTTCACAATATGCTATTTTATCAAAGATCCAATGCAAGTTTAGCGAGTCTCAGCCCCGATCTAAGAATTTTTATGCGTGCCGTTTTAAACGGGCAAATGAAATTATGATAAGAATTACGACATAGTTTGTGATAAGTTGATATTGATATCATATTTGGATTCCTCTCATTTTTTAATCAATTTATACATATTATTTGCCGAATTCCGATTTACAGATTTAAAGATATTAATTATTACATATTAAATAAAAAATACAAAATAAAATAAAATAAAATTATTATATTTTTATTTGAATTCAATAATATTTTTACTCATTGTTGTTTACTTAAATGATTGCTTGTAATTTCAAAAAATACAACCATGTGACATGATGATATAAGAGTTAATAGAATTGATATCATAGTAATGACAACAATGTGTAAATTGCTTTGCGGAAAGAAATTCTGAAGAAACGAGAAAGTTTAGCGTGCTAGAGCTGGAGTAGTGCTAGGATGGGTGACTGACTGGGAACTTTGACTAAGACTGCAATTTAATCAATTATTAACTATAAATAGTGTTAAAAATGATCAAAGCAAGAGATTAATGAGTCAAATAATTCAAAGACAAAAAAAGTTAAAAAATAATATATTTTTTTTTAAATAAAGAAATATTTTAGGCTACGCCGACGACCAGGCCGTCGGCGTAGCTCCATTCCTGTGCCGACGGCTTGGCCATCGGCGTAGCTCCAGGCTAGGCCGTTATCGGAGACGACCGTTGCCTGACACGCGGGGTCCGCTGAAAGACGCTGTGCCGAGGGGAGGGGCTATGCCGACGGCCACGGATCTGTGCCGACGAGGACGTACGCCGAGGGGGCTACGCCGACGGCCACCGTCGGCACAGCCTGTGCCGACGACAATTTGGCGTTGTGCCGACGGCAGCCGGCCTTCGGCGTATCAATTATTTCCTGTAGTGCATGAAACATATTAAAATATTTTTCAGCCTTTTCTTTCCATAATTTGGGGTGACTACCATCAAATTTTAGAAAATTAGTTTTAGGCATACGAAAATCATGAAGATGGGATTCTCTCCCACCTCCTCCATGCCGTGAATGAATCTCAGTAGATGAAGTAGGATCAAATGGAGAACGAGAGTTATGGTACGCACCGTTGACCAGAGCATGCTCATAAGCTATGCCGTGGATGTCTGTCTCTTCACGGTGCCCCACTGGGCAAGAGGATTGGGAAAGGGAATTGTTGATGGTACTCTCAGTAGAAGTGAGCCGAGTCCCCATCCGCAACATCTAAGTCTCTACCGTATCTACCTTGGTCGCCATATTGTCGTTTGATTTCAGGAGACGCTTGTAACACGGAGCTCCTTGCAGCTAACAGCATTCCGATCCACCGTTTCAGTTGCAGATGTCAATCTCGCAAGCACACACTACAGGAATGGGAAGCTACGCCGATGGCCAGTCGCGGGACCGTCGGCGTAGCCATCGTCTAGGCCAGCTCCGCCAAGCAGCCGTCGGCGTAGAATTGCCCTCGGCATATCCTATGCTACGCCGACGGCTGCCCTCGGCGTAGCTATTTTTTATTTTATCTCATTAAACTTTGAAAAATCATAACTAAATCATTCTAATTCGAAAAAATACAAATAATATATCAAAATTTGCAGACCTATCTATCTACACTCAAATATTACACATTTATAAATAAAAATTAAGTAAAACATAAGACATTATATATAGTTTAAAACGGGCATAAAAAATTCAAAAATGATCGAAACAATGCGAAACCTTCGCGTGGTGTTATATTATGTGACATAGTTAGAAGGAAAAATATCAAACTTGGTATATTGATTATGTCTCAAAGAAACCTTCACAAAATGACCTATCTCATTCGAGGTTTCTTGGCTTTCGGGTCAAATGACCAATGTTATGGCTAGAATCAAGGCATAGTTTGTGATAATGTGTTCATATTATGCATACACATGCATCATGGGATGGCGAACAATATTGCAGGAGAAAGTTTTCCTTTTCGTCGCATCAAAAAGCCATTTCCCATTTTCTGAGCACAAAAAACGGACGATTTTGTAAAGCAACCACCAAATGGCTAATTCAAAATGGTACCACCACATTTTACAAAAATACTATACCATCTTATATAGACAATGTCCCAATAGGGGAATCCGAAACCTTTCCGTCCACCTCTGGTGAATAAGACAAATTCCTGCCGAATCGGTAGAAAGTGGGTCAGATATGAACTTCAGGTACATGATCCGATGCTCATGTTTTTTTACAAAAATCATTTTTAGGTTCACAATATGCTATTTTATCAAAGATCCAATGCAAGTTTAGCGAGGCTCGGCCCCGAGCTAAGAATCTTCATGCCCGCCGTTCGACAAAGTTTGACGATAGTTTAAAACGGGCATAAAAAATTCAAAAACGATCGAAACAATGCGAAACCTTCGCGTGGTGTCATATTATGTGACATAGTTATAAGTAAAAATATTAACCTTGATATATTGATTATGTCTCAAAAAAACCTTCACAAAATGACCTATCTCGTTCGAGGTTTCTTGGCTTTCGGGTCAAATGACCAATGTTATGGCTAGAATCAAGGCATAGTTTGTGATGATGTGCCCATATTGTGCATACACATGCATCATGGGATGGCGAACAATGTTGCAGGAGGAAGTTTTTCTTTTCGTCGCACCAAAAAGCCATTTCTCAATTTCTGAGCACAAAAAAAGGAAGATTTTGTAAAGCAACCACCAAATGGCTAATTCAAAATGGTACCACCACATTTTACAAAAATACTATACCACCTTATATAGACAATGTCCCAATAGGGGAATCCGAAACCTTTCTATCCACCTCTGGTGAAAAAGACAAATTCCTGCCGAATCGGTAGAAAGTGGGTCAGATATGAACTACAGGTACATGATCCGATGCTCATGTTTTTTAAAAAAAATCATTTTTAGGTTCACAATATGCTATTTTATCAAAGATCCAATGCAAGTTTAGCGAGGCTCGGCCCCGAGCTAAGAATCTTCATGCCCGCCGTTCGACAAAGTTTGACGATAGTTTAAAACGGGCATAAAAAATTCAAAAACGATCGAAACAATGCGAAACCTTCGCGTGGTGTCATATTATGTGACATAGTTATAAGTAAAAATATTAAACTTGATATATTGATTATGTCTCAAAAAACCTTCACAAAATGACCTATCTCCACCAAATAGATAATTCAAAAACGGAGGGTTTGTGATTAGTTGATATGGATATCATATTTGGATTCCTCTCATTTTTCTGATCAATTTAGACATATTATTTGTTAAATTCCAATTTATAGATTTAAAGATATTAATTATTCCATATTAAATAGAAAAATACAAAAAAGTAAAATTATTATATTTTTATTTGAATTCAATAATATTTTTACTTATTAATTAATGTTTATTTAAATAATTGTTTGTAATTTCAAAAAATACAAACATGTGACATGTTGATATAAGGGTTAATAGGATTGATATCATAGTATTGACAACAATGTATGAATTACTTTGCGGAAACAGATTCTGAAGGAACGAGAAAGTTAAGCGTGCTGGAGCTGGAGTAGTATTAGGATGGGTGACCTTCCGGAAAGTTCGACCAAGACTGCAATTTAATTAAATATTAAGTGTAATTAGTGTTAAAAATATTCAAAGTGAGAGATTAACGAGTCAAACAATTCAAAGATTCAAAATTAAGAAAAAAAATAAAATAAAAAATTTAATTTTTTTTAAAAAAAAATATTTTTGCAACCTGTCGACAAGCTATGCCGACGGCTGCTACGCCGACGGCATTGCCCTCGGCGTAGCGTACGCCGACGGCCTCTATGTGCTCCGCCGAGGGAGCCCTTTGCCGAGGAGGCTACGCCGAGGGCAGCCGTCGGCGTAGCATACGCCGAGGGCATTTTAGGCTACGCCGACGGCTTTTTGCCCTCGGCGTAGTGCGCGCGTCCTGTAGTGACACTAATCATATGAGCAGCGAGATCTTCCACCGAAAGAGCCATGGTCATCACGCTGTGATCAACTGTCGTCACCCGCACCGTCAATGATGGTGGCGCACGGTGATGACAACCCGCAAACACCAATTCTACCGCCACAAAAATGACGAGTACAAGGTACCCTATGAAGGGGTTCCGTGGCAGAAAACAAGCGGTCTATTAGCAATAATCTTTTCAGTGCAACAAGTTGTCTATTGGCAATAACCTATTTTTTTTCAGTGCAACAAGTTGTCTATTAGCAATAATCTTTTCCTAGTCGTGTTAGAGCCAAAGTTGGATTAACTGTAAGGTTTTTGATCAGTTTGGCTTGCATGCCATCTGTCTACCAGACAACTGGCCTATTTTCATCAGTAGCATGTTATTTTACACGATTCATGTTCTATAACGATATATTTCTAAGTTTTTCTCATAGTACTTGTTTTTTATTTATTAATCATTTTAGTTTAGAGATTCAATTTATCGAGAAAGCTAACACCACTGTCATAGCATATAACTACAATTCGATCATAGCATATAACTACATCTTGCAAGATGGCCATTAGACTCTTAAACAGAGTTCCTGGTTTTGTCAATCCTCTTGAGGAGCGGACGATAGTTTCTCTTGTAGATATAACATTGTAGGGGTTCGTAGCATGGAAAACAAAAATTTTCTATCGCATACAAACAAACAAGCCAAGATCTATCTACTAGATTGTAGCAACGAGTCGATGGTATAACTTACCCTCGAAGATTCCAAAGCGTTTAACGAGAGCAGATTCTCGTGGGTGATGTAGTCGTACTCTTTCCGATCTCAAGATCGTGTAGACGATCCTTCCGGCGCCACGTTCCGGCAGCGCTCCCGCAGTCGGTCACACGTTCGGTACTCGACGAAGACCTTCCTCTCCCTTGTTCCAGCAGGCAGCGGAGGTTGTAGCACTCTCCTCGCGATTCCGGCAGCACAACGGCGTGGTACCGGAAGTAGAGGGGAGATCCCGCAGGGCTTCGCCTTAAGCCGGTGCGAGTATGGTGGAGCTTATGAGAGAGGCTATTAGTGGTCTAGTAATTAGACACACCAATTAGAAGGCTCTAAACCAATTAGAAGGCTCTAAACCGCTGGCTAAAGCAATTAGAAGCTCTAATCCAAAACGGCTCTAAACCGGAGATCTAGAGGTGAAAGTTGTGTGTCTAGGAGGGGAGCCCTGCCCCTCCTTATATAGGTGGGAGGGGGCTGGCGCCAAGGGGAGGAGAGTCCCTCCCCAAGTCGGCTTGGTGGTGCGCCGGCCAAGGGAGGAACCCTCCTCCAATTCGGCCTCCACCAATCCTCCTTCTCCTCTTTCCGAAAACTAGCAGTTTGACTTTTCAAACTTGCCGTTTGACTTTTCAAACTAGGATTTGATTTAATCCCTTATTTGGAACAGCGATGACACTAAATACATGATGCAATCATTCCAACATGCAATGACACATTCATGTACCCCTTCCCCTCCGGAGTGCCGGACATTCCGGAACCTTCTAGAATGTTCCCGATGAAAACACCGGAATCATTCCCGAACTCCGAAACGGGACTTTCCTTATATGAATCTTATTCTCCGGACCATTCCGGATCACCTCGTGATATCCCGGATCCCATCCGAGACTCCGAACAACATTCGGTCTCTTTCTCATAACACCATAACTACTCAAACAACGTCGAATCCTTAAGTGTGTCTCCCTACGGTTCGTGAATTATGCGGACATGATCGAGACACTTCTCCGAACAATAACCAATAGAGGAATCTGGAAATTCATATGGCTCCCACATATTTCTACGATTACTTTGCGATCGAATGAACCACTTACATACGATACCAATTTCCCTTTGTCTCACGATATGTTACTTATCCGAGGTTATGATCGTCGGTATCTCTGCATACCTAGTTCAACCTCGTTACTGACAAGTACTCTTTTCTCGTTCCCGTGATATGTGATCCCTTGTGACCAAGTCACATGCTTGCAAGCTAATTGGATGACATTCCACCGAGAGGGCCCAGAGTATATCTATCCGTCATGTGGATGGACAAATCCCACTCTTGATCCATGTGTCTCAACCAAAACTTTCCGAACACTCAATGCCACCTTTATAACCATCCAGTTACGGTGTGGTGTTTGATGTCATCAAAGCATCCATCCGGTAAAGGTGATATGCATGATCTCATGGTCGAAGGAATTAGGTTACTATGTATCAGAAAGCATATAGCAATTGAACTATTGAAATGACTTGATCTTTATGCTACGCTTATCTATAGGAGTATGTCCACCATATCATTCTCCTAACGATATGATCTTGTTGTTGATAACATCTCAATGTTCATGATAGGGAAACCACAATCATCTATCAACCAACAAGCTAGTGAAGTATAGAGGCTATACTAGGGACTTCAAATTAAGTTTACAAATCACACAAGTATCAATGTTTCCTTGTTAATACTATTATAGCATGAATGTAAACATTTATCATAAACACAAAGATATAATAATAACCACATTTATTATTGCCTCTAGGGCATATCTCCAACAGTCTCCCACTTGCACTAGAGTCATCTAATCTAGATTACATGGTAATATACCGAACACCCATGGCAGTTTGGTGTTGGTCATGTTTTGCCCTCGGGAGAGGTTTAGTCAACGGATCCGCCACATTCAGATCTGTGTGTACTTTGCAAATCTTTATATCCCCATCCTGGATATGTTCTCGAATAGCGTGAAAACGCAGCTTGATATGCTTCAGCTTCTTGTGTGACCTTGGTTCTTGCGCATTGGCTATGGCGCCCATGTTATCACAGTAGATAGACATTGGGTCCAGCGCACTAGGAACCACACCCAGCTCTGTAATGAACTCTTTCATCCATATCGCTTCTTGTGAAGCCTCCGAAGCAGCCATGTATTCCGATTCAGTTGAAGATCTCGCCACAACGCTTTGCTTTGCACTCCTCCAGCTAACTGCTGCACCATTCAAATTAAATACGTATCCGGATTGTGATTTAGAATCATCCGGATCTGTGTTCCAACTAGCATCGGTGTAACCATTAACAACGAGCTGTTCATCACCTCCATAAGAAAGAACCATATCCTTAGTTCTTCTCAAGTACTTAAGGATGTTTTTGACCGCTGTCCAATGATCCACTCCTGGATCACTTTGATATCTGCTAGTTAAACTAACAGCATATGCAATGTCGGGTCTAGTACATAGCATGGCATACATTAGAGATCCTATGGCTGAGGCATAGGGAGTCTTACTCATCCTTTCTCTATCTTCTGCCGATGTCGGACTTTGAGTTTTACTCAAGGTCGTATTGGGCAACATGGGCAAGAACCCTTTCTTGCTTTCTTCCATTCCAAATCTCTTTAGAACTTTGTCCAAATATGTACTCTGTGACAATGATATTTGGCGTTTCGATCTATCTCTATAAATCTTTATGCCTAATATGTAAGCTGCTTCGCCAAGATCCTTCATTGAAAAACTATTATTCAAATATTCCTTGACACTATTAAGAAGGTCTACATCATTCCCAATCAACAATATGTCATCCACATATAGTATTAAGAACGCTACAGAGCTCCCACTCACTTTCTTGTAAATACAAGCTTCTCCATAAGTTTGTATAAAACCAAAACTTTTGATTACCTTATCAAAACGTTGATTCCAACTTCGGGATGCTTGCTTCAATCCATAGATGGACCGTTGAAGTTTGCATACCTTGTTAGCATCTTTAGGATCGACAAAACCTTTGGGTTGCATCATATACAACTCTTCATCAATGTCTCCATTGAGGAATGCTGTTTTGACATCCATCTGCCATATCTCATAATCATAATATGCAGCGATTGCTAACATAATCCTCACAGACTTTAGCTTCGCTACCGGTGAGAAAGTCTCATCGTAGTCAACTCCTTGAATTTGTCGAAACCCTTTTGCGACAAGTCGAGCTTTATAGACAGTAACATTACCATCAGCATCTGTTTTCTTCTTGAAAATCCATTTGTTCTCGACAGCCTTTCGGCCATCTGGTAAGTCCACCAAAGTCCATACTTGGTTTTCGTACATGGATCCAATCTCGGATTTCATGGCTTCTTGCCATTTATTGGAATCTGGGCTCATCATTGCTTCCTCATATGTCTCGGGGTAATCGGTGTTGTCCACCACCATGACATTCATAACGGAATCATACCATTCGGGAGTGGTACGAGTTCTCGTCGACCTCCGAGGCTCTGTAGCAACTTCAACCGAAGTTTCATGATCACCATCATTAGCTTCCTCTCTTATTGGTGCAGGCACCACAGGAACTTCTTCCGGTGCTGCGCTACTCGCAATTTCGAGAGAAGGTTCGACAACCTCGTCAAGTTCTACTTTCCTTCCAGTCAATTCTTTCGAGAGAAATTCCTTCTCTAGAAAGGATCCATTCTTGGCAACGAAGATTTTGCCTTCGGATCTATGATAGAAGGTATACCCAATAGTTTCCTTCGGGTATCCTATGAAGACGCATTTTTCCGCTTTGGGTTCAAGCTTGTCCGGCTGTAACTTCTTTACATAGGCTTCGCATCCCCAAACTTTAAAGAACGACAATTTAGGTTTCTTCCCAAACCATAATTCATACGGTGTCGTTTCAACGGATTTAGACGGTGCCCTATTTAAAGTGAATGCGGCTGTTTCTAATGCATAACCCCAAAATGATAGCGGTAAATCTGTAAGTGACATCATAGAACGAACCATATCTAAGAGAGTTCGATTACGACGTTCAGACACACCATTACGCTGTGGTGTTCCCGGCGGTGTCAATTGTGAAAGTATTCCGCATTTCTTTAAATGCTCGCCAAACTCGTAACTTAGATATTCACCTCCACGATCAGAACGTAGAAATTTAATCTTCTTGTTACGTTGATTCTCTACCTCACTTTGAAACTCCTTAAACTTCTCGAAAGTTTCGGACTTATGTTTCATGAAATAGATATACCCATATCTACTCAAGTCATCTGTGAAGGTAAGAACATAACGATAACCACTGCGCGATGTTACACTCATTGGACCACACACATCGGTATGTATGATTTCCAATAAGTCTGTAGTTCGCTCCATCATACCAGAAAATGGAGTCTTAGTCATTTTTCCCATCAGACATGCTTCGCATCTTTCAAGTGATTCAAAATCAAGTGATTCAAGAAGTCCATCGGAATGGAGTTTCTTCATACGTTTCACTCCGATGTGACCAAGACGACAGTGCCATATATAGGTTG
Organism: Avena atlantica; assembly: GCA_910589765.1. NCBI lineage: Eukaryota > Viridiplantae > Streptophyta > Magnoliopsida > Poales > Poaceae > Avena > Avena atlantica. The sequence continues at coordinate 5,329,282 of OU342736.1, read as the reverse complement.
AATTATCGCTTGATTTCAATCGTTTAGCCTCAATGTTGTTGATATGTGTATTTCTACTATCGAGATTCAATAAGAATAGACCATCTATCAAAGGTGCATGTGCATAAAACATATTACTCATATAAATAGAACAACCATTATTCTCGGATTTAAACAAGTAACCGTCTCGCAATAAACAAGATCCCGATATAATGTTCATGCTCAACGCAGGCACCAAATAACAATTATTTAAGTATAAAACTAATCCCGATGGTAGATGAAGGGGTAGCGTGCCGACCGCGATCACATCAACCTTTGATCCGTTTCCCACGCGCATCGTCACCTCGTTCTTCGCTAGCTTCCGTTTATTCTGCAGCACCTGTTTCGAGTTACAAATATGAGCAACCGAACCAGTATCAAATACCCAGGCACTACTACGAGTACTAGTGAGATACACATCAATAACATGTATATCAGATATACCTTTCTTCTTGATGTTGCCGTTCTTCAAATCCGCCAAGTACTTTGGGCAATTCCGCTTCCAGTGACCTTCTCCCTTGCAGTAAAAGCACTCAGTATCAGGCTTAGGTCCAGCCCTGGTCTTCTTCGTCGGCGTGGTAGCTTTCTTACCACCCTTCTTGAAGTGTCCCTTTTGCTTAGACTTGCCTTTCTTGAATTTGGTGGTCTTATTGACCAACAACACTTGGTGCTCTTTCTTGATCTCCACTTCTGCAGATTTCAACATGGCAAAAAGTTCTGGCAACGTCTTGTTCATGTTCTGCATGTTGTAGTTCATCACAAAGTTCTTGTAACTTGGTGGTAGTGATTGGAGGACACGGTAAATCCCCAAAGCATTAGGAATCACTATACCCAAGCTTTGAAGTTTGTTTGCGTGCCCTGACATCTTAAGCACATGCTCACTGACGGAGCTGCCTTCTTCCATCTTGCAGTTAAAGAACTTTTCAGAAGCTTCATAGCTTTCAATTGCCGCATGAGTCTCAAAAATCAATTTGAGATCCTCGACAATATCATATGGGTCTGAATCCTCAAACCTTTTCTGAAGCTCCGATTCCAAACCATACAAGATAGCACACTGAACTATGGAGTACTGATTCTTCCGAGCGAGGTAAACATTCTTTACTTCATCGGGAGCATCAGCTGCAGGTGGGTCACCCAGCGGTGCATCCAGCACATAGGTCAAATTACCAGCTGTGAGGACAATCCTCAAATTGCGGAACCAATCCGCGAAGTTGCTTCCATTGTTTTTCAACTTTTCTTTCTCTAGGAACGCATTAAAATTGATGGTAGGGGCTGCCATTGATCTACAACATATTTGCAATAGAATAGACTAAGTTTATGATAAATTGAGTTCAAATTAATTAATGTAATTAAACTAGGTGAACTCCCACTCAAAACAACATCCCTCACATTGTTTTAGTGATCACACGAACCAAATCCACCACATCAACACCGATCATCACGAGAGTTGATATAGTTTCAATGGCGAACAATCGTCATGTTCATCATATCTACTATATGATTCATGCTTTACCTTTCGGTGATCCGTGTTCCGAGACCATGTCTGTACATGCTAGGCTCGTCAAGATCAAACCTTAGTTTCCGCATGAGCAAATCTGGCTTGCCCACGTTGTATACACTTGCGGAATCTAACACACCCGATCATCACGTGGTGCTTCGAAACAACAAGCTTTAGCAACGGTGCTAACTAAGGGTGAACACTTTATGACTTGAAATTCATGTGCATGAGGGATCATCTTATAATGCTACCGTCGTCTACTAAGCAATACAAGATGCATAAAGGATTAACATCACATGCAATTCAATATATATGTGATATGATATGGCCTTTCTTCTTTGTGCTTTGATCTCCATCTTCAAGCACGAACATGATCTCCATCATCACCGGCATTGCATCAAGGTCAATGACGCCTCTCCATGGTTGTCGTCCACCGGCTTCAACTATTACAACTACTTTGAATAGACACGCGGGTCTTAACATAAATTAAAGACAACCATATGGCTCCTGCCGGTTGCCGACTTACAATAAGGAACATTGCATACATCAAATATAATCACAATCATGGCCATATCACATCACTGCACACCCCTGCAAAACAAAGTTAGACGCCTCTACTTTCTTTGCATATTTTACGTGGTTTGGGGCTTTCAATAAGTGTCGTTCTAACTTACGAACATGAACCACAACGTTGACACAAGTATTGTTAATCACCCGTTGTGTATTGGATCTTTACTATGCTAGGAGAAACAGGCACCCGCAAAGCCACTTATGCAATACAAGTTGCATGTCAAGCGTGGAGCAAGTCTCATGAACGATGTCATGTAAAGTTAGCCCGGGCCGCTTCATCCCAACATACCGCAAGATGCAAAGTACACAATAAGCAATCGACAATAAAAGCATCAACGCCCACAATGACCATTGTGTTCTACTCGTGCAACAGATCTACATATAGACACGGCTCTGATACCACTGTAGGGGTTCGTAGCATGGAAAACAAAAATTTTCTATCGCATACAAACAAACAAGCCAAGATCTATCTACTAGATTGTAGCAACGAGTCGATGGTATAACTTACCCTCGAAGATTCCAAAGCGTTTAACGAGAGCAGATTCTCGTGGGTGATGTAGTCGTACTCTTTCCGATCTCAAGATCGTGTAGACGATCCTTCCGGCGCCACGTTCCGGCAGCGCTCCCGCAGTCGGTCACACGTTCGGTACTCGACGAAGACCTTCCTCTCCCTTGTTCCAGCAGGCAGCGGAGGTTGTAGCACTCTCCTCGCGATTCCGGCAGCACAACGGCGTGGTACCGGAAGTAGAGGGGAGATCCCGCAGGGCTTCGCCTTAAGCCGGTGCGAGTATGGTGGAGCTTATGAGAGAGGCTATTAGTGGTCTAGTAATTAGACACACCAATTAGAAGGCTCTAAACCAATTAGAAGGCTCTAAACCGCTGGCTAAAGCAATTAGAAGCTCTAATCCAAAACGGCTCTAAACCGGAGATCTAGAGGTGAAAGTTGTGTGTCTAGGAGGGGAGCCCTGCCCCTCCTTATATAGGTGGGAGGGGGCTGGCGCCAAGGGGAGGAGAGTCCCTCCCCAAGTCGGCTTGGTGGTGCGCCGGCCAAGGGAGGAACCCTCCTCCAATTCGGCCTCCACCAATCCTCCTTCTCCTCTTTCCGAAAACTGGCAGTTTGACTTTTCAAACTTGCCGTTTGACTTTTCAAACTAGGATTTGATTTAATCCCTTATTTGGAACAGCGATGACACTAAATACATGATGCAATCATTCCAACATGCAATGACACATTCATGTACCCCTTCCCCTCCGGAGTGCCGGACATTCCGGAACCTTCTAGAATGTTCCCGATGAAAACACCGGAATCATTCCCGAACTCCGAAACGGGACTTTCCTTATATGAATCTTATTCTCCGGACCATTCCGGATCACCTCGTGATATCCCGGATCCCATCCGAGACTCCGAACAACATTCGGTCTCTTTCTCATAACACCATAACTACTCAAACAACGTCGAATCCTTAAGTGTGTCTCCCTACGGTTCGTGAATTATGCGGACATGATCGAGACACTTCTCCGAACAATAACCAATAGAGGAATCTGGAAATTCATATGGCTCCCACATATTTCTACGATTACTTTGCGATCGAATGAACCACTTACATACGATACCAATTTCCCTTTGTCTCACGATATGTTACTTATCCGAGGTTATGATCGTCGGTATCTCTGCATACCTAGTTCAACCTCGTTACTGACAAGTACTCTTTTCTCGTTCCCGTGATATGTGATCCCTTGTGACCAAGTCACATGCTTGCAAGCTAATTGGATGACATTCCACCGAGAGGGCCCAGAGTATATCTATCCGTCATGTGGATGGACAAATCCCACTCTTGATCCATGTGTCTCAACCAAAACTTTCCGAACACTCAATGCCACCTTTATAACCATCCAGTTACGGTGTGGTGTTTGATGTCATCAAAGCATCCATCCGGTAAAGGTGATATGCATGATCTCATGGTCGAAGGAATTAGGTTACTATGTATCAGAAAGCATATAGCAATTGAACTATTGAAATGACTTGATCTTTATGCTACGCTTATCTATAGGAGTATGTCCACCATATCATTCTCCTAACGATATGATCTTGTTGTTGATAACATCTCAATGTTCATGATAGGGAAACCACAATCATCTATCAACCAACAAGCTAGTGAAGTATAGAGGCTATACTAGGGACTTCAAATTAAGTTTACAAATCACACAAGTATCAATGTTTCCTTGTTAATACTATTATAGCATGAATGTAAACATTTATCATAAACACAAAGATATAATAATAACCACATTTATTATTGCCTCTAGGGCATATCTCCAACAAACATATACCAGCTCTTCATAAGGATTGAGACCATGGAAATATGAACTTTGCACTAGACCATAAGCTTCCGGCGGATGCTGAACTTCATTTCCATTAGGTGGGTGCCTATTCACAAAATTTGAAAAACAATCCTCAACCAATCGGCAAGAGTAGAATTTCTCCTAACGGTAGAGCTGCTGACCAACAAAACCAAGCAAGCTGTTGGACTACTTTTGAAACAGAAAGGTCATTCTTTGGGTCAATCCAAAGACCAAGATGAGAGGATTTCACGACAAAGTCTGAAATTTGTTGTTTGACATCCTTTAGATGTTCTCAATTTTGATTGTGTGATCATCAATGATGCATACTTTAAATGCCTGAACAGAATGCTTGTGAGTACTATTAGGTGGCATATTCAGGAAAACGATATCACCATCAGAATACCTCAACGACCTGCATGCATGTGGCCCTAGAACATGCATGAAAGTATGGTGTTATGTTGAAACATACAAAACCTTCTAGTCTCCGGGTGCTTGCATGTGTCCCCACTCGCATGCATGCGCTCTAACCTAGAAGCGAAGGTTCTGGACTTGTATATGGGGGAAACTCCCTGTTCCGGTGAAACCGGGTAGGATAGTGCCCTACCTTGTGAACCAACATGGTATTACATCATCCTGTGACCTAAACAAACACAAAACAAGAGAGATCTATGACGGTCTACCCCCATCAGAAGAATGTCTAGGGGGGTAGACGATCCGAGGCCCGCAGATCAGGGTTCCGCAGCAAACTTCGCTTCGGGGAATCGAAATACCTCAAGGACCTGCATGTCGCCCTACCACATGCATGAAAGTGTGGTGTTATGTTGAAACATACAAAACCTACTAGTCTCCGGGTGCTTGCATGTGTCCCCCCTCGCATGCATGTGATCTAACCTAGAAGCAAAGGTTCTGGACTTGTATAAGGGGAAACTCCCTGTTCCGGTGAAACCGGGGAGAATAGTGCCCCACCTTGTGAACCAACATGGTTTTACATCATCCTTTGACCTAAACAAATACAAAGCAAGAGAGATCTATGCCGGGCTACCCCCATCAGAAGAATGTCTAGGAGGGTAGGCGATCTGAGCCTCGCAGATCAGGGTTCCGCAGCAAACCGCGCTCTGAGGCATCGGAATACCTCAAGGACCTGCATGTGGCCCTAGCACATGCATGGAAGTGTGGTGTTATGTTGATACATATTAAACCTACTAGTCTCCGGGTGCTTGCATGTGTCCCCCCTCGCATGCATGCACTCTAAACTAGAAGCGAAGGTTCTGCACTTGTATAAGGGGAAACTCCCTATTCCGGTGAAACCGGGTAGGATAGTGCCCCACCTTGTGAACCAACATGGTTTTACATCATCCTATGACCTAAACAAACACAAAACAAGAGAGAGCTATGCCAGGCTACCCCCATCAAAAGAATGTCGAGGGGGTAGATGATCCGAGTCCCGCAGATTAGGGTTCCGCAGCAAACAACGATCCGGGGCATCAAAATACCTCAAGGACTTGCATGTGGCCCTAGCACATGCATGAAAGTGTGGTTCTATGTTGAAATATACAAAACCTACTAGTATTTGGGTGCTTGCATGTGTCCCCCTCGCATGCATGCTCTCTAACCTAGAAGTGAAGCTTCTGGACTTGTATAAGGGGGAAACTCCCTGTTTCGGTGAAACTGGGTAGGATAGTGCCACAACTTGTGAACCAACATGGTTTTACATCATCCTATGACCTAAACAAACAAAAAACAAGAGAGAGCTATGCCAGGCTACCCCCATCATAAGAATGTCTAGGGGGGTAGATGATCCGAGGCCCGCGGATCAGGGTTCCGCAGCAAACCGTGCTCCGGGGTATCGGAATACCTCAAGGACTTGCATGTGGCCCTAGCACATGCATGAAACTGTGGTGCTATGGTGAAACATACAAAACCTACTAGTCTCTGAGTGCTTGCATGTGTCCCCCTCGCATGCATGCGCTCTGACCTAAAAGCGAAGGTTCTGGACTTGTATAAGGGGGAAATTCCCCGTTCAAGTTAAACCGGGTAGGATACTGCTGCAATTTGTGAACCAACATGGTTTTACATCATCCTATGACCTAAAAAAACACAAAACAAGAGAGCGCTATGCTGGGCTACCCTCATCAGAAGAATGTCTAGGGGGTAGACGATCCGCGACCTGCAGATCAGGGTTTCACCGGAGGAAGACCATGAGAGCGTCGGAATCAGATGAAAACTTGCACGTGTCCCTAGCATATGTGTGTGAGTGTGGTGTAGGGATGATAGGTACAATGTGTCAGTCCCAAGTGTGAACCTCTTTGTAGACATGCGTTAACACTTAGTAAAATCCTGGATATATACATGGAAACTCCCGTCGCGGGGCAACCAGAGCCTATTTTATGGCAAAGTTGGACCAACCTTTGCTTTCTGTGACACCCCCTTGATCAGGGCAAAACAAATACCAGACCTCCGTCTGACATAAGATTAACCTTGAGATCGAGAATATCCAGGGAGGAATCGGTAACACGACAGTGACCCTACGACACAAAATTTATTACAGCAAGCTCATAACTAAGCAAGAACCAAATTATTACAAGCAGAGGTCACTGACCACAAACATCAAACAACGGAAGGCAAATTATGCTATTAAGTATAGCAAACATAACAAATGGCCTAGAGGCCTGAAGTATAACGATGATGTCCCAGCCCATAGATTCCAGGCTGCCAGCCAAGAACCCCAAGCTACTCGTCGGTGTCGATGTAGTACCAATCTCATCTTCAAGGGGAACACTTACTCTGCCAAAAGTATCAACAAAGGAAGGGTGAGTACAGGGTGTACTCCGCAAGACTTATGGCTGGTGGAGTTGTTTTGCATAGAGCCATCTTTGTTTTGTAAGACAAGAGGGAGAAGAAGCTCGTCTAATCAGAATATTTTAAAAGGGGATAAGAGAGCGACATCTCCGAAATATATTGATGATCATCTTTTTATATCCACCAGATTATCATCATCACCTGAACTAGGATCACCCCCTCGTACCCATGAGGAAGCATCCTGAAGCACACGTTGATCAACAAGTTTTATAGTGGTTAAAGTTATCTATGATCTTGAGTCTGGTCGCCAAGTAGTTCATAACCGTGAACACGGATTTTCGAAAAGATTATTACCCTACAAGGGTGTACAACTTTACCCACTCGTACCAACCGACTCTTAGAGCCACTTGACACACTTCCTTGGTGTGCTGGCAGAGGGTGTGATTGGACACGACCTTTACCTTGCTTTCGCCGAGACCATGAGTCATGCAATAAGTATGGTTCCGCTGTAACGGGTCAAATCCCGAAGACGGTACTTAAATATGTGAGGCGAGGTTGGTTCACCAGGGGCTCCATCGACCCTAAGCAACCCCGTCCACACTTATCTACCTGTTATGAATGCACCTCCTTCACCGCCTTCGAGAAGATCCAGAATGCATATCGAATCGAACGCCCAAACTATGTGATTCATGGAATCTACTAGGCAAGTTAGTTAGTCATGAGGTTGTCCAGGACCCGTGTGGTTGTACGCTCGCCTCGGTTCCAAAGGCAAGAACTCATGTCCTAGTGGTGGCGAGCATGGGACTAGAAAAACCACATCCCACCGTGGCCTTCCATACAAGCCTTAGCATGTTTAATCTTATATCACCTCTGATATCATCTCATCACGTTCTCATGCCATACTTGATTCTTTGCATCTGATACATCATCTGGATGAACCAGCACTAACAGTTATGCATGTCTAAGCAGGACTCAGATATAAGCTCTAGCAGTGTACACAAGCCAAATCTAGTTATGCTAGGAGTAGTGGATCAGGTAATATAAGCTTAGAGGGAGTAATGCAATAGATAAGACAGTCTATCTATCGATAAAAGACCACAGTAGAATCGTATGCATCATGAAAGAATTGAAATGCTTTGGAAAACACATGATTATATCATGGTGGGGCTATGCTTGCCTTTGCCAGTTGATAACAGATAAGCAGATCTTCGGGAGCCTTGTACTTGACTTGATTATAGTTGGTCAAGTATTGTTCTTCGAGCTTCGATCTTCGACGGTGTTGATCTCGGTCTTCGATCTCGATCTCGATCTCGATATCATATTCTACCGAAGAACTAAATATCGGAAAGAGAGGGAAATAATCAACACATGGCATCGATGCAATGCTCAAGCAAGTATGATGATATGACAAGTTCAATTGTATCGAAATGTAACCCTAAAGCATGCTCGACAATTTAAACGGGGTTCCGAGGGGTGAAAACACTAACTCGGGGAAACTCCGGAATCACCTATGAGGGGTTACTAGGTTGTTCTAATTAAACTTGTCATGTAATTTGTTTAACAATGCATGAGTATAGCTTAAATAGATAGGTTTCATTTCTATGAACATTTTGATATATTATTCATATTTTTTGGATTTAAAATGAATTAGTTATGATTTTTCTCAATTACAAACCAGTTTAAATCATTTTAGGAAATTCATAAAACATTTTTGGATTATATTAAATATTTATTCACTTGGTCCGACATGTCATATATTTAATCATTTCAGAAATTAATTTCCAAAAAGAATAAAATCGTGACAGACTGGGCCCACAGGGGTTATTTATATTTCCATAAGTGATTTTCAGTAAACAAATAAACTAAAAGAAAAAGGAATACTACGTCATGCTGACGTCACCATCACCATTGCTCTTGGGTGAAGCTTCGATCCGGCGATTGCGAGCACGAGAGGAAGCGGGGTTGGGTTTGCTAGAAAGAGGGGGCCGAGGCAGACAGAATAGTGGTGGCGCCGCCCGGATTTGGTCACCGGAGCATCGACTACAACGACGACTAGCGGCGCTAGAGAGCGGTGCTTGGCGCGGAAGCAAACCAGGGTGAGAGGGTAGAAACTGAGGGGCCTACGAGGACCATGAGCTCACCCTGAAGCTTACTAAGGGGTCGGAGAGCTCGGGGGAGGCCGAAATCACCCATGGCGATGGTGGCCGGAGTCGGGGAAGGAGGTATCGATAGGACACTATGCCTTCTGGAACAAATCGTATCTGTAGACGCAGTCGAGACAACATTTCCCCATACACCGGATGATGATTCGTAGAGCCAAGCTGATGCTTGCTTGTATCCACCGCAAATCAAGACTACTTTGAATGGGCTCGAGAAGCAATCTCCGTGCACATGCCCATCTTCGGTATCCACGCACAAAACCACAGCATGCCAGGACAAATTGAATCTTTCGATGTTGAGCCCCGGTGGAAAATTAAAGCGATGGTGTTGGCTAGTAAGGGGATCCCACACAACGATCTCACAGCGTGGCATGTTGATCAGGACAACAAGGCTATGGCGGCAATCGGCCATTTTCCAGTTCCATCCGGCAGTGTTGAAGGTACATGGCACGGAGAAACATGCAAACTGAATGTGGTCGGGCGGGTCCAAAAGGGGAGCCATGACACGCCTTGTAGCATAGTGATCCCCTACGAAGAAGCCGAGGAGCGGGGGCTTCCTATGGTGTTTCCGGAAGCGGTTGAGGAACTATGGATCGGAGGGGATGTTATGCCAAAGCTTGCAGACTAGGGAGGCACGAGGGAGGGACGAAGGCTTCGGAAAGAGTCGGAGAAGGATCTCACGGAGGAGGTCCTCCTCGTCTAGCGGGGTTGCCGGCGCCAGCGAGGTACGACGGCGGCTCATCTGAGCTAGGGTTTGCCTGACTTGTCCACTTCAGTCTAGACGAGTGTGCGAGGTGGAGAAAAAATTCCCTCAAACGAGCACCATGACGAGCTACAGATAGGGTTCCTACAATCGAAGAGAGGAAAAAAATCATCAAGCAATGTAAACGAAATTCTAATTGAGGACACAGAACTATAGGAGGTACTCCCTCCGTGTGCAAATAAGTGTACATCTAGCACTCAAAATGTGTCCTAAAAGAGTGTACATCTACAATACCAACACACTAAATAAATGCAATTAGCTCCTAGTAATTACTCAACCACCTCATCCTCCAATCTCTATTCTTCTCCTGCATATCATCCAGCAATCCTCATTATTCACTTTTCTTAATAATTGATAATGCCTCGTAAAAAAAGAACTAATTTGTCTAGTATTTTTTAAAATGTACACTTTTTTGCGAACGGAGGGAGTAGGAGAGAAATAACAACCAGAAGGGGTGCACTCACCAATTTTCCCAGCGCCGGGATGGAGCGCCCGTCGGTCGCCGGTAGGGGCTAGGGCTCCAGCGAAGGAGGTCGGCGGAGGTCGGTGCAGGGGGCGAACAGCGGAGGACGGGGGAGACACGATGGAGGGCGCAAGAGATGGCGCCAGTGGGCGTGGGGACGCATTGCCAACGGAATTTGAAGGGGGCAGCAGCGGGTGGCCACCGGCGCTGGGTGAGATCGCGAGGCAGACGGGGAGAATTACATGGGAGTTTTTTCTCCTTTTACAAATACCCTTCGGTCTTCTCCGCCGAGTCAATCCGTGCCTTGTGAGGAAAAAAAAGTCAATCCGTGCCTGATTTCCGTCCGTACGTCCTGTTAACATTCCTAGAAACAATCTTTCCTGCGCTATATTATTAATATAACCTACAATTTTAAGTAACACAAAACAATGATAAAAAAAAAATATAACATACAACTTTAAGATTATTGCTGGAGCAAACAACACGATAAAAAGTCGAGCGGTCTCCACAGCGTTTCCGGTACTCCTCAGACGGCACACTTGACTAGACATTTACCCTTTTCTCAATCTCTTTCTCTCTTCATAGAAATCCTCTACCAGGACCTTCAACATGATCAATGAAACCAAGAGGAAGATGAAGTGCGCACATGCCAAAGTTGGGGATTGCTGTTAGAAATAATGGGCTAAAACATTTAGTCCCATGTATATTTCAGATTTTCCTAAATCTTAAATTATAGATTTGTGGCAGCCCATATGTGTTTGGGCCCATGTTTGTGGCAGCTCACATGGGAGTGGAGTGGGAGCTAAAGTTTAATTCCACATGAGAAGTTGAAGGAGAGTTGCACCACCTTATAAGGTGGAGTGTTGCACCACTTTGTAAGTGAGTGGCAATAAGAGAGATACACGTGTGCGCTCCTCCTCCGACGACGCCGTCCACCCGCCACGACGCCTGTGGGTCGCGGGAATCTCGTTGAGCCGACCTTTATTTTGCTGCTCACGAAAATTATGAGGTTTTGACAGACATGTCAAACGGTTAGATTATTCGGGTCACTCCAGGATCGTGGGCTGTAACCGACCCGAACGTGCACAACATGGACTCGGCCCACGTTCACCTCTGTTTGGGTTTCCTGAGCCGCTCTATATAAAGTCCTGCGCGGCTACCGCCACAAGACACCGAAAACCAATCTATGGTTTTGCTATCCTCTCTACTTGCGCCGTCACCGTAGTCTACTCCATCCCACTTGCCAGCGTGCACCGGCGGACGGGAGAGCAGGTCTCCAGAACTACTCGCCCTTGTGATCCTGTACGGTAGAGGGCGAATAAGGTTCTTGGGAAGAACTCCACGCGACTGCTCGAGTTCTTCATCACGGGTCGTCTTCCATCCAAGTCGGGCGGTGCTGCCTGCCGCCGTCTTCGTCGCCATCTGCTTCGACCAGTCTTCCCAAAGTTTCTACTACGACGACGAATGGTACGTGCTACGTGCTCCTGTTTGGTTATTCATCTTGTTCTGCGAGTACATGTTTAGTTGTTGTTTGTTTACGCTCATCCTGTTGTTTAGTACATCTAGTATGTTTGAGTTACATGAGCTAATAGATGGTTTTGTCATGCTTAATATTCTGGAATTAATCATGGAAATTATGCCTAATCTTCCAATAATCCAAAAACTTTATTATAGACAATTTCCTGAATTAACAATGGCTGGTTTTACCGATGCACCGAGGCCGGATAAGTTTATCATTGTGCACTTTAAGAGGTGGCAGTACAAGGCTGAGCTTTGGCTGATCACGATGAAAGTGTTCCATATCAGTAAAGACAAACTTGAAGGAACTATATCTGACGAGAAACTCTAATAGCTGGTTTTGTCATGCTTAATATTCTGAAATTAATCATGAAAATTATGCTTAATATTCCAACAATTGCAATAATAATAGATTTGACTATAACTAGTCTGCCATCATAGGATAGGGTATTAGGAATGTGTGCACAGTATGACCATATGATCATAAACTATGTCGCGATTCTAGCCATAATATTGGTCATTTGGCTAAAAGCCATGAAACCTCGAACATAATAGCTCATTTCCGAGAAGGTTTTTTTTTAGATATTTGAAATATTCCAAGTTTTAGCAAAGGAGAACAAAGGATTGACCATTTTAACACAATATTCACTCTGGTTGCCACGTAGCAAGAGATTTTGAGGTATTCAACCACATTCACTACAGGAATGGGAAGCTACGCCGACGGCCGGTCGCTACGCCGACGGCCAACACGTAGCAAGAGCTTTTGAGGTATTCAACCACATTCACTACAGAAATAGGAAGCTACGCCGACGGTCGGTCGCTATGTCGACGGCCAAACGTCGGGGCCGTCGGCATAGCCATCGTCCAGGCTAGCCCCGCCAAGCAGCCGTCGGCGTAAAATTTCCCTCGGCATATTCCATGCTACTACGGCTGCCCTCGGCGTAGCTATTTTTTATTTTATCTTATTAAACTTTGAAAAATCATAACTAAATCATTCTAATTTGGAAAAATACAAATAATATATCAAAATTTGCAGAAAAATAAGACCTATCTATCTACACTCAAATATTACACATTTATAAATAAAAATTAAGTAAAACATAAAATATTATATATAGTTTAAAACAGGCATAAAAAATTCAAAAACGATCGAAACAATGCGAAACCTTCGCGTGGTGTTATATTATGTGAAATAGTTAGAAGGAAAAATATCAAACTTGGTATATTGATTATGTCTCAAAGAAACCTTCACAAAATGACCTATCTCATTTGAGGTTTCTTGGCTTTCGGGTCAAATGACCAATGTTATGGCTAGAATCAAGGAATAGTTTGTGATAATGTGCCCATATTATGCATACACATGCATCATAGGATGGCGAACAATGTTGCAGGAGGAAGTTTTCCTTTTCGTCGCACCAAAAAGCCATTTCCCATTTTCCGAGCATAAAAAACGGACGGTTTTGTTAAGCAACCACCAAATAGCTAATTCAAAATACTACCACCACATTTTACAAAAATACTATACCACCTTATACGGACAATGTACCAACAGGACGATATGAAACCTTTCCGTCCACCTTTGGTGAAAAAGACAAATTCCTGCCGAATCGGTAGGAAGTGGGTCAGATATGAACTACAAGTACATGATCCGATGCTCATGTTTTTTTATAAAAATTATTTTTAGGTTCACAATATGCTATTTTATCAAAGATCCAATGCAAGTTTAGCAAGGCTCGGCCCCGGGCTAAGAATATTTATGTCCGTCGTTCGATAAAGTTTGACGATAGTTTAAAACGGGCATAAAAAATTCAAAAACGATCGAAACAATGTGAAACCTTCGCGTGGTGTCATATTATGTGACAGAGTTATAAGAAAAAAAAAGAAACTTGATATATTGATTATGTCTCAAAAAAACCTTCACAAAATGACCTATCTCATTCGAGATTTCTTGGCTTTCGGGTCAAATGACCAATGTTATGGCTAGAATCAAGGCATAGTTAATACACATGAATCATGGGATGGCGAATAATGTTGCAGGAGAAAGTTTTCCTTTTCGTCGCACCAAAAATCCATTTTCTATTTTCCGATCATAAAAAACGGACGGTTTTGTGAAGGAACCACCAAATGGCTAATTCAAAATACTACCACCACATTTTACAAAAATACTATACCACCTTATATGGACAATGTTCCAACAGGGGGATCCGAAACCTTTCCGTCCACCTCTGGTGAAAAAGACAAATTCGTGCCGAATCGGTAGGAAGTGGGTCAGATATGAACTACAGGTACATGATCCGATGCTCATGTTTTTTTACAAAAATCATTTTTAGGTTCACAATATGCTATTTTATCAAAGATATATTGAAAGTTTAGCGAGGCTCGGCCCCGAGCTAAGAATCTTTATGTCCGCCGTTCGACAAAGTTTGACGATAGTTTAAAACGGGCATAAAAAATTCAAAAACGATCGAAACAATGCGAAACCTTCGCGTGGTGTTATATTATGTGAAATAGTTAGAAGGAAAAATATCAAACTTGATATATTGATTATGTCTAAAAAAACCTTCACAAAATGACCTATCTCATTCGAGGTTTCTTGGCTTTCGGGTCAAATGACCAATGTTATTGCTAGAATAAAGGCATAGTTTGTGATAATGTGCCCATATTGTGCATACACATGCATCATGGGATGGCGAACAATGTTGCAGGAGGAAGTTTTCCTTTTCGTCGCACCAAAAAGCCATTTCCCATTTTCTGAGCATAAAAACGGACGGTTTTGTGAAGCAACCACCAAATGGCTAATTCAAAATACTACCACCACATTTTACAAAAATACTATACCACTTTATATGGATAATGTACCAACATGGGGATCCGAAACCTTTCCATCCACCTTTGGTGAAAAAGTCAAATTGCTGCCGAATCGGTAGGAAGTGGGTCAAAGAACTACAGGTACATGATCCGATGCTCATGTTTTTTTACAAAAATCATTTTTAGGTTCACAATATGCTATTTTATCAAAGATCCAATGAAATTTTAGCGAGGCTCGGCCCCGAGCTAAGAATCTTTATGTCCGCCGTTCGACAAAGTTTGACGATAGTTTAAAACGGGCATAACAAATTCAAAAACGAACGAAACAATGCGAAACCTTCACGTGGTGTCATATTATGTGACATAGTTATAAGGAAAAATAGCAAACTTGATATATTGATTATGTCTTAAAAAAACCTTCACAAAATGACCTATTTCATTCGAGATTTCTTGGCTTTCGGGTCAAATGACCAATGTTATGGCTAGTATTAAGGCATATTTTTTGATAATGTGCCCATATTATGCATACACATGCATCATGGGATGGCGAACAATGTTGCAGGATGAAGTTTTCCTTTTCGTCGCATCAAAAAACCATTTTCCATTTTCCGAGCATAAAAAACGGACGGTTTTGTGAAGCAACCACCAAATGGCTAATTAATAATACTACCACCACATTTTACAAAAATACTATACCACCTTATATGGACAATGTCCCAACAGGGGATCCGAAACCTTTCCGTCCACCTTTGGTGAAAAAGACAAATTCCTGCCGAATCGGTAGGAAGTGGATCAGATATGAACTACAGGTACATGATCCGATGCTCATGTTTTTTTACAAAACTCATTTTTAGGTTCACAATATGCTATTTTATCAAAGATCCAATGCAAGTTTTCCTTTTCATCGCACCAAAAAGGCATTTTTCATGATCCGAGCGCAAAAAGGGGTTTTCTAGAGCAACCACCAAATAGCTAATTCAAAAACAGAGGGTTTGTGATTAGTTGATATGGATATCATATTTGGATTCCTCTCATTTTTCTAATCAATTTAGACATATTATTTGTGGAATTTCGATTTACAGATTTAAAGATATTAATTATTCTATATTAAATAGAAAAATAGAAAAAAATAAAATTATTATATTTTTGTTTGAATTCAATAATATTTTTACTTATTCATTAATATTTACTTAAATAATTGTTTGTAATTTCAAAAAATACAAACATGTGACATGATGATATAAGAGTTAATAGGATTGATATCATAGTATTGACACCAATGCATGAATTACTTTGCGGAAACAGATTCTGAAGGAACGAGGAAGTTAAGCGTGCTGAAGCTGGAGTAGTATTAGGATGGGTGACCTGCTGGTAAGTTTGACTAAACTAAATATAATTAGTGTTAAAAATGTTCAAAGTAGGAGATTAACAAGTGAAACAATTCAAAGAATAAAAAATTGAGAAAAAAATAAAAAAATTATTATTTTTTTGAAAAAAAATATTTTTTTATAAAAAAATATTTTTGCAACCGGCCGACAGGCTATGCCGACGACAGCTACGCCGACGGCAAAGCCCTCGGCGTAGAATACGCTGACGGCATTTTGATACGCCGATGGCTTGAGTGAGCTCCGCCGAGGGAGATCTTTGCCGAGGAGGCTACGCCGAGGGCAGCCCTCGGCGTACCATACGCCGAGGGTATTTTGGCCTCCGCCGACAGTCTTTTGCCCTTCGCGTAGGCGCGTCTCCCGTAGTGATTTTTTATTTTGAATATGTTTTAAAATATGTTATACAAAAGTATATGTAATGTTTTTACTTAAATTTTATTCAACGCAAAATGTGTACCATCCGAGCGTAGATAGATAAATCTTATTTATCTGCAACTTTTTATATTATTTGTATTTTTTCAAATTAGAATGATTTAGTTATTATTTTTCAAGAATTAATGTGGTAAAAGGGAAAAGAGCTATGCGTACGTGTGAAACCTGAGACAGACGGCTAAAGCATCAGCTCACCAAGTCCTACGCCGGCGGTTTCTCTTGGCCGATGGCCATTTTGCTGGGCTACCCGGCTCGGGGCCTATGCGACGCCCCGACTAAAAGCCTTTGGCAATCGGCGCCTAGGGTACCACATTGATTTTTCAGATTGGGTTTCCCTGGCGCTGCAGATCTCAGTGCTGTTGTTGTAGGTAGATTTTGTGCTCCACTAGTCACTATCAATTCGAATGATCTCTTTGGGCTGGTGCTCCTTTTCTCCTTGACCAATGATAATTCATAGATGAACACCACCTTATCACCACACTAACTGATCGAAAGAACAGGATTCTTGTGTGCCTTATTTTACCGTGTGTCCACTTTCCATGGTGCCCTGTTGTTTTCATGGGCGGCTTTTGATCTGCAAGTTGAGTGATGCGAATCGCTTTTGTTCGGAAAGGCAGAATCGGCATGTGGGTGCTTTGGTTATAATGGAGGCCAGTACGTGGTTGTTTGCTTAATCCCGAAGCTCCTCTACTCACGGCTATTTCTATTTCGCTCGCTTGATTATTTCTCCTTGCTGATCAGTAGCACCATATATACTCCCCTGGAGCTAGCGTTTTGTAGCCTGAATCCTAAATCACCATGTCAACCTGTGCATCCTCCTCGGCCATCGTGGTTGGCACGGTGAGCGGGTACCATCTGCTCAAGATGGACTCTTACTCGCGCATCAGGGATCTGATCCCCTCAGGTACATGCACCACATCGCTTGACTTCCCTGTGGGACGAAACTATACGGCTCATATCGAGTACTACCCCAACTGCTACTTCATATCCCTCAGATTTATTATGGACCAGAGAGGACAGGTTCAGTTCATTTTGCTTGATAAGTCGGGAAGCCGGTTCCTGGGTATACCCAAACCACCACCGCCGACTTACCTGGAAATCAGGGGCAACGGTTCATCTTCTCCGCTGATTTGACCAAAAGGGAAGACTGGGAGCAATGGGTGCTCCTGAACGGCGACCATTCTACAATCAGGTGCAACTTCACGCTCATGGAGGCGCCCAGCGCTACTACTCCGGTCCAACTCGACGTTGTCGGCGTCGCGCCACCGCCCGACCTGCACCGCCACATGGGCGCTCTGCTCCTAGGAGGAGAGGGTGCGGACGTGACGTTTCCGGTGGGCGAAGCAGAGTCGTTCCACATATGCGTGCTGGCGTCCCGGTCTCTCGTCTTCAAAGCGGAGTTCTTCGGCGCCATGACGAAAGAGGACACCACCACCAAAGGTGCCGTGCACGTGGAAGGCGTGGAACCGCAGGCTTTCATGGCTTTTCTCCACTTTGTATACACAGACACGCTGCCAGAGATTCGCGACCAAGAGGAGACTTGGATGCTTCAGCATCTGCTTGTACTGGCGGATCGGTATGACATGGATAGGTTGAATCTCATATGCCAAGGCAAGCTACGCAACAGGATTGATGTCAGCTCTGCCGCCACCACGCTCGCCTTAGCTGAGCAGCACCACTACCACGGGCTCAAGGACGCGTGCTTGGATTTCATCGAGCTCCCTGGGAACCTTAAAGCAGCCGTGGCCAGTGATGGCTTCGACCATCTAGCCACAAGCTGCCCCGATGTTCTAAGGGAGATAATCGCGAAGATTGCCACACTATGATTTGGCGGCGCAACCTCTCTTTTTTCCAGTGCAACAAGTTTGCTGTTAGCAATAATCTTTTCCTAGTCGTGTTAGAGCCAAAGTTGGATTAATCCAACTTGGGTAACTGTAAGTTTTTTGATCAGTTTGGCTTGCATGCATGCCATGTGTCTACCAGACAGCTGGCCCATTTTCATCAGTTGTATGTTATTTTATACAATTCATGTACTATAAGCATATATTTCTAAGTTTTTCTCATGGTACTTGTTTTTTATTTATTAATCATTTTAGTTTAGATATTCAATTTATCGAGAAAGCTAACAACACTGCGTTTTCATCTCGTACTTAAAGAAGAAAGTCGTACCAGTCTGGATGAAGATCCCATAGGATGGTCGCCATACCCCTGGACGATGAAGTGTCATCTAAACCATGATTATGAGCTACCAATTGATGCATTAAACCCTCAAACTCTTTAGAATATATATCTACATCATTTTATTGCCTAATACTTAAGGTCTTCGTCATATCAGCACAGTACA
The DNA here is from genome assembly GCA_910589765.1 of Avena atlantica. Taxonomy (NCBI): domain Eukaryota; kingdom Viridiplantae; phylum Streptophyta; class Magnoliopsida; order Poales; family Poaceae; genus Avena; species Avena atlantica. The sequence continues at coordinate 5,310,182 of OU342736.1, read as the reverse complement.
AATCCTTAGCAAACTTCTGACACACTGCTACCACTAAATGTGCCCAGCGATCTATATAATGTTGTGCTTCATAAGTCTGTAGCCATAGAGCTGCCGACCCAGCGAAATGCAAAGTGGAATAATCTATTTTTTACTCTTCAGTTACATCACTACAGGAAAGAACTAAGGCACCGACGGCCAAAGGTCGGGGCCGTCGGCGTAGCTGCCTTTCATGGCCAGCTGACCAGCCCGGCCGTCGGCGTAGATGACGATGCCAAGGGTAGCCCTCGGCGTAGTGTGGCCGTCGGCGTAGTAGCGAGGTCTGTGCCGACGGTGGCCCTCGGCGTAGATATAGCCCTCGGCGTAGCCCCAGTTCAGACACGGTGACGGAAACGGCGTTAGGCAGCCAAGGCCGTCGGCACAGCTCTTTGAAAACTTTTGTTTGGTCTGTGCCGACGTCAGGCCGTCAGCATAGGCCTCCAGATTTTTTTTCCTTTTTCATTATTTTTTGAAAAATCATAACTAAATCATTCTAATTCAGAAAAATACAAATAATATATCAAAATTTGCAGAAAAATAAAATCTATCTATCTACACTCAAATATTACACGTTTATAAACAAAAATTAAGTAAAATATAAAAAATTATATATAGTTTAAAAGGGGCATTATAAATTCAAAAACGATCCAAACAATGCGAAATCTTCGCGTGGTGTCATATTATGTGACATAGTTAGAAGAAAAAATATCAAACTTGGTATATTGATTATGTCTAAAAAAACCTTCACAAAATGACCTATCTCGTTCGGGGTTTCTTGGCTTTCAGGTCAAATGACCAATGTTATGGCTAGAATGAAGGCATAGTTTGTGATAATGTGTCGGTATTGTGCGTAATTGTGCATCATGTGATGGCGAACAATGTTTCAGGAGGAAGTTTTCCTTTTCGTCGCACCAAAAAGCCGTTTTCCATTTTCCGAGTGCAAAAAACGGACGGTTTTGTGAAGCAACTACCAAATGGCTAATTCAAAATGCTACCGTCACATTTTTCAAAAATACTAGATCACCTTAAATGAATAATGTCAGAACAGGGAGATCTCAAACATTTCCGTCTATCCCTGGTGAAAAAGGCAAATTCCTGCCGAATCGGTAGGAAGTATGTCAGATATGAACTACAGGTACATGATCAGATGCTCATGATTTTTAAAAAAAATCATTTTTAGGTTCACAATATGCTATTTTATCAAAGATCCAATGCAAGTTTAGCGAGTCTCAGCCCCGATCTAAGAATTTTTATGCGTGCCGTTTTAAACGGGCAAATGAAATTATGATAAGAATTACGACATAGTTTGTGATAAGTTGATATTGATATCATATTTGGATTCCTCTCATTTTTTAATCAATTTATACATATTATTTGCCGAATTCTGATTTACAGATTTAAAGATATTAATTATTACATATTAAATAAAAAATACAAAATAAAATAAAATAAAATTATTATATTTTTATTTGAATTCAATAATATTTTTACTCATTGTTGTTTACTTAAATGATTGCTTGTAATTTCAAAAAATACAACCATGTGACATGATGATATAAGAGTTAATAGAATTGATATCATAGTAATGACAACAATGTGTAAATTGCTTTGCGGAAAGAAATTCTGAAGAAACGAGAAAGTTTAGCGTGCTAAAGCTGGAGTAGTGCTAGGATGGGTGACTGACTGGGAACTTTGACTAAGACTGCAATTTAATCAATTATTAACTATAAATAGTGTTAAAAATGATCAAAGCAAGAGATTAATGAGTCAAATAATTCAAAGACAAAAAAAGTTAAAAAATAATATTTTTTTTTTTAAAATAAAGAAATATTTTAGGCTACGCCGACGACCAGGCCGTCGGCGTAGCTCCATTCCTGTGCCGACGGCTTGGCCATCGGCGTAGCTCCAGGCTAGGCCGTTATCGGAGACGACCGTTGCCTGACACGCGGGGTCCGCTGGAAGACGCTGTGCCGAGGGGAGGGGCTATGCCGACGGCCACGGATCTGTGCCGACGAGGACGTACGCCGAGGGGGCTACGCCGACGGCCACCGTCGGCACAGCCTGTGCCGACGACAATTTGGCGTTGTGCCGACGGCAGCCGGCCTTCGGCGTATCAATTATTTCCTGTAGTGCATGAAACATATTAAAATATTTTTCAGCCTTTTCTTTCCATAATTTGGGGTGACTACCATCAAATTTTAGAAAATTAGTTTTAGGCATACGAAAATCATGAAGATGGGATTCTCTCCCACCTCCTCCATGCCGTGAATGAATCTCAGTAGATGAAGTAGGATCAAATGGAGAACGAGAGTTATGGTACGCACCGTTGACCAGAGCATGCTCATAAGCTATGCCGTGGATGTCTGTCTCTTCACGGTGCCCCACTGGGCAAGAGGATTGGGAAAGGGAATTGTTGATGGTACTCTCAGTAGAAGTGAGCCGAGTCCCCATCCGCAACATCTAAGTCTCTACCGTATCTACCTTGGTCGCCATATTGTCGTTTGATTTCAGGAGACGCTTGTAACACGGAGCTCCTTGCAGCTAACAGCATTCCGATCGACCGTTTCAGTTGCAGATGTCAATCTCGCAAGCACACACTACAGGAATGGGAAGCTACGCCGATGGCCAGTCGCGGGACCGTCGGCGTAGCCATCGTCTAGGCCAGCTCCGCCAAACAGCCGTCGGCGTAGAATTGCCCTCGGCATATCCTATGCTACGCCGACGGCTGCCCTCGGCGTAGCTATTTTTTATTTTATCTCATTAAACTTTGAAAAATCATAACTAAATCATTCTAATTCGAAAAAATACAAATAATATATCAAAATTTGCAGAAAAATAAGACCTATCTATCTACACTCAAATATTACACATTTATAAATAAAAATTAAGTAAAACATAAGACATTATATATAGTTTAAAACGGGCATAAAAAATTCAAAAATGATCGAAACAATGCGAAACCTTCGCGTGGTGTTATATTATGTGACATAGTTAGAAGGAAAAATATCAAACTTGGTATATTGATTATGTCTCAAAGAAACCTTCACAAAATGACCTATCTCATTCGAGGTTTCTTGGCTTTCGGGTCAAATGACCAATGTTATGGCTAGAATCAAGGCATAGTTTGTGATAATGTGTTCATATTATGCATACACATGCATCATGGGATGGCGAACAATATTGCAGGAGAAAGTTTTCCTTTTCGTCGCATCAAAAAGCCATTTCCCATTTTCTGAGCACAAAAAACGGACGATTTTGTAAAGCAACCACCAAATGGCTAATTCAAAATGGTACCACCACATTTTACAAAAATACTATACCATCTTATATAGACAATGTCCCAATAGGGGAATCCGAAACCTTTCCGTCCACCTCTGGTGAATAAGACAAATTCCTGCCGAATCGGTAGAAAGTGGGTCAGATATGAACTTCAGGTACATGATCCGATGCTCATGTTTTTTTACAAAAATCATTTTTAGGTTCACAATATGCTATTTTATCAAAGATCCAATGCAAGTTTAGCGAGGCTCGGCCCCGAGCTAAGAATCTTCATGCCCGCCGTTCGACAAAGTTTGACGATAGTTTAAAACGGGCATAAAAAATTCAAAAACGATCGAAACAATGCGAAACCTTCGCGTGGTGTCATATTATGTGACATAGTTATAAGTAAAAATATTAACCTTGATATATTGATTATGTCTCAAAAAAACCTTCACAAAATGACCTATCTCGTTCGAGGTTTCTTGGCTTTCGGGTCAAATGACCAATGTTATGGCTAGAATCAAGGCATAGTTTGTGATGATGTGCCCATATTGTGCATACACATGCATCATGGGATGGCGAACAATGTTGCAGGAGGAAGTTTTCCTTTTCGTCGCACCAAAAAGCCATTTCCCATTTTCTGAGCACAAAAAAAGGAAGATTTTGTAAAGCAACCACCAAATGGCTAATTCAAAATGGTACCACCACATTTTACAAAAATACTATACCACCTTATATAGACAATGTCCCAATAGGGGAATCCGAAACCTTTCTATCCACCTCTGGTGAAAAAGACAAATTCCTGCCGAATCGGCAGAAAGTGGGTCAGATATGAACTACAGGTACATGATCCGATGCTCATGTTTTTTAAAAAAAATCATTTTTAGGTTCACAATATGCTATTTTATCAAAGATCCAGTGCAAGTTTAGCGAGGCTCGGCCCCGAGCTAAGAATCTTCATGCCCGCCGTTCGACAAAGTTTGACGATAGTTTAAAACGGGCATAAAAAATTCAAAAACGATTGAAACAATGCGAAACCTTCGCGTGGTGTCATATTATGTGACATAGTTATAAGTAAAAATATTAAACTTGATATATTGATTATGTCTCAAAAAACCTTCACAAAATGACCCATCTCCACCAAATAGATAATTCAAAAACGGAGGGTTTGTGATTAGTTGATATGGATATCATATTTGGATTCCTCTCATTTTTCTGATCAATTTAGACATATTATTTGTTAAATTCCAATTTATAGATTTAAAGATATTAATTATTCCATATTAAATAGAAAAATACAAAAAAGTAAAATTATTATATTTTTATTTGAATTCAATAATATTTTTACTTATTAATTAATGTTTATTTAAATAATTGTTTGTAATTTCAAAAAATACAAACATGTGACATGTTGATATAAGGGTTAATAGGATTGATATCATAGTATTGACAACAATGTATGAATTACTTTGCGGAAACAGATTCTGAAGGAACGAGAAAGTTAAGCGTGCTGGAGCTGGAGTAGTATTAGGATGGGTGACCTTCCGGAAAGTTCGACCAAGACTGCAATTTAATTAAATATTAAGTGTAATTAGTGTTAAAAATGTTCAAAGTGAGAGATTAACGAGTCAAACAATTCAAAGATTCAAAATTAAGAAAAAAAATAAAATAAAAAATTTAATTTTTTTTAAAAAAAATATTTTTGCAACCTGTCGACAAGCTATGCCGACGGCTGCTACGCCGACGGCATTGCCCTCGGCGTAGCGTACGCCGACGGCCTCTATGTGCTCCGCCGAGGGAGCCCTTTGCCGAGGAGGCTACGCCGAGGGCAGCCGTCGGCGTAGGATAAGCCGAGGGCATTTTAGGCTACGCCGACGGCTTTTTGCCCTCGGCGTAGCGCGCGCGTCCTGTAGTGACACTAATCATATGAGCAGCGAGATCTTCCACCGAAAGAGCCATGGTCATCACGCTGTGATCAACTGTCGTCACCCGCACCGTCAATGATGGTGGCGCACGGTGATGACAACCCGCAAACACCAATTCTACCGCCACAAAACTGACGAGTACAAGGTACCCTATGAAGGGGTTCCGTGGCAGAAAACAAGCGGTCTATTAGCAATAATCTTTTCAGTGCAACAAGTTGTCTATTGGCAATAACCTATTTTTTTCAGTGCAACAAGTTGTCTATTAGCAATAATCTTTTCCTAGTCGTGTTAGAGCCAAAGTTGGATTAACTGTAAGGTTTTTGATCAGTTTGGCTTGCATGCCATCTGTCTACCAGACAACTGGCCTATTTTCATCAATAGCATGTTATTTTACACGATTCATGTTCTATAACGATATATTTCTAAGTTTTTCTCATAGTACTTGTTTTTTATTTATTAATCATTTTAGTTTAGAGATTCAATTTATCGAGAAAGCTAACACCACTGTCATAGCATATAACTACAATTCGATCATAGCATATAACTACATCTTGCAAGATGGCCATTAGACTCTTAAACAGAGTTCTTGGTTTTGTCAATCCTCTTGAGGAGCGGACGATAGTTTCTCTTGTAGATATAACATATACCAGCTCTTCATAAGGATTGAGACCATGGAAATATGAACTTTGCACTAGACCATAAGCTTCCGGCGGATGCTGAACTTCATTTCCATTAGGTGGGTGCCTATTCACAAAATTTGAAAAACAATCCTCAACCAATCGGCAAGAGTAGAATTTCTCCTAACGGTAGAGCTGCTGACCAACAAAACCAAGCAAGCTGTTGGACTACTTTTGAAACAGAAAGGTCATTCTTTGGGTCAATCCAAAGACCAAGATGAGAGGATTTCACGACAAAGTCTGAAATTTGTTGTTTGACATCCTTTAGATGTTCTCAATTTTGATTGTGTGATCATCAATGATGCATACTTTAAATGCCTGAACAGAATGCTTGTGAGTACTATTAGGTGGCATATTCAGGAAAACGATATCACCATCAGAATACCTCAACGACCTGCATGCATGTGGCCCTAGAACATGCATGAAAGTATGGTGTTATGTTGAAACATACAAAACCTTCTAGTCTCCGGGTGCTTGCATGTGTCCCCACTCGCATGCATGCGCTCTAACCTAGAAGCGAAGGTTCTGGACTTGTATATGGGGGAAACTCCCTGTTCCGGTGAAACCGGGTAGGATAGTGCCCTACCTTGTGAACCAACATGGTATTACATCATCCTGTGACCTAAACAAACACAAAACAAGAGAGATCTATGACGGTCTACCCCCATCAGAAGAATGTCTAGGGGGGTAGACGATCTGAGGCCCGCAGATCAGGGTTCCGCAGCAAACTTCGCTTCGGGAATCGAAATACCTCAAGGACCTGCATGTCGCCCTACCACATGCATGAAAGTGTGGTGTTATGTTGAAACATACAAAACCTACTAGTCTCCGGGTGCTTGCATGTGTCCCCCCTCGCATGCATGTGATCTAACCTAGAAGCAAAGGTTCTGGACTTGTATAAGGGGAAACTCCCTGTTCCGGTGAAACCGGGGAGAATAGTGCCCCACCTTGTGAACCAACATGGTTTTACATCATCCTTTGACCTAAACAAATACAAAGCAAGAGAGATCTATGCCGGGCTACCCCCATCAGAAGAATGTCTAGGAGGGTAGGCGATCTGAGCCTCGCAGATCAGGGTTCCGCAGCAAACCGCGCTCTGAGGCATCGGAATACCTCAAGGACCTGCATGTGGCCCTAGCACATGCATGGAAGTGTGGTGTTATGTTGATACATATTAAACCTACTAGTCTCCGGGTGCTTGCATGTGTCCCCCCTCGCATGCATGCACTCTAAACTAGAAGCGAAGGTTCTGCACTTGTATAAGGGGAAACTCCCTATTCCGGTGAAACCGGGTAGGATAGTGCCCCACCTTGTGAACCAACATGGTTTTACATCATCCTATGACCTAAACAAACACAAAACAAGAGAGAGCTATGCCAGGCTACCCCCATCAAAAGAATGTCGAGGGGGTAGACGATCCGAGTCCCGCAGATTAGGGTTCCGCAGCAAACAACGATCCGGGGCATCAAAATACCTCAAGGACTTGCATGTGGCCCTAGCACATGCATGAAAGTGTGGTTCTATGTTGAAATATACAAAACCTACTAGTATTTGGGTGCTTGCATGTGTCCCCCTCGCATGCATGCTCTCTAACCTAGAAGTGAAGCTTCTGGACTTGTATAAGGGGGAAACTCCCTGTTTCGGTGAAACTGGGTAGGATAGTGCCACAACTTGTGAACCAACATGGTTTTACATCATCCTATGACCTAAACAAACAAAAAACAAGAGAGAGCTATGCCAGGCTACCCCCATCATAAGAATGTCTAGGGGGGTAGATGATCCGAGGCCCGCGGATCAGGGTTCCGCAGCAAACCGTGCTCCGGGGTATCGGAATACCTCAAGGACTTGCATGTGGCCCTAGCACATGCATGAAACTGTGGTGCTATGGTGAAACATACAAAACCTACTAGTCTCTGAGTGCTTGCATGTGTCCCCCTCGCATGCATGCGCTCTGACCTAAAAGCGAAGGTTCTGGACTTGTATAAGGGGGAAATTCCCCGTTCAAGTTAAACCGGGTAGGATACTGCTGCAATTTGTGAACCAACATGGTTTTACATCATCCTATGACCTAAAAAAACACAAAACAAGAGAGCGCTATGCTGGGCTACCCTCATCAGAAGAATGTCTAGGGGGTAGACGATCCGCGACCTGCAGATCAGGGTTTCACCGGAGGAAGACCATGAGAGCGTCGGAATCAGATGAAAACTTGCACGTGTCCCTAGCATATGTGTGTGAGTGTGGTGTAGGGATGATAGGTACAATGTGTCAGTCCCAAGTGTGAACCTCTTTGTAGACATGCGTTAACACTTAGTAAAATCCTGGATATATACATGGAAACTCCCGTCGCGGGGCAACCAGAGCCTATTTTATGGCAAAGTTGGACCAACCTTTGCTTTCTGTGACACCCCCTTGATCAGGGCAAAACAAATACCAGACCTCCGTCTGACATAAGATTAACCTTGAGATCGAGAATATCCAGGGAGGAATCGGTAACACGACAGTGACCCTACGACACAAAATTTATTACAGCAAGCTCATAACTAAGCAAGAACCAAATTATTACAAGCAGAGGTCACTGACCACAAACATCAAACAACGGAAGGCAAATTATGCTATTAAGTATAGCAAACATAACAAATGGCCTAGACGCCTGAAGTATAACGATGATGTCCCAGCCCATAGATTCCAGGCTGCCAGCCGAGAACCCCAAGCTACTCGTCGGTGTCGATGTAGTACCAATCTCATCTTCAAGGGGAACACTTACTCTGCCAAAAGTATCAACAAAGGAAGGGTGAGTACAGGGTGTACTCCGCAAGACTTATGGCTGGTGGAGTTGTTTTGCATAGAGCCACCTTTGTTTTGTAAGACAAGAGAGAGAAGAAGCTCGTCTAATCAGAATATTTTAAAAGGGGATAAGAGAGCGACATCTCCGAAATATATTGATGATCATCTTTTTATATCCACCAGATTATCATCATCACCTGAACTAGGATCACCCCCTCGTACCCATGAGGAAGCATCCTGAAGCACACGTTGATCAACAAGTTTTATAGTGGTTAAAGTTATCTATGATCTTGAGTCTGGTCGCCAAGTAGTTCATAACCGTGAACACGGATTTTCGAAAAGATTATTACCCTACAAGGGTGTACAACTTTACCCACTCGTACCAACCGACTCTTAGAGCCACTTGACACACTTCCTTGGTGTGCTGGCAGAGGGTGTGGTTGGACACGACCTTTACCTTGCTTTCGCCGAGACCATGAGTCATGCAATAAGTATGGTTCCGCTGTAACGGGTCAAATCCCGAAGACGGTACTTAAATATGTGAGGCGAGGTTGGTTCACCAGGGGCTCCATCGACCCTAAGCAACCCCGTCCACACTTATCTACCTGTTATGAATGCACCTCCTTCACCGCCTTCGAGAAGATCCAGAATGCATATCGAATCGAACGCCCAAACTATGTGATTCATGGAATCTACTAGGCAAGTTAGTTAGTCATGAGGTTGTCCAGGACCCGTGTGGTTGTACGCTCGTCTCGGTTCCAAAGGCAAGAACTCATGTCCTAGTGGTGGCGAGCATGGGACTAGAAAAACCACATCCCACCGTGGCCTTCCATACAAGCCTTAGCATGTTTAATCTTATATCACCTCTGATATCATCTCATCACGTTCTCATGCCATACTTGATTCTTTGCATCTGATACATCATCTGGATGAACCAGCACTAACAGTTATGCATGTCTAAGCAGGACTCAGATATAAGCTCTAGCAGTGTACACAAGCCAAATCTAGTTATGCTAGGAGTAGTGGATCAGGTAATATAAGCTTAGAGGGAGTAATGCAATAGATAAGACAGTCTATCTATCGATAAAAGACCACAGTAGAATCGTATGCATCATGACAGAATTGAAATGCTTTGGAAAACACATGATTATATCATGGTGGGGCTATGCTTGCCTTTGCCATTTGATAACAGATAAGCAGATCTTCGGGAGCCTTGTACTTGACTTGATTATAGTTGGTCAAGTATTGTTCTTCGAGCTTCGATCTTCGACGGTGTTGATCTCGGTCTTCGATCTCTATCTCGATCTCGATCTCGATATCATATTCTACCGAAGAACTAAATATCGGAAAGAGAGGGAAATAATCAACACATGGCATCGATGCAATGCTCAAGCAAGTATGATGATATGACAAGTTCAATTGTATCGAAATGTAACCCTAAAGCATGCTCGACAATTTAAACGGGGTTCCGAGGGGTGAAAACACTAACTCGGGGAAACTCCGGAATCACCTATGAGGGGTTACTAGGTTGTTCTAATTAAACTTGTCATGTAATTTGTTTAACAATGCATGAGTATAGCTTAAATAGATAGGTTTCATTTTTATGAACATTTTGATATATTATTCATATTTTTTGGATTTAAAATGAATTAGTTATGATTTTTCTCAATTACAAACCAGTTTAAATCATTTTAGGAAATTCATAAAACATTTTTGGATTATATTAAATATTTATTCACTTTGTCCGACATGTCATATATTTAATCATTTCAGAAATTAATTTCCAAAAAGAATAAAATCCTGACAGACTGGGCCCACAGGGGTTATTTATATTTCCATAAGTGATTTTCAGTAAACAAATAAACTAAAAGAAAAAGGAATACTACGTCATGCTGACGTCACCATCACCATTGCTCTTGGGTGAAGCTTCGATCCGGCGATTGCGAGCACGGGAGGAAGCGGGGTTGGGTTTGCTAGAAAGAGGGGGCCGAGGCAGACAGAATAGTGGTGGCGCCGCCCGGATTTGGTCACCGGAGCATCGACTACAACGACGACTAGCGGCGCTAGAGAGCGGTGCTTGGCGCGGAAGCAAACCAGGGTGAGAGGGTAGAAACTGAGGGGCCTACGAGGACCATGAGCTCACCCTGAAGCTTACTAAGGGGTCGGAGAGCTCGGGGGAGGCCGAAATCACCCATGGCGATGGTGGCCGGAGTCGGGGAAGGAGGTATCGATTGGGCGTCTGGGATCTGCTCCGGCTTGCAAGAGTGGGGGAAATCGAACAAGTCGATGACGACGGTCACGGTAGTGGTCTCAGATGGAAGAGGGAAGGCCGGAAATGGCAGGAACGGCGAGGTCCGGCGAGCTAGGGTTCGGGCTCCTGCGCGCGAGCGACACGGAGGGAGGGAGAGAGGGAAATGGGGATGGAGAGAGAGAGTGCGACACGCTCCCTGTGCCGGCTTCTCAATTACATCAAAGCGCTGCCTTTCAAAATCAAATGCAAGGACGTCACCTCGACTAAACAACCAGTAAAGTGTGTTCCTAACAAGGACACTATGCCTTCTGGAACAAATCGTATCTGTAGACGCAGTCGAGACAACATTTCCCCATACACCGGATGATGATTCGTAGAGCCAAGCTGATGCTTGCTTGTATCCACCGCAAATCAAGACTACTTTGAATGGGCTCGAGAAGCAATCTCCGTGCACATGCCCATCTTCGGTATCCACGCACAAAACCACAGCATGCCAGGACAAATTGAATCTTTCGATGTTGAGCCCCGGTGGAAAATTAAAGCGATGGTGTTGGCTAGTAAGGGGATCCCACACAACGATCTCACAGCGTGGCATGTTGATCAGGACAACAAGGCTATGGCGGCAATCGGCCATTTTCCAGTTCCATCCGGCAGTGTTGAAGGTACATGGCACGGAGAAACATGCAAACTGAATGTGGTCGGGCGGGTCCAAAAGGGGAGCCATGACACGCCTTGTAGCATAGTGATCCCCTACGAAGAAGCCGAGGAGCGGGGGCTTCCTATGGTGTTTCCGGAAGCGGTTGAGGAACTATGGATCGGAGGGGATGTTATGCCAAAGCTTGCAGATTAGGGAGGCACGAGGGAGGGACGAAGGCTTCGGAAAGAGTCGGAGAAGGATCTCACGGAGGAGGTCCTCCTCGTCTAGCGGGGTTGCCGGCGCTAGCGAGGTACGGCGGCGGCTCATCTGAGCTAGGGTTGGCCTGACTTGTCCACTTCAGTCTAGAGGAGTGTGCGAGGTGGAGAAAAAATTCCCTCAGACGAGCACCATGACGAGCTACAGATAGGGTTCCTACAATCGAAGAGAGGAAAAAAAATCATCAAGCAATGTAAACGAAATTCTAATTGAGGGCACGGAACTATAGGAGGTACTCCCTCCGTCTGCAAATAAGTGTACATCTAGCACTCAAAATTTGTCCTAAAAAAGTGTACACCTACAATACCAAGGCACTAAATAAATGCAATTAGCTCCTAGTAATTACTCCCCCACCTCATCCTCCAATCTCTATTCTTCTCCTCCATATCATCCAGCAATCCTCATTATTCTCTTTTCTTAATAATTGATAACGCCTCGTAAAAAAAAGAACTAATTTGTCTAGTATTTTTTAAATATACACTTATTTGCGGACCGTGGGAGTAGTTGAGAAATAACAACCAGAAGGGGTGCGCTCACCGATTTTCCCAGCGAGGGATGGAGCGCCCGTCGGTCGCCGGTAGGGGCTAGGGCTCCAGCGAAGGAGGTCGGCGGAGGTCGGTGCAGGGGGCGAACAGCGGAGGCCAGGGGAGACACAGTGGAGGGCGCGAGAGATGGCGCCAGTGGGCGGGGGGACGCGTTGCCAACGGAATTTGAAGGGGGGCAGCAGCGGGTGGCCACCTTGAAAGGATACGGATGTCGCCTAGAGGGGGGTGAATATGTAGGGTTTCGTAGCATGGAAAACAAAAAATTTCTACCGCATACAAACAAACAAGCCAAGATCTATCTACTAGATTGTAGCAACGAGTCGATGGAATAACTCACCCTCGAAGATTCCAAAGTGTTTAACGAGAGCGGATTCTCGTGGGTGATGTAGTCGTACTCTTCCCGATCTCAAGATCGCGTAGACGATCCTTCTGGCGCTGCGTTCCGGCAGCGCTCCCGCAGTCGGTCACACGTTCGGTACTCGACGAAGACCTTCCTCTCCCTTGTTCCAGCAGGCAGCGGAGGTTGTAGCACTCTCCTCGCGATTCCGGCAGCACAACGGCGTGGTACCGGAAGTAGAGGGGAGATCTCGCAGGGCTTCTCCTTAAGCCGAAGCGAGTATGGTGGAGTATGAGAGAGCCCTTGACGATCTAGGGTTTAGACACGCCGAGGAGGGGGCAAGCCGGCGGCTAGGGTTTGGCTAGGCGGCGGCGAGTTGGTGCCCTAGGGGCCGGCAGCGGCTTGGAGGCGGCGGCGGCTTGGGGCTAGGGTTTTGGAGGAGAGGATCTTGTGTGCTAGGAGGGGCAGCCCTGCCCCTCCCTTTGTAGGTGGGAGGCGCGGCCAAGGGGAGGGGAGTCCCTCCCCAACTCAGCTTGGAGGTGGGCCGCCGGTTGGAGGAGGGAACTCCTCCCCAACTCGGTTTCCACCTCTCCTCCTCTTTCCGAAAACTGCCGTTTGACTTTCAAACTAGCCGTTTTACTTTTCAAACTAGGATTTGATTAAATCCTTTATTTCGAACAGCGATGACACCGAGTACATGATGCAATCATATCAACTTGATATAACACATTCATGTACCCTTCCCCCCCCCCCCAGAGTGCCGGACATTCCGGAACCTTCTAGAACATTCCCGATGAAAACACCGAAATCATTCCCGAACTCCGAAACGAGACTTTCGTTATATGAATATTATTCTCCGGACCATTCCGGATCTCCTCGTGATATCCCGGATCCCATCCGAGACTCCTAACAACATTCGGTCTCTTTCTCATCATTCCATAACTACTCAAACAACGTCGAATCCTTAAGTGTGTCTCCCTACGGTTCGTGAATTATGCGGACATGATCGAGACACTTCTCCGAACAATAACCAATAGAGGAATCTAGAAATTCATATGGCTCCCACATATTTCCACGATTACTTTGCGATCGAATGAACCACTTACATACGATACCAATTTCCCTTTGTCTCACGATACTTTACTTATCCGAGGTTATGATCGTCGGTATCTCTGCATACCTAGTTCAACCTCGTTACCGATAAGTACTCTTTTCTCGTTCCCGTGATATATGATCCCTTGTGAGCCAGTCACATGCTTTCAAGCTAATTGGATGACATTCCACCGAGAGGGCCCAGAGTATATCTATCCGTCATATGGATGGACAAATCCCACTCTTGATCCATGTGTCTCAACCAATACTTTCCGAACACTCAATGCCACCTTTATAGCCACCCAGTTACGGTGTGGTGTTTGATGTCATCAAAGCATCCATCCGGTAAAGGTGATATGCATGATCTCATGGTCGAAGGAATTAGGTTACTATGTATCAGAAAGCATATAGCAATTGAACTATTGAAATGACTTGATCTTTATGCTACGCTTATCTATAGGAGTATGTCCACCATATCATTCTCCTAACGATATGATCTTGTTGTTAATAACATCTCAATGTTCATGATAGGGAAACCACGATCATCTATTAACCAACAAGCTAGTATTATATAGAGGCTTTACTAGGGACTTCAAATTAAGTTTACAAATCACACAAGTATTAATGTTTCCTTGTTAATACCATTATAGCATGAATGTAAACATTTATCATAAACACAAAGATATAATAATAACTACATTTATTATTGCCTCTAGGGCATATCTCCAACAGTCTCCCACTTGCACTAGAGTCATCTAATCTAGATTACATGGTAATATACCGAACACCCATGGCAGTTTGGTGCTGGTCATGTTTTGCCCTCGGGAGAGGTTTAGTCAACGGATCCGCCACATTCAGATCTGTGTGTATTTTGCAAATCTTTATATCCCCATCTTGGATATGTTCTCGAATAGCGTGAAAACATAACTTGATATGCTTCAGCTTCTTGTGTGACCTTGGTTCTTGCGCATTGGCTATGGCGCCCATGTTATCACAGTAGATAGACATTGGGTCCAGCGCACTAGGAACCACACCCAGCTCTGTAATGAACTCTTTCATCCATATCGCTTCTTGTGAAGCCTCTGAAGCAGCCATGTATTCCGATTCAGTTGAAGATCTCGCCACAACGCTTTGCTTTGCACTCCTCCAGCTAAATGCTGCACCATTCAAAATAAATACGTATCCAGATTGTGATTTAGAATCATCCGGATCGGTGTTCCAACTAGCATCGGTGTAACCATTAACAACGAGCTGTTCATCACCTCCATAAGAAAGAACCATATCCTTAGTTCTTCTCAAGTACTTAAGGATGTTTTTGACCGTTGTCCAATGATCCACTCCTGGATCACTTTGATATCTGCTAGTTAAACTAACAGCATATGCAATGTCGGGTCTAGTACATAGCATGGCATACATTATAGATCCTATGGCTGAGGCATAGGGAGTCTTACTCATCCTTTCTCTATCTTCTGCCGATGTCGGACTTTGAGTTTTACTCAAGGTCGTATTGGGCAACATGGGCAAGAACCCTTTCTTGCTTTCTTCCATTCCAAACCTCTTTAGAACTTTGTCCAAATATGTACTTTGTGACAATGATATTTGGCGTTTCGATCTATCTCTATAAATCTTTATTCCTAATATGTAAGCTGCTTCGCCAAGATCCTTCATTGAAAAACTATTATTCAAATATTCCTTGACACTATTAAGAAGGTCTACATCATTCCCAATCAACAATATGTCATCTACATATAGTATTAAGAATGCTACAGAGCTCCCACTCACTTTCTTGTAAATACAAGCTTCTCCATAAGTTTGTATAAAACCAAAACTTTTGATCACCTTATCAAAACGTTGATTCCAACTTCGGGATGCTTGCTTCAATCCATAGATGGACCGTTGAAGTTTGCATACCTTGTTAGAATCTTTAGGATCGACAAAACCTTTGGGTTGCATCATATACAACTCTTCATCAATGTCTCCATTGAGGAATGCTGTTTTGACATCCATCTGCCATATCTCATAATCATAATATGCAGCGATTGCTAACATAATCCTCACAGACTTTAGCTTCGCTACTGGTGAGAAAGTCTCATCGTAGTCAACTCCTTGAATTTGTCGAAACCCTTTTGCGACAAGTCGAGCTTTATAGACAGTAACATTACCATCAACATCTGTTTTCTTCTTGAAAATCCATTTGTTCTCGACAGCCTTCCGGCCATCCGGTAAGTCCACCAAAGTCCACACTTGGTTTTCGTACATGGATCCAATCTCGGATTTCATGGCTTCTTGCCATTTATTGGAATATGGGCTCATCATCGCTTCCTCATATGTCTCAGGGTCATCGGTGTTGTCCACCAACATGACACTCATAACGGGATCATACCAATCTGGAGTGGTACGAGTTCTCGTTGACCTGCGAGGCTCTGTAGAAACTTCAACCGAAGTTTCATGATCATCATCATTAGCTTCCTCTCTTATTGGTGCAGGCACCACAGGAACTTCTTCCGGTGCTACGCTACTCACAATTTCGAGAGAAGGTTCAACAACCTCGTCGAGTTCTACTTTCCTTCCAGTCACTTCTTTCGAGAGAAATTCCTTCTCTAGAAAGGGTCCATTCTTGGCAACGAAGATTTTGCCTTCGGATCTATGATAGAAGGTATACCCAATAGTTTCCTTCGGGTATCCTATGAAGACGCATTTTTCCGCTTTGGGTTCAAGCTTGTCCGGCTGTAACTTCTTTACATAGGCTTCGCATCCCCAAACTTTAAGGAACGACAATCTAGGTTTCTTCCCAAACCATAATTCATACGGTGTCGTTTCAACGGATTTAGACGGTGCCCTATTTAAAGTGAATGCGGCTGTTTCTAATGCATAACCCCAAAATGATAGCGGTAAATCTATAAGTGACATCATAGAAGGAACCATATCTAAGAGAGTTCGATTACGACGTTCGGACACACCATTACGCTGTGGTGTTCCCGGCGGTGTCAACTGTGAAAGTATTCCGCATTTCTTCAAATGCTCGCCAAACTCGTAACTTAGATATTCACCTCCACGATCAGAACGTAGAAATTTAATCTTCTTGTTACGTTGATTCTCTACCTCACTTTGAAATTCCTTAAACTTCTCGAAAGTTTCGGACTTATGTTTCATGAAATAGATATACCCATATCTACTCAAGTCATCCGTGAAGGTAAGAACATAACGATAACCACCGCGCGATGCTACACTCATTGGACCACACACATCGGTATGTATGATTTCCAATAAGTCCGTAGCTCGCTCCATCATACCAGAAAATGGAGTCTTAGTCATTTTACCCATCAGACATGCTTCGCATCTATCAAGTGATTCAAAATCAAGTGATTCAAGAAGTCCATCGGAATGGAGTTTCTTCATACGTTTCACTCCAATGTGACCAAGACGACAGTGCCACATATAGGTAGAATTATCGCTTGATTTCAAACGTTTAGCCTCAATGTTGTTGATATGTGTATTTCCACTATCGAGATTCAATAAGAATAGACCATCTATCAAAGGTGCATGTGCATAAAACATATTACTCATATAAATCGAACAACCATTATTCTCGGACTTAAACAAGTAACCGTCTCGCAATAAACAAGATCCCGATATAATGTTCATGCTCAACGCAGGCACCAAATAACAATTATTTAAGTATAAAACTAATCCCGATGGTAGATGAAGGGGTAGCGTGCCGACCGCGATCACATCAACCTTTGATCCGTTTCCCACGCGCATCGTCACCTCGTTCTTCGCTAGCTTCCGTTTATTCTGCAGCACCTGTTTCGAGTTACAAATATGAGCAACCGAACCAGTATCAAATACCCAGGCACTACTACGAGTACTAGTGAGATACACATCAATAACATGTATATCAGATATACCTTTCTTCTTGATGTTGCCGTTCTTCAAATCCGCCGAGTACTTTGGGCAATTCCGCTTCCAGTGACCTTCTCCCTTGCAGTAAAAGCACTCAGTATCAGGCTTAGGTCCAGCCTTGGTCTTCTTCGTCGGCGTGGTAACTTTCTTACCACCCTTCTTGAAGTGTCCCTTCTGCTTAGACTTGCCTTTCTTGAATTTGGTGGTCTTATTAACCAACAACACTTGGTGCTCTTTCTTGATCTCCACTTCTGCAGATTTCAACATGGCAGAGAGTTCTGGCAACGTCTTGTTCATGTTTTGCATGTTGTAGTTCATCACAAAGTTCTTGTAACTTGGTGGTAGTGATTGGAGGACACGGTAAATCCCCAAAGCATTAGGAATCACAATACCCAAGCTTTGAAGTTTGTTTGCGTGCCCAGACATCTTAAGCACATGCTCACTGACGGAGCTGCCCTCTTCCATCTTGCAGTTAAAGAACTTTTCAGAAGCTTCATAGCTTTCAATTGCCGCATGAGTCTCAAAGATCAATTTGAGATCCTCGACAATATCATATGGGTCTGAATTCTCAAACCTTTTTTGAAGCTCCAATTCTAAACCATACAAGATAGCACACTGAACTGTGGAGTACTGAGTCATCCGAGTGAGGTAAACGTTCTTTCCTTCATCGGGAGCATCAGCTGCAGGTGGGTCACCCAGCGGTGCATCCAGCACATAGGTCAAATTACCAGCTGTGAGGACAATCCTCAAATTGCGGAACCAATCCGCAAAGTTGCTTCCATTGTTTTTCAACTTTTCTTTCTCTAGGAACGCATTAAAATTGATGGTAGGGGCTGCCATTGATCTACAACATATTTGCAATAGATTAGACTAAGTTTATGACAAATTGAGTTCAAATTAATAATAAAATTAATCTAGGTGAACTCCCACTCAAAACAATATCCCTCAAATTGTTTTAGTGATCACACGAACCAAATCCACCACATCAACACCGATCATCACGAGAGTTGATATAGTTTCAATGGCGAACAATCGACATGTTCATCATATCTACTATATGATTCATGCTTTACCTTTCGGTGATCCGTGTTCCGAGACCATGTCTGTACATGCTAGGCTCGTCAAGATCAAACCTTAGTTTCCGCATGAGCAAATCTGGCTTGCTCACGTTGTATACACTTGCGGAATCTAACACACCCGATCAGCACGTGGTGCTTTGAAACAACAAGCTTTAGCAACGGTGCTAACTAAGGGTGAACACTTTATGACTTGAAATTCATGTGCATGAGGGATCATCTTATAATGCTACCGTCGTCTACTAAGCAATACAAGATGCATAAAGGATTAACATCACATGCAATTCATAATATGTGATATGATATGGCCTTTCTTCTTTGTGCTTGTGATCTCCATCTTCTAGCACGAACATGATCTCCATCATCACCGGCATTGCATCAAGGTCAATGACGCTTCTCCATGGTTGTCGTCCACCGGTTTCATCTATTACAACTACTTTGAATAGACACGCGGGTCTTAACATAAATTAAAGACAACCATATGGCTCCTGCCGGTTGCCAACTTACAATAAGGAACATTGCATACATCAAATATAATCACAACCATGGCCATATCACATCACAGCACACCCCTGCAAAACAAAGTTAGACGCCTCTACTTTCTTTGCATATTTTACGTGGTTTGGGGCTTTCAATAAGTGTCGTTCTAACTTACGAACAAGAACCACAACATTGATACTAGTATTGTTAATCACCCATTGTAAATTGGATCTTAACTATGCTAGGAGAAATAGGCACCCGCAAAGCCACTTATGCAATACAAGTTGCATGTCAAGCGTGGAGCAAGTCTCATGAACGATGTCATGTAAGGTTAGCCCGGGCCGCTTCATCCCAACATACCGCAAGATGCAAAGTACACAAGAAGCAATCGACAATAAAAGCATCAACACCCACAATGACCATTGTGTTCTACTCGTGCAACAGATCTACATATAGACACGGCTCTGATACCACTGTAGGGTTTCGTAGCATGGAAAACAAAATTTTTCTACCGCATACAAACAAACAAGCCAAGATCTATCTACTAGATTGTAGCAACGAGTCGATGGAATAACTCAGCCTCGAAGATTCCAAAGTTTTTAACGAGAGCGGATTCTCGTGGGTGATGTAGTCGTACTCTTCCCGATCTCAAGATCGCGTAGACGATCCTTCTGGCGCTGCGTTCCGGCAGCGCTCCCGCAGTCGGTCACACGTTCGGTACTCGACGAAGACCTTCCTCTCCCTTGTTCCAGCAGGCAGCGGAGGTTGTAGCACTCTCCTCGCGATTCCGGCAGCACAACGGCGTGGTACCGGAAGTAGAGGGGAGATCTCGCAGGGCTTCGCCTTAAGCCGGAGCGAGTATGGTGGAGTATGAGAGAGCCCTTGACGATATAGGGTTTAGACACGCCGAGGAGGGGGAAAGCCGGCGGCTAGGGTTTGGCTAGGCGGCGGCGAGTTGGTGCCCTAGGGGCCGGCGGCGGCTTGGAGGCGGCGGCGGCTTGGGGCTAGGGTTTTGGAGGAGAGGATCTTGTGTGCTAGGAGGGGCAGCCCTGCCCCTCCCTTTATAGGTGGGAGGCGCGGCCAAGGGGAGGGGAGTCCCTCCCCAACTCGGCTTGGAGGTGGGCCGCCGGTTGGAGGAGGGAACTCCTCCCCAACTCGGTTTCCACCTCTCCTCCTCTTTCCGAAAACTGCCGTTTGACTTTCAAACTAGCCGTTTGACTTTTCAAACTAGGATTTGATTAAATCCTTTATTTCGAACAGCGATGACACCGAGTACATGATGCAATCATATCAACTTGATATAACACATTCATGTACCCTTCCCCCCCGGAGTGCCGGACATTCCAGAACCTTCTAGAACATTCCCGATGAAAACACCGGAATCATTCCCGAACTCCGAAACGAGACTTTCCTTAACTGAATCTTATTCTCCGGACCATTCCGGATCTCCTCGTGATATCCCGGATCCCATCCGAGACTCCGAACAACATTCGGTCTCTTTCTCATCATTCCATAACTACTCAAACAACGTCGAATCCTTAAGTGTGTCTCCCTACGGTTCGTGAATTATGCGGACATGATCGAGACACTTCTCCGAACAATAACCAATAGAGGAATCTGGAAATTCATATGGCTCCCACATATTTCTACGATTACTTTGCGATCGAATGAACCACTTACATACGATACCAATTTCCCTTTGTCTCACGATACTTTACTTATCCGAGGTTATGAGCGTCGGTATCTCTGCATACCTAGTTCAACCTCGTTACCGATAAGTACTCTTTTCTCGTTCCCGTGATATGTGATCCCTTGTGAGCCAGTCACATGCTTGCAAGCTAATTGGATGACATTCCACCGAGAGGGCCCAGAGTATATCTATCCGTCATATGGATGGACAAATCCCACTCTTGATCCATGTGTCTCAACCAATACTTTCCGAACACTCAATGCCACCTTTATAGCCACCCAGTTACGGTGTGGTGTTTGATGTCATCAAAGCATCCATCCGGTAAAGGTGATATGCATGATCTCATGGTCGAAGGAATTAGGTTACTATGTATCAGAAAGCATATAGCAATTGAACTATTGAAATGACTTGATCTTTATGCTACGCTTATCTATAGGAGTATGTCCACCATATCATTCTCCTAACGATATGATCTTGTTGTTAATAACATCTCAATGTTCATGATAGGGAAACCACAATCATCTATTAACCAACAAGCTAGTATTATATAGAGGCTTTACTAGAGACTTCAAATTAAGTTTACAAATCACACAAGTATTAATGTTTCCTTGTTAATACCATTATAGCATGAATGTAAACATTTATCATAAACACAAATATATAATAATAACTACATTTATTATTGCCTCTAGGGCATATCTCCAACAGAATAGGCGATTAAAACTTTTCCTAGAGTGGCTCAACAAGGGCGGAATAAAACTAGTGTTTACTTTGTAAAGCACAATCTAGAAACAACTAAGGTTTACCTATGTGCACCAACAACTTATGCTAAGCAATACAAGCAACAAAGTGATAGCAAGATATATATTACTTCAAGCACGAAGGCTATCACAATGTAAAGTGCATAAGTAAAGAGCTCGGGTATAGAGATAACCGAGGCACGCGGGGACACCGATATTTTACCGAGTTCCTCCCAACATGGAGTACGTCTCGTTTGGAGAGGGGGTGGTATCAAACCACCAACGCCACAAAAGGCCTCCCTTATTCTCCGGTGAATCTCACCCCAATGGGATCGATCCACGCTTCCACTATCGGTGCACTTGTCGGTGGCAACCGGAACCTCTCACAAGGTTGGGGCACAACTCCACAACTTAATTGGAGGCTTCCAACAAATGCCACAAAAGGCCTCAACAAATGCCACCAAGGCCACAATGCCACCAAGGCCACAAAACCGTCTAGGGTTCCAAGAACCCAAGAGGGACAAGCTCCAATGAGCAACTCAAACCAAATCCTTCGAGGAGAACTCAAACTGATGCACCAAATGCAAATGGCAAGAAAACCACAAAGGTGTTCAAATCCTTCTCTCCCAAATTCCACCAAAGCTACAAAAGCTTATGGGGGAATAAGAGAGGAAGAACAATGGAGGAAATCCACAAAAGACTCCAAGATCTAGATCCCAATATGTTCCCCTCACTTAGAGGAAAGATTGATTGGTGGGATTGTAGATCTATATCTCCTATTTCAAATCCCTCAAGAATATGCAAGAATCATTGGAGGGATTGAGAGAAAGCAAGCTCAAGAAGGTCAACAATGGAGGGGAAAACTTGCAAGAAAGGGTTAGGAACCATTGGGGAAGAAGGCCCCTTATATAGGTCCCTCCAAAATCCAACCGTTGCAGCCCAAAAACGCGATTTCCGGTACTACCGGACTTTTTCCCGGTACTACCGGACTTTACCGGCACTACCGGACATTTCCTGGGGTTCCTGGGACTCCAAACGCATTTTCTCTCTGCGCTCCCCGGTACCAAAAAGCGGTACTACCGGATCCTGGTCTGGTACTACCGGTCATCACAGAACGAAAACAGCCAAAACTTTTGCATCCGGACTCCGATTTCGATGATCTTGGGCTCGTTTCGAAGAGGACAACAACCTCTATAAGATCATGCAAAGAAACATCATAGTACAGCAAGGGAGAATAGATCCAAATGACGAAGTAAAAAACCTTCTACCGCGCTAGGTACTAAAATGCGGTACTACCGCTTTTTGGTACCTAGCCCGGCAGTGGCTTTTGGAAACTTGTCAAAAACCTTCTGCCGTGCTAGGTACTAAAATACGGTACTACCGCATTTTGGTACCTAGGAGGGCAGTGGCATTTGGCAACTTTCCAAAACCTACTGCCGCGCCAGGTACGAAAATGCGGTACTACCGCATTTTGGTACCTAGGAAAATTCAAACCTCTATAACTTTTGATTGGTAACTCCGATCGACCCGATTCCAATTGCGTTGGAAAAAGGACGACATGGGCTATCCTATGAAAGGTGAAAATATTGGTTATCACCAAGTGAGAATGTATCATGTATAATAATGTGAGATACCTCACTTGGTGAGAAACCGAAAAGCTGCCAAGATCAAAATCGCAACAAGATACAAACGGAAGATCCGATTTTGATGAACAAGAGCTTGTTATGGAGATTACCACAAGCTCTATATCATCACATGGATAAGACCAAATAACAACCAAATATGATGATGCAAGTATGCAAAGGTTCGAGCTCTCTCCGAACGATGTGACCGAATTACTCATATGAGAGCCTCTCTTGATAGTACGGTTATCTATCCTAAACCCGGTCTCACACACATGACGTGAGACCGGCAAAAGAGAAAACCTATCAAGATTATACCTTTGCCTTGAGCATTCCACTTGAGCTCGATGTAGACGATCTTGCCCTTCTCAAGATGGAACGCCTTCTTTAATTCCTCATCATCGACCTCGCATATTGAGCTTGCCCAACAAATCTTCTTTGCATTTATTTGACCTTGAAGCCAACACATGCTCCAAGCGATGCCAATGGACAAATCCTACAAGTATAACTTAATACACACATTATTCCATAAGGATTGTCATTAATTACCAAAACCACACATGGGGGCCCAACATGTTCTTTCAATCTCCCCCATTTTGGTAATTGATGACAATCCCTTTAAGAGGGTTTATATAAGGAATATTAATGAATAAAATGGTAATACCAATATCAAATACTATAAAAGTATGTGATATTGGTACCACCATCATATATAGAGCAAACTCCCCCACAATCTATGCATGTGTGATGAACTTGAATTTCATTGCATATATTGCCAATCATTATCATTGGTGGAGTTTCCTCTATATATACCATATGCTAAGCAACAACAAAGATGCAAGAGCATGAGAGGCAAATGCACAAGAACAAACTCAATGCATAAATCAACTTCCCTTAAACCCTCTAAAACTTCTCCCCTATTGGCATCGATTGCCGAAATGGGTGACAAGTTCTAGAAGGCAAATATAGTAATAATTCCTCCAAAGGTGTGCCTTTGCACTTATCCAATGATGAATACTTGGGAGGGAGTAGAACTATATCGAGGACCCTAAGATTGCAAAAATAAAGTCAAATGATGCAAGCAACTATAAGGTCCGACAAACCAATTTGAAAACAACAAATGAGTCCAAATGGAAACAAAAAGATATTATGATATGAGCAAAAGAGTGTTTTAACTAACAAATAGAGAAGCTCCCCAAGATTTGTGCACAATTCAAAATAAATGTATTGGAATACATAATGCACAAATATGGAATCCTTGCTCCCCCATAAGCATTTAAAACACAACAAATGTGAAAGAATGCAAATGAGTATTATTAAATGAATTAGATGAGCTCCCCAAAGAGCATGCACCAATTATGATAATTGCATTTGGGAACAAAGTGCATAGTCATGGAATCCTCACTCATCCAAATTCATTTAACAATACACGGCATGAGAGAACAAATATGAGTGTCCGAAGATGTAGACAAGAGGAACAATCACTCATAGGCAAATAAATTTGGAAGCCACCAAAGAATAAAAAGAAATAAAAGGTGGCATCCAAGGATTAAAAATCAATTAAAATTATCTTCTCATATGTGTATATGTCTATAAGTGTAAAACATCACAGAGACATATGCCAACAAATAAATATGCACACATAAAGAAGATATACAAGAAGGCATATGAAAAGCAAAAATGAAGTCATAATATATACCAATAAGATTTTTGCTTCAAAGCATGGCCAAAGGCTCAAATCTATCTTATTGTACATTAATGAACTTCAAACACCAACACACTACATATATTACAACTATCACCAAGGGAAAAATGAGAAAGTTGGAATATATGGAGAAAGGCAACAAGTATCATAAGATAGAATAGACTAGCAAAAATCTCACTATTGCATATAAGAGAAGTTGATGAAGTGATAGGCAATAAAATTGCTAGATTGACATATTTGGGATTGGAGGATCATATGCATGATTTTGTATCGTCCCAATTATATGCACTCATCTCAACTTAAACACATATACAATAGAGAGTCCTCTTAAAACCATGGCTAGAACTACACCAATTACAAATACATTAATTCATGCTAGAAGGCAACCGACAAACGGTTGGAATCAAGATATGTGAGCATGAGAAAGAGATACTTGTTACCGAGATATGATTGGTAGGATGTAGAGGATATGAATTCGTTGATCATCCTATAGCTAGCCTCAAATTTTCTTCTAAGTATCATTTCTTCAAAAATGAAAGACAAGCATCCAATATATCTCCAATGTACCTAAAACACAATTAAGTACAAAATGGTCCCCAAACTTATTGGGTCCAAAGTAGTTAGTGCAACTATAATACATAGGAGAGACTCCACATAATTATGTGCATATTGATATGAAATTGAATTTCATGCACAACTTAGCCGATGGGAATCGGTGGAGTTTCCCCTATATATTGGATCAAAGAAAGCAAACATGCCATAATATAATCATATAGTAAAAATGCATGCATAAAGCTTTCAAGGACCAAAAAGGAGATACAATTTGAATAAAACACCAAGTAAACCGAGATGGCACACACAATAGTGTGACAAGACAAGAGGTGTCCAAATTGTATCAAAGAACCAATTCAACACATGAAAGATCACACGTTCAACAAATGAACTAGGCTAAGGCCAAAAAGAGCAAAAATAGATAGAAATAAAAATGCTCAAGGATTTATCTCATTCTAAAATGGTCAACTCAAGAAGCAAGGAATGAGACAAAACCAACTCCCAAAAGGAGCAAGGTTTCAACAAGAAACCAAACTCCCCAAACTTCTCATGATGGCACAAAATACCGAAACGAAAAGATTGAGGTTCCAAGCACATAAAATGCGATATGGATCAAAACAAAGAAGCATAAATATGAGTGTTCTAAATAATATAGGATAGCTCCCCCATGGATAGTGCATTATGTAGGATTTTCCTTTTGAATGCAAAATGCACACAAATGGGATCATCACTACTACCTACATTAAATAAAACACAAGAGGATACCAATAAAATAAGAAGATCCAAAAAGTACCAAGGAATACATGGGAGCACACAAAACATTTACTTGGCCAAAGATAGGACAATATTAAGCAAAGGCCAAAGTGAATATGATCAACAAATTCTACCATAAATTGCTCATTGTCCAAGGACAAGAAATATTGGGAATAATTTTCCCAAGGTAGCTTGCATAGATATCCAAGATCATAGTCACAACAAGAAGCATATAACTAGATGTAAGAATTGAGCATGATACTTCGAACAAGATTCTTGGTAGCTTCCACTAGTCACACAATCACTAGTGATTAGAGTAACTTGAAGAAAATGGTTTCCATGATGATATAGAGATCTAAATATGAGGAAACACATACCAAGAAACACTCTCATATACAATATCCAAAATATGATCAACAACAACATTCAAACAAATTGGAACTTGTATGAGCAAATGTGTCACATAGGCGCTAGATAATTATCAATATCAATTCTAAGTGACACAACCTCGAATATTCACATTTTCTAGGATTGTAATATGCACTAAGCATATGACTCCCCCATAATGTGATACTACCATAAAACCAATGCAAGGCAAAAGGATACAAATAGAGATAATTAATGGACATTATAGAACTTGAATTTCTCATGAGAATTGTACCACATAGAGAATATATAATATTGTAATATCAATACTAGGTGGTATTCCTCATGTATACACATTTTTAGGATTGTGGTATGCCCAAGCATAGCACTCCCCCAAAATGGGATAATCCATTAATCTCTCACAAGAGCCAAATAATATATCAAATATAACCAAGTAATGCTCAAACACAAGAAACACACATACATGGTGTGACACCTAATCATACACAAATAAGCTTTATACCTCAAGATAATTAAGTGGAAGGCACAACATGTACAAAAGCATGGAGAATACAAAATCAACACATGCACAAGGGGGCGAGTAACTTTCAATGAAATGAGTTAAGCATATGTTACCGCAAGGAGGAACATTGGAAATATAATAGGAGCAATATAATCCACATGACTTGGCTTTGACAAAAATAATAATGAAGATCCCTTAATTCTTCATGATGTGGCCAAGTCTCCAATGCCCTCCAACAATTACCTATTGATCAAGTTTTAGCTTGTTGGTCCCCAACCAAGTTGGGTCCTAAGAAGTTAGTCACAATAGGCTTGGCAACCCAAATGGTTCTTTTCTTAAACCCACATTTAGCACCAACAAATTTGGCAAACACATTGCCAACCTCATCCTTACAAAGAGAATAAGCATCATCAATCAAGATAGGATGGGATGAGGAGATACCAATAGTGCATGAGGAAGAAATGTGCCCCTTCTCGCGGCATATGTAGCAAGTTCTACTCTTGCCATCTTTCTTTTTGGATGACGAAACAACTTGAGGAAGAGCTTGAGTCTTCTTGGGAGGAGGCTCATTTATAACAAGATGTAGAGCTTGAGGCCGCTTCCCTTGTTGCTTCTTGCCAAGGGACTTCTTCTTTAATGGGCAATGTTTGACATGATGCCCTTCTTCCTTGCACTTGAAGCAAACAATGTTGGCCGGATTCTTGACTTGATCTTGGCCAATATTCTTGTTATCCTTGTGCTTCAACTTGATAGTGGACTTGTTCTTGACATTTGAGTTGAATCCAAGCCCACTCTTGTCATCGGGGGATTTTTGCACACTCAAGATTTTGTTGAGTGCGGCCTTCCCTTGATGACCCTTTTTCAAGTCATTTCTCAAAGAAGTGACTTGAGCCTTGAGCTCTTTTATTTCCTCTACATGGTTAGTTTCAACAAAAGTACTAGAGGAAGTAGATTCTATATTGTTAGAGCAACAAGGCACGGAATGTAATTCATCAAGAGATATAGCATGGTTGTGAGAGGATGAATTACAAGGACTAGCACATGGAAATATGACATTTGGAGTAGATATAGTGCTAATGTCCACATGAGGCCCACTAGATGTTACCTTTGACATGATGGCCTCATGAGCTAACTTTAGCCTACCATGGGAGACTAGAAGATCCTCATGCGAGCTCGAGAGCTTAACATGACTTTCTTCTAATTTCCCATAGTTGCTAGTTAGCAACGCAAGTTGAGCCTTTAGCTCAACATTCTCCTTCAAAGTAGATGCTTCACAAGAAATAGAGTTAGTAGCACAAGCATCATCACTATTTGCAAGAGGTGAGGGCAACTTGACAAGCTCTTTTGAATATGAAGCTTTAAGTTGCTCATGTGACTCGGTGAGTTTGATGAGCTCCCTCTTAACGACCCGAGAGCCATTTTCGAGGTGCTTAAAATCCTCCACAAGTTTAGCATAAGCAACTTCAAGTTCATCATTTTTAATCTTGAAGGAGTTAGCCACCGCAAGTTCTCTATCATGGTATTCCTTTACTCTAGATAATTCTAGAGTAAAAGTCTCCTCAAGAGATTCTTTGGTGGTTTGTTCTTCTTCAAGGGAGTCCTTTACTGGAGCAAGTTCATTAACATATTCACGCTCAAGTGCAAACTTTTCATCAATTATGTTTTCTTGCTCCTCAATAAGATCATTGCCTTCTATAGCATAATTCAAGATTTAAAGAAGGTTGGAGGAAGCAAGTTTATTTTTGTAGAGAGCACTATAGATAACCTATCCCATTTTCTTGATAGAGGTAATATCATACTTACCTCTAAAATCATCATTATCATTCTCAACCTCATCATCATCATCATGAGATACAATGGGATTCAAAGAGGTTACCTTTGTTCCCTTAGCCATAAGGCACATGTGAGAACCGGAGGAAGGTGATGATGAGATTGCACTTGAAGCTCTCTTCAAGACCTTGTCTTGGCCCATAGAATCTTCATTTTCCTTTACATGGTTAACAACACAAGCACTAGAGGAAATAAAAGCATTTTTATCATGGCAACAAGACAACATGAGCATATCATCATGAGATTTGTTCAAGTCATTTCTACATGATATGCAAAGACTATTAACACAAGCATGTGAGGAATTTTGAGTGCTAGAAGTGTTAAGGTCCAAAGATAGATCATTGCAACTAGATAGATATGAGGGATTACAAATAGTGAACACACTATCCATATTGCAATTTCTATCACCACTCGCCATATCATTACCTTGTGAAAAATCACATGTTGGTGAAGTGGTAGACGATGAGAACTCATCTCGACCGGAAGTGGAAGCAACACAATCATCCTCAATAATGTTGTACTTGCTATATTTATCTTGAAGCTTGGTCCATATCTCACGAGCGCTTGAATAAGGCATGATAGACGAAAGAACTACATTGCTCACAACATGCAAAAGAATTTTAGTAGCTAGAGTATCTATATGAGAGTTCAACTTCTCCTCTAAAGATTCGTTTTGGGTATCCATAGGAGAAGAGAAACCCACATATAGATAGTCCTCAATAATTGGGTGAATTTCCCGAAATAAATTAAGCATGCGAATTTTCCAAACATCATAATTTGTTCCATCGAATGTGAGCGTGTCCTTGTGCACTAATCCTCTAACCGACATCTTTACTCCCAAGGCGGTGAAGCCTAAAATGAGAGACCGGTCTCTGATACCAATTGAAAGGATACGGATGTCGCCTAGAGGGGGGTGAATAGGCGATTAAAACTTTTCCTAGAGTGGCTCAACAAGGGCGGAATAAAACTAGTGTTTACTTTGTAAAGCACAACCTAGAAACAACTAAGGTTTACCTATGTGCACCAACAACTTATGCTAAGAAATACAAGCAACAAAGTGATAGCAAGATATATATTACTTCAAGCAGGAAGGCTATCACAATGTAAAGTGCATAAGTAAAGAGCTCGGGTATAGAGATAACCGAGGCACGCGGGGACACCGATATTTTACCGAATTCCTCCCAACATGGAGTACGTCTTGTTTGGAGAGGGGGTGGTATCAAACCACCAACGCCACAAAAGGCCTCCCTTATTCTCCGGTGAATCTCACCCCAATGGGATCGATCCACTCTTCCACTATCGGTGCACTTGTCGGTGACAACCGGAACCTCTCACAAGGTTGGGGCACAACTCCACAACTTAATTGGAGGCTCCCAACAAATGCCACAAAAGGCCTCAACAAATGCCACAAAAGGCCTCAATGACACCAAGGCCACAAAACCGTCTAGGGTTCCAAGAACCCAAGAGGGACAAGCTCCAATGAGCAACTCAAACCAAATCCTCCGAGGAGAACTCAAACCGATGCACCAAATGCAAATGGCAAGAAAACCACAAAGGTGTTCAAATCCTTCTCTCCCAAATTCCACCAAATCTACAAAAGCTTATGGGGGAATAAGAGAGGAAGAACAATGGAGGAAATCCCCAAAAGACTCCAAGATCTAGATCCCAATATGTTCCCCTCACTTAGAGGAAAGATTGATTGGTGGGATTGTAGATCTAGATCTCCTCTTTCAAATCCTCAAGAATATGCAAGAATCATTGGAGGGATTGAGAGAAAGCAAGCTCAAGAAGGTCAACAATGGAGGGGAAAACTTGCAAGAAAGGGTTAGGAACCATTGGCGAAGAAGGCCCCTTATATAGGTCCCTCCAAAATCCAACCGTTGCAGCCCAAAAACGCGATTTCCGGTACTACCGGACTTTTTCCCGGTACTACCGGACTTTACCGGCACTACTGGACATTTCCTGGGGTTCCTGGGACTCCAAACGCATTTTCTCTCTGTGCTCCCCGGTACCAAAAAGCGGTACTACCGGACCCCGGTACAACCGGATCCTGGTCCGGTACTACCGGTCATCACAGAACGAAAACAGCCATAACTTTTGCATCCGGACTCCGATTTCGATGATCTTGGGCTCGTTTCGAAGAGGACAACAACCTCTATAAGATCATGCAAAGAAACATCATAGTCCAGCAAGGGAGAATATATCCAAATGACGAAGTAAAAAACCTTCTACCGCGCTAGGTTCTAAAATGCGGTACTACCGCTTTTTGGTACCTAGCCCGGAGTGGCTTTTGGAAACTTGTCAAAAACCTTCTGCCATGCTAGGTACTAAAATGCGGTACTACCGCATTTTGGTACCTAGGAGGGCAGTGGCATATGGCAACTTTCCAAAACCTACTGCCGCGCCAGGTACTAAAATGCGGTACTACCGCATTTTGGTACCTAGGAAAATTCAAACCTCTATAACTTTTGATTGGTAACTCCGATCGACCCGATTCCAATTGCGTTGGAAAAAGGACGACATGGGCTACCCTATGAAAGGTGAAAATATTGGTTATCACCAAGTGAGAATGTATCATGTATAATAATGTGAGATACCTCACTTGGTGAGAAACCGAAAAGCTGCCAAGATCAAAATCGCAACAAGATACAAACGGAAGATCCGATTTTGATGAACAAGAGCTTGTTATGGAGATTACCACAAGCTCTATATCATCACATGTATAATACCAAATAACAACCAAATATGATGATAAAAGTATGCAAAGGTTCGAGCTCTCTCCGAACGATGTGACCGAATTACTCATATGAGAGCCTCTCTTGATAGTACGGTTATCTATCCTAAACCCGGTCTCACACACATGACGTGAGACCGGCAAAAGAGAAAACCTATCAAGATTATACCTTTGCCTTGAGCATTTCACTTGAGCTCGATGTAGACGATCTTGCCCTTCTCAAGATGGAACGCCTTCCTTAATTCCTCACCATCGACCTCGCATATTGAGCTTGCCCAACAAATCTTATTTGCATTTATTTGACCTTGAAGCCAACACATGCTCCAAGCGATGCCAATGGACAAATACTACAAGTATAACTTAATACACACATTAGTCCATAAGGATTGTCATTAATTACCAAAACCACACATGGGGCCCAACATGTTCTTTCACACCTGCGCTGGGTGAGATCGCGAGGCAGACTTGGGAGAATTACAGGGGAGTTTTTTCTCCTTTTACAAATACCCTTCGGTCTTCTCCACCAAGTCAATCCGTGGCTTGTGAGGAAAAAAAAAGTCAATCCGTGCCTGATATCCGTCCGTACGTCCTGTTAACATTCCTAGAAACAATCTTTCCAGCGCTATATTATTAATACTAGTGGAATGCCCGTGCGTTGCAACGGGAATGAAAGTCGAAAATCTCTTCGGATACATCAAAGCCTGAGTATGACTTCTCATGCTACCGTAAAGAACGACGACTCTTTCTTATTAGTTATCTTCCCACGTTAACAACACAGTATCTTATTTCTTTCGCCATGTATCCTGTCTCGGTCTCGTCTCTAGATAATTTTAATTTAGTACTCGATGTCCTTCATCAAATCATGGTTGAGTTTGTAGAAGCGCATATGTTCCTCCACTGGTCTCGGTGAGTCTCTGCAACGTGACTTTTGTGTTGTTGGCCTTGTCCATTTTATCCAACTTGCCACTAACATTGGCATCTGCCATCAATATTGATTCGACCGCTTTGTCATAGATGATATCATCATTGTTGTTGGTCTGGCCACCATCGTTAGATCAGAAGTGTAACTGGTATTTTCTTATCTGCGCTTGTGGCTAAATCTGCACGCTATGCTTTTTTGGCTCCACCTAATTTAAGTGTTCCTTCCTGCTTCTACTTGGTTGCCGGCATTGGTTTTTTACTTCGTTTGCTTCTATTTTTTTCATAGGGAACCGCCAATTTTCATGGGAGGAAGAATAGATACACGGTATGCACCAGCGTATCAGCAAAAATGGAAAATCGTATGAAGTAGTTTCAGTTAGAGTAGAAGTTTAGAACCATCCTCACCCAGATTCTACAGAAGCAACAACCGTGAGGCCCAGTTACTCCTAGTTTAGATATTCCAGTAGAGAATCCATTGCCAAGCTAGCTACCACGCCAATCCAAAATTAATTCACTCTGACCAGCACTCTATCGCTAGAGTGGGAGAACCTGCCAAGGGTCAAGTCGGGGATCACTGGAGGATATTGACAAAGGGGAAGAGATCGTTTCTCCCTAGAGCTCGCGTCGCGCTCAGAGCACCTGAAGGCTCTGAACTCTAGCTTCCACCCATGGCCTCCAGCGGGAGGTTCAGAGCAGCGCGGCTATGAGGTTTGGAGCGAGCCATGTGCGTGGCAAGTTCAGATCGGCGCAGACGACCCACCAGTTCTCGTGACCTCTGCTGTGGTACAGACGTCCGGAGGGAGGCGAGATCCGTTTAACAGGACGTCGTTTTAGTCAACGCAAGTTGTAAAGCTCCTAAAAGACCGCCCCATCAAAATCAGATTTGCTGCTTCTGCCGCCGAGTCCTTTTTATGCGCGGGCAAAGCAGAGTCCATAACCTAATCGAGGACTTATCTCAGAGCTTGTCGCCGCCTCACCGTCCGATTCAGGTCTGAGACCCCTCCGCTTTCGGGGAAGCCGTGAAGGTTCGATTTCAGCGGACGAAGGTGGTACTCCCGGCTGCATAAGCAGCATCTTGCGGGAACGGGAACTTGCCCGACGGCCATGACACCAAGGCCGCTTACCTAGACCTCGTGTGCTACACTGTGCTGCGCAAACTTCTACGGCCCGGTCGGCTCAGAGAGGAACATAACTCCTATCGAAATCAAGGGGAAGAAAGAAGTAGAATAGAGGGGATAGATCAACGGGGGCAATTATCACCGCATGAAAAATCCAAATCGTACAAGACAAATTCCGCGCGGGACAAATTCCGATCCAAATTGCGAAACAAATCGACGGGGGGAATCATGAGCGCACGACAAATTCCGATCGAAATCGCACGGGACAAATTCTGATCAAAATCAAGAGGAAGAAAGAAATAGAATATTAGATCGATGGGGGCACTTTTATATGTAGTCTGCGGCGGGTGTATAAGATCGGTTTGGAACGATGGGGCTGAGGTCTCTCCCGAAGCTTCACGAGTTGAGTTCAGGATCAGGAGGAGACGGACACAGAGATGGAGGCGGGCTACACTCGGCGGTGGCAGGTGGTGTAATATCTCCTAACAGCCAGGGGCAAAACCGGAAACAAAAAATGACGGACGACAGGCGAAAACCACCTCTAGACAAATTATATAGTAGAGATACCCTACAATTTTAAGCAACACAAAACAATGATCAAAAAAGAAAAATATATAACATACAACTTTAAAATTATTGCTGGAGCAAACAACACAATAAAAAGTCAAGCGGTCTCGGCAGCGTTTCCGGTACTCTTTAGACGGCACACTTCACTACTGAAAAAACATCTTCAGTTCGACGTGAACAAGGCCAGCAGTCCCGGACTGGCACAACCCGCGACTAGTGGGAGCACTAGTCCCGGGCCGTGAGGCCTCTAACGGCTAGAGCCTCTAACGGCTAGAAACGGCCGTAGTCACTAGTCCCGGGCCGGACCAGACCAGCTGGTCTTTTCGTGGACTATTAGTCCCGGGTCGTATCACGGCGCGGGACTAGTTGTCCACCACTATATATTCTGCTTCCTGTCCTGCTGTCCTAAAGCATATGGTGGCCATTTTTCTCAAAGAAGTAAGAGAGTTCATGCCATTTTTTTCCTCAAGATTTGTCAAGATTTAGTTTGCAACACCTAAATCCAAAGCTTTAAAAGGTTAGAACTTCATTCTTTCATCTCTTATTGCTACTTTAGCTCTATAATACTTAGTATAGAGATATGCATCAATGCATGCATGCTCTAGAAGTAGCTAGAAGGATTTTGATATATATGTGTAACAAATTTTGATTAGGCACATATTTACTGAAAATGAAAATGTGTAATTTTAGAGTTTCAGAGCTTAGAATGGAATGAGGGTTTCACTGATAGAACAATAATAAAAAACTCCACATTTATCATGTTGATTGTTTTCTCCAATTCACAAATTGGTGCATGTAAATTTTTCAAAATTCAAATTTAATGCTCTAGAAGTTCTCAATATAACTTGTAGTAATTTTATCAGTTGTGTAATGGTTTTTGATATACTTTTACTATAATGCAGATAGTCCGGAAATAGATGTACGGTACTGACCGACGCTCTGACGAGTTCATTAATGGCATGCATGAATTCATCCGTGTTGCTGATGCAAACAAGCGCAATGGTTTTGTATTCTGTCCATGTAATGGGTGTAGGAATCAGAAGGATTACTCTGACTCAAAAACCCTTCACAGCCACCTGTTGAAGTCCGGCTTCATGCCCAGTTATAATTGTTGCACCAAACACGGAGAGAGAGGGGTTATAATGGAAGACAATGAAGAAGAGGAGGAGGATGCCAACTATCATGGTTTCCCTGAGTACGGAGATACTTCCATGTGGGATGCTGAAGGGGAGGATGAAGAAGAGACACATGATGAACCCGCTGATGATCTTGGTCACACCATTGTCGATGCACGAAGAGATTGTGAAACTGAAAATGATAGGGAGAATTTCAATCACATGTTAGAGGAACACAAAAAGTTGTTGTACCCAAATTGTGAAAATAGTCTGAAAAAGCTGGACAGCACACTGGAATTGCTGCGATGAAAGGCTGAGTGTGCTATACCTCACTTCTCATTTGAAAAGTTGCTGAAAATGATGAAGAATATGCTTCCAAAAGATAACGTATTGCCCGCCAGTACGTACGAAGCAAAGAAGGTTGTCTGCCCTCTAGGTTTAGAGGTTCAGAAGATACATGCATGCCCTAATGACTGCATCCTCTACCGCGGTGAGGAGTATGAGAATTTGGATGCATGCCCGGTATGCACTTCACTTCGGTATAAGATTAGACGAGATGACCCTGGTGACGTTGAGGGCGAGCCCCCGGAAGAGGGTTCCTGCCAAGGTGATGTGGTATGCTCCTATAATACCACGGTTGAAACGCTTATTCAGAAACAAAGAGCACGTCAAGTTGTTGCGATGGCATAAAGAGAAACGTAAGTCAGACGGGATGTTGAGACACCCCGTTGATGGGTTGCAAGGGAGAAAAATCGATAGAAAGTACCCGGACTTTGCAGATGACGCAAGGAGTTTAAGGTTTGTTCTAAGTACAGATGGCATGAATCCCTTTCGGGAGCAGAGCTCCAGTCACAACACCTTGACCGTGACTCTATGCATCTATATCCTTCCTCCTTGGTTGTGCATGAAGCGGAAG
Source organism: Avena atlantica (assembly GCA_910589765.1). NCBI lineage: Eukaryota > Viridiplantae > Streptophyta > Magnoliopsida > Poales > Poaceae > Avena > Avena atlantica. Next base: position 5,273,768 of record OU342736.1, on the reverse strand, counting down.
TTCATTATGATGCCAGTGTTGATCCAAGGTCCGAAGCAACCCGACAACGACATTGATGTGTACCTAAGGCCATTAGTGGAAGAACTTTTACATTTGTGGCACGAACCCGGGATACGCATGTGGGATGATCACAAGCAGTAAGAATTTAACCTCGGAGCATTGCTTCGTAATAATCAATGATTGGCCTGCTCTTAGTAACCTTTCAGGACAGACAAACAAGGGATACAATGCATGCACACACTGTTTAAATGAGACTGAAAGTATATATTTGGAACATTGTAAGAAGAATGTATACAATGAGCATCGTCAATTTCTTTTGGCCAAGCATCCCTTAAGAAAGAAAGGCAAGCATTTCAACGGTTTGGCATGTCACTACACGAAGCCTAAGGAGTGTACTGGTGCTGATATATTTGATATGGTCAAAATTTGGATCAAATGGTAACCTTTGGAAAGGGTCCTGGCGGAAAATATGTTTCGAAGGACGCTGAAGGACACGCACCCATGTGGAAGAATAAATCTATATTTTGGGAGCCACCATATTGGAAATTCTTAGAGGTCCGCTCTACAATCGATGTGATGCATGTGACGAAGAATCTTTGCGTGAACCTGCTAGGCTTCTTGGGCATGTATGGGAAGACAAAAGATACACCGGAAGCACCATCAACGTATGAAAGACCCAGATGGCCTCCATCCAGAATGGTTTCAACGTCATGCCAGCTACGCTCTTACCAAACAAGAGAAGGAAATATTTTTTAATGCCTAAGCAGTATTAAGGTCCCGTCTGCCTTCTTTTCTAATATAAAGGGAATAATAAATATGGCAGAAAAAAAGTTCCAAAAACTAAAGTCTCATGACTGCCACGTGATTATGACGCAAATGCTTCCGATTGCATTGAGGGGGCTTCTACCAGATAATGTTCGAGTACCCTTTGTGAAGCTATGTGCATTTCTCAATGCAATCTCTCAGAAGATAATCAATCCTGAAGATCTACCTCGGTTACAGAATGATGTGGTCCAATGTCTTGTCAGTTTTGAGTTGGTGTTCCCACCATCCTTCTTCAATATTATGACGCACCTGCTGGTTCACCTAGTCGAAGAGATTTCCATTCTCGGTCCTGTATTTCTACATAATATGTTTCCCTTTGAGAGGTTCATGGGAATCTTAAAGAAATATGTTCATAACCGTGCTAGGCCAGAAGGAAGCATCTCCAAGGGCTATGGAACAGAGGAGGTCATTGAATTTTGTGTTGACTTCGTTCCTGACCTTAGGCCGATTGGTCTTCCTCAATCGCGGTATGAGGGGAGACTGAGTGGAAAGGGTACTCTAGGAAGGAAATCAATAATATGTAGGGACGGACATTCTTACACCGAAGAACATTACACCGTTCTACAAAATTCTATCTTGGCAGCCCCATATATCGAGGAACACAAGAAAATCTTACGCTCCAACAACCCTAGAAAGCATGACTCTTGGATTAGAGATGAACACATGAAGAGTTTCGGCGGTTGGTTGCAACATCTCATCAAAAACAACACTCTTGGAGATCAGCTATACTTGTTGTCTAGGTCACCATCTTCGACTATATCGACTTTCCATGGGTACGAGATAAATGGGTATACATTTTACACGATATCTCAAGATAAAAAGAGCACCAACCAAAACAGTGGTGTCCGCTTTGATGCAACAGACAACAATGGGTCAAAGACCACATATTATGGTTACATAGAGGAGATATGGGAACTTGACTATGGACCTACTTTTAAGGTCCCCTTGTTTCGGTGAAAATGGGTCAAGCTGACAGGAGGAGGGGTTGAGGTAGACAAGAAATACGGAATGACATCGTTGGATCTCAACAATCTTGGGTACTTAGACGAACCATTCGTCCTAGCCAATGATGTGGCTCAGGTTTTCTATGTGAAGGACATGTCTACCAAACCTAGAAAAAGAAAAAATAAGAAAAAGAATACATCAGACGATGAGCCAAAGCGCCACATAGTTCTTTCAGGAAAAAGAAACATCGTGGGAATGGAGGACAAGACAGACATGTCAGAAGATCGTGATAAGTTTCATGAAATTCCGCCCTTCGCGGTGAAGGATGACCCAAGCATCATGTTAATGAATGAAGATGCTCCATGGATACGGCGGGATCAGAAAGGAACACACGCGAAGAAATGATATGTAATAATTGTAACATTTTATGAGTGAAGATTCTCCATGTGTCCATTTTTATAGTGTTGTCTGCAAACAATCTTGAGTGTGTTAGTCCCGTTTTGTGGCTGGATCGCCTTTAGTCCCGATTCATACTTACCATTAAGATCTGATATCCAAACGTGTGAGGTCACATATTAGGGAGTGCCTCTATGACCAGTTTCTGTAGGGTTCGCAGCATAGAAAACAAAAAATTTCCTACGATGGGAACTATGTACCAAGATCTATCTACTAGATACAAACCCTTGAAGACCGACAAATCTTAACGAGTTCAACTCGTGGTTGATGTAGACGATCTCTTGCCGATCTCAAGATCGAGAGGAAGTCCTAGCGCCGCAAAGCAGCAGCGCATCCGTGCTCGCACACACGTACAAGACACCGGGCAACCTCCGCCTCCTCGCTCCAGCGATGCAGCGGAAGCACAACCCTTTCTTGCCGAATAGCCATCGGGAACATGTATCTCGCTAGGCCGAGACCACGGGGGATAAATTCTAGAGGGGGAGAGAGATCCTTCACGAGGAGGTGTGTGAGACAAGTGAGGAGGGGGCTCCTTTTATAGGAGGAGGGGGGCACCCAAGGGGGTGGCCGCCGGCCATGGGGGCTGCCCCCTCCCCTCCTTCATTCATGTGGGTGGACACTCCACTCACAAAATGTCCTTTAAATCCCTCCACTCAAAAGTCCACTCAAATTCCCATTAAATTTCCACCAAATTTAATGCAAACTCTCATTAAATAAAACTCTTTTATTTTATTCAGAATTTTGTCAATTACTTTAATGACAAACATTCACAAATATCCCCTTGCTAGAATTCCATTTCACATGCATAACCACTTTATGCAATTTCACCCGAAAACCTGTTTCGGTATCTAGTGAAATAAATTCCTGCGCTTGTTTATTCTTTCGGCATGAAACATTTGCTCCAACTGGATGCCAGTGTCCCTTAAGTGTGTCACCCTACGGTTCGCGAATAATGCGGACATGATCGAGACCCTTCTCCGATCAATAATCAGTAGCGGGACCTGGAGATCCATACCGACTCCTACACATTCAACGATGACTTTTCCTGTGAACGTCGGAACCTTTTACGCTTGTATCTTAATCCCTTTGTTTCACGATATATTACATGTCCGAGATTCGATCATCGGTATCTCCATACCTAGTTTGATCTCGTTACTGACATGCACTCTTTTCTTGTTCCCGTGATATAACATTCTAGTGATCAAATCACTTGCTTGCAAGCTAACCAATGTGATATCACCGAGAGGGCCCAGAGCATATCTATCCGTCATCGGGATGAACAAATTCCACTCTTGATCCATGATTCTCAACATAACACTTTAGTAGCTTTGAAGCCATCTTTATATTCACCCAGTTACGGAGTGACGTTTGATGTCAACAAGAAACTCTTCCGGTGTTTGTGATTGGCATGATCTCATGGTCTAAGGATTAGGACTACTTCGTAGTTTGTTTATAGCAATATAAACTCAATGACTTTGATCGTAATGCTATACTTCGGATGAATGCTCATCACACCATTACACTAATGTTGTGATCTCGTTATTAACAACATCCAATGTCGATGATCAGGAAACCGTGATCATCTTGTTAATCAACGAACTAGTTTATGAGAGAGGCATAACTAGGAACTTTCTGTTTGTTTATTAAACACACATGTATTAACGTTTCCGTATTAATACAATTATAGCATGCAAAATAAACATCTATGATATACTTGGAATACACATAATAAACATTTTATTATTGCCTCTCAGGGCATATTCCCTTCAGTCTCCCACTTGCACTAGAGAGTTACATTGTGATGTATCTAACACCCATGGAGTTCTGGTGTAGATCATGTTTTGCTCTAGGGAGAGTTTTAGTCAACGGATCTGCTACATTGAGATCCGTATGTATTTTACAAATCTTTATATCTCCATCCTTGACATGCTCGCGGATGGAGTGAAACCGACGCTTAATATGCTTGGAATGCTTGTGAGACGTTGGCTCTTCGGCATTGGCAATGGCACCATTGTTGTCACAATAGATCACCATTGGGTCCAACGCGTTTGCAACCACACCTAGTTCGGATATGAACTCCTTCATCCAAACTGCTTCCTGAGCCGCTTCTGAAGCAACAACATATTCGGCCTCCGTTGTTGATCCCGCCACCACAGGTTGTTTGGAGCTCCTCCAACTAACCGCTCCGCCATTCATGAGAAATACGTATCCGGATTGAGACTTAGAGTCATCCGGATCGGTGTCAAAGCTAGCGTCGACATAACACTTAGCGACGAGCTCTTCTTCACCTCCGTATACAAGAAACATATCCTTAGTTCTTCCCAAGTACTTAAGGATATTCTTGACCGCTTTCTAGTGTTCTGAACCTGGATCCGATTGGTACCTACTAGTCAAACTAATAGCATGTGCCACATCCGGTCTTGTACATAGCATGACGTACATTATAGAGCCTATGGCTGAAGCATAGGGGACCTTGTCCATTATCTCTCTTTGTTCCGCCGAAGCCGGACTTTGAGTCTTACTCAATGTCGTGCCTTGTGTCATAGGTAAGAACCCCTTCTTACTATCTTCCATTTTAAACTTCTTTAAAATCTTATCAAGGTATGTACTTTGCGATAGCCCTATTAGGCGCCTAGATCTATCTCTATAGATCTTTATGCCTAATATGTATGACGCTTCACCTAGGTCCTTCATTGAAAATTTGTTGTTTAGATAACTTTTAACACTGTTTAAAAGATCTATATCATTTCCGATCAATAATATGTCATCCACATATAATATCAGAAATGCCACATTGCTCCCACTCACTTTCTTGTAAATACAAGATTCTCCATAAGTTTGGACAAATCCAAACTCTTTGATCACCTCATCAAAGCGGAAATTCCAACTTCGTGATGCTTGCTTCAATCCATAGATGGATCGTTGAAGCTTGCACACCTTGTTAGCATCCTTAGGATCGACAAAACCCTTTGGTTGTATCATATACAACTCTTCTTCAATATTACCATTGAGAAACGCGGTTTTGACATCCATCTGCCATATCTCATAATCGAAATATGCAGCAATTGCTAACATAATCCTAACTGACTTTAGCATCGCTACAGGAGAGAATGTCTCATCGTAGTCAACTCCTTTAATTTGTTGAAACCCCTTTGCGACAAGTCGAGCTTTATAGACGGTTATATTACCATCAGCATCAGTTTTCCTTTTGAAAATCCATTTGTTCTCCACTGCCTTTCGGTCATGAGGTAAGTCCACCAAGTTCCAAACTTGATTTTCATACATGGATACCATCTCGGATTTCATGGCTTATAACCATTTGTTGGAATCCGGGCTCATCATCGCTTCTTCATACGTCGCAGGGTCATCATTTTCATCAACCATGAAATTCATGACAGGATTTCCGTACAGCTGGGGAGCTGCACGCGTCCTGCTTGACCTGCGAGGTTCCCTAGTACTCTCTTTCGGAGTTTCATGATCATTATCATTAGTTCCCTCTTAAACAGGTGGAGCCAACTCCGGAACAACTTTCGGCGCTGCGCTACTCGCCATACTTTGAAGAGAAGGTTCCATAACCTCTTCGAGCTCTACCTTCCGACTACTCACACCTTTCGCGAGAAACTCTTTCTCTAGAAAGGATCCATTCTTGGCAACAAAAACCTTGCCCTCGGATCTGTGATAGAAGGAATACCCAATAGTTTCCTTAGGGTATCCTATCAAGATGCATTTTTCCGCTTTGGGTTCGAGTTTATCCAGTTGAAGTTTCTTCACATAAACATCGCATCCCCAATCTTTAAGAAATGACAGCTTAGGTTTGTTTCCAAACCACAATTCATACGGTGTCTTTTCAACGGATTTAGATGGTGCCCGATTTAAAGTGAATGCAGCAGTTTCTAGTGCATAGCCCCAAAATGACAACCGCAAGTCCGTCAGAGACATCATAGATCGAACCATATCGAATAAATTACGATTACGACGTTCCGACACACCATTTCGTTGTGGTGTTCTGGCAGGTGTGAGTTGTGAAACAATTCCACACTCTTTCATGTGAGTGCTAAACTCGTAACTTAGATACTCACCTCCACGGTCGGACCGTAGAAATTTGATCTTTCTATTACGATGATTTTCCACTTCATTCTGAAATTCCTTGAACTTTTCAAAGGTTTCAGACTTGTGTTTCATCAAGTAGATATAACCGTATCTACTCAAATCATCCATGAAAGTAACAAAATAACGATATCCACCTCGCGCCGACACACTCATTGGACCGCATACATCAGAATGTATGATTTCCAATAAATTTGTCGCCCGTTCCATTGAACCGGAAAACAACGTTCTAGTCATCTTGCCCATAAGGCATGGCTCACATGTATCAAATGATTCATAATCAACTGATTGCAAAAGTCCATCCGAATGGAGCTTCTTCATGCGTTTAACGCCAATATGACCTAGACGGCAGTGCCACATATATGCGGATATATCATCATTTAGTTTAATCCTTTTAGCATCAACATTATAAATATGTGTAACATTATTATCGAGATCCAAAAGAAATAAACCATTCATCATCGGTGCATGAACATAAAAGATTTCATTCATATAAATGGAACAACCATTGTTCTCGGATTTAAATGAATAACCACTTCGCATCAAACACGATCCAGATACAATGTTCATGCTTAGTGCAGGCACCAGATAACAATTATTCAAGTTTATAACTAATCCCGACGGCAAGTGGAGAGGCAGCGTTCCGACGGCGATCACATCAACGCTTGATCCATTGCCGACACACATCTTGACCTCACCCCTTGCTAGCGGTCGCTTGTTCTGCAGCCCCTGATTCAAGTTACAAATATTAGCATCTGAACCGGTATCAAATACCCAGGTGCTACTGCGAGCACTAGTCAAGTACACATCAATAACATGTATATCATATATACCTTTGTTTGCCTTGCCGACTTTATTGTCTGCCAAATACTTGGGGCAGTTGCGCTTCCAGTGGCCAGTCCCCTTACAATAGTAGCACTCGGTATCAGACTTAGGTCCAACTCGGGGTTTCTTTTCAGGCACGGAAACAGTCTTGCCGCCCTTACTTCCCTTCCGTTTCCCTTCTTGTCTTTCTTGAAACCCGTGTTCCCATTGATCATCAACACTTGATGTTCCTTTTTGATCTCCACTTCTGCAGTTTTAAGCATTGACAGAAGCTAGGGGAGAGACTTCTTCATGCCTTGCATATTATAGTTCATCACGAAGCTCTTATAGCTAGGTGGCAGAGACTGCAGAAAACGATGGATGCCTAAGTCAATGGGAATCGATATTCCCAAGGACACAAGCTTATCGGCGTAACCTGACATCTTGAGTACATGCTCACTAACGGAGCTGTGCTCTTCCATCATGCAGCTAAAGAACTTTTCTGAAGCGTTGTAGATCTCTACAGCAGCATGTGTGTCGAAAATCATTTTCAACTCACCCATCGTATCAAAAGCATTGCCATTTTCGAAATGCTTTCGAAGTTCCGGCTCTAGCCCATACAATATGCCGCAATGAACTAAGTTGTGGTCCTCCTGACGAGTCTTATAGACATTCTTTTCCTCGTCAGGGGCATCATCAAAAGGTGGGGGGCCTAACGGCACTTCTAACACATATTTCTTTTGTGCAGCAGAGAGGAGAATCCTCAAATTCATAGCCCATTCGGTAAAGTTGCTACCGTTCGTTGCAAGTTTCTCTTTCTCCATGAACACATTGAAATTAAAAGCAGGTGGTGCCATCTACAACAGAATTTGTAAAGTTTAGACTAAGTGTATGATAGATTGAGTTCAACTAATCCATATTACGAATGAACTCCCACTCAAAAACAACATCCCTCGTGCCTTTTTGGTGATTACATGAACCAAATCCACTACACCAAGTCCGATCATCACGTGAGTCGGTGTAGCTTCAAAGGCGAGCATCAAATGGGCATCATATCAACTATATGGCTCATGCTTAACCTTTCGGTCCGTGTTTCGAGGCCATGTCTGTACATGCTAGGCTCGCCAAGTTAGAACCTTAGTATTCGCGTGTGTAATTGTTTTACACCCGAAATATGGTCGTGGATCCAAGAACACCCGATCATCACGTGATGTCTTGGAGCGACGAAAACATAATCGGTGCATACTAAAGGAAGAACACATTCTTATCTTGATATTTAAAAGAGGGATCATCTTATTATGCTAACAAAGCGCTAAACAAGCAATATAAGATGCTATCAAACATCACATGTTTATTAGTGAAATGATATGGTTTCCGCATATGATCTCTATCATGTCCACCGTGGTATGATCACTATCATACCTATTTGTGTAAGTCCAAGGTATATGGAGATTACACGTTATGTATGTTGTAAGAGTATCATCTCATACTTCTACTTACAACATCACCATATCATAACACTAGCCCAGCAACAATCTAAACTAGACGCCTCTAATTTATCCATTGCAAGTTTTACGTGTCTTGGGGCTTTCGAGATAGAACCGTTCTTACCTACGAACATGAACCACAATGAGGATAACCAAATTGTTGACAATTTGTTGGAAAATAGATATTGACTATAGTAGGAGAGACAGACACCAGCTAGCCACTTATGCAAACTAGTTGCATGTCAAGCGTGGAACAGGTCTCATGTGCGAGGACATGTAAAGTTTGTCCGGGCCGCATCATCCCACTATGCCACCAATATCCAAAATTACAACAAAGGATCAACAACATGATCATCATCGCCCACATACTCATATGTGTACTACCCGTGTAAAGTATCTACGCATAGATCCGGCTCTGATACCACTGTAGGGTTCGCAGCATAGAAAACAAAAATTTTCCTACAATGGGAACTATGTACCAAGATCTATCTACTAGATACAAACAACGGGCGTATGTATATCCGTAGGGAACAAACCCTTGAAGACCGACAAAGCTTAACGAGTTCAACTTGTGGTTGATGTAGACGATCTCTTGCCGATCCCAAGATTGAGAGGAAGTCCTAGCGCCGCAAAGCAGCAGCGCATCCGTGCTCGCACACACATACAAGACACCGGGCAACTTCCGCCTCCTCGCTCCATCGATGCAGCGGAAGCACAACCCTTTCTTGCCGAATAGCCACCGGGAACATGTATCTCGCTAGTCCGAGACCATGGGGGATAAATTCTAGAGGGGGACAGAGATCCTTCACGAGGAGGTGTGTGAGACAAGTGAGGAGGGGGGCTCCTTTTATAGGACGAGGGGGGGCACCCAAGGGGGTGGCCTCCAGCCATGGGGGCTGCCCCCTCCCCTCCTTCATTCATGTGGGTGGACACTCCACTCACAAAATGTCCTTTAAATTTCCTCCACTCAAATGTCCACTCAAATTCCCATTAAATTTCCACCAAATTTAATGCAAACTCTCATTAAATAAAACTCTTTTATTTTATTCAGAATTTTGTCAATTACTTTAATGACAAACATTCACAAATATCCCCTTGCTAGAATTCCATTTCACATGCATAACCACTTTATGCAATTTCACCCGAAAACCTGTTTCGGTATCTAGTGAAATAAATTCCTGCGCTTGTTTATTCTTTCGGCATGAAACATTTGCTCCAACTGGATGCCAGTGTCCCTTAAGTGTGTCACCCTATGGTTCGCGAATAATGCGGGATCGAGACCCTTCTTCGATCAATAATCAGTAGCGGGACCTGGAGATCCATACTGACTCCCACACATTCAACGATGACTTTTCCTATGATCGTCCGAACCTTTTATGCTTGTATCTTAATCCCTTTTTTTCACGATATATTACATGTCTGAGATTCTATCATCGATATCTCCATACCTAGTTTGATCTCGTTACTGACATGCACTCTTTTCTCGTTCCCGTGATATAACATTCTAGTGATCAAATCACTTGCTTGCAAGCTAACCAATGTGATATCACCGAGAGGGCCCAGAGCATATCTATCCGTCATCGGGATGAACAAATTCCACTCTTGATCCATGATTCTCAACATAACACTTTAGTATCTTTGAAGCCATCTTTATAATCACCCAGTTACGGAGTGACGTTTGATGTCAACAAGAAACTCTTCCGGTGTTAGTGATTGGCATGATCTCATGGTCTAAGGATTAGGACTACTTCGTAGTTTGTTTATAGCAATATAAACTCAATGACTTTGATCGTAATTCTATACTTCGGATGAATGTTCATCACACCATTACACTAATGTTGTGATCTCTTTATCAATAACATCCAATGTCTATGATCAGGAAACCGTGATCATCTTGTTAATCAACGAACTAGTTTATGAGAGAGGCATAACTAGGAACTTTCTGTTTGTTTATTAAACACACATGTATTAACGTTTCCGTATTAATACAATTATAGCATGCAAAATAAACATCTATCATATACTTGGAATACACATAATAAACATTTTATATTTGCCTCTCAGGGCATATTCCCTTCAGTTTCTTGGAGATGCCGGAGGACTGGACTCCGGCGGCATCTCCCTAAAACTGGCCGTAGTGGTGTCCCTGCTCTCGAAAACCATCTTGCATCTTGTAACTTATCTAACTAGATCAATACGCCTGGGAGCTAACTAATTTCACATATTAGGGAGTGCCTCTATGACCAGTTTCTTGGAGATGCCGGAGGACTGGGCTCCAGCGGCATCTCCCTGAAACTGGCCGTAGTGGTGTCCCTGCTCTCGAAAACCATCTTGGAGATGCCTCAAACTGGCTGGAGGACTGGACTCACAAGGATGCCTATTTATAGTACAAGCAGCTCGGTATAATATCGACACTCACGACATAATGTCGACACTCACCCCTAATATTAGTGATGACTCATGTTTTGTCCCGGTTGGTGTCTCCAACCGGGACTAAAGGTTCATCTTTAGTCCCGGTTGGTGACACCATCCGGGACAAGGTACAAGCCGCACGACATAATATCGACACTCACCCCTATTATTAGTGTTGCCTGGCCCAGTCTGCCGCAATCCCTTAAGTCGCGGTTGGTTTCTCCAACCGGGACTAAATATGAACCCTCTCTTTATAGGCATTTCCCTCTATTTATAGGCTTCTCTATCCAGCCTGCTCTATTTATAGGCCTTTTCCTCTAAATACAACATCTTTATATTTAGGTAACACTCAAGACATTTATTAATATTAAAAACCGGGACAAACTGGGACTAGCTAACACTCAGGACTAAAGCCGCCCCCTTTAGTCATAATCATGCCTAGTCCTATAGTACGCAGCTTCAGGGTCTTCTTCGTCATCGTCATCATCATCGTCATCGTCACCTGCCACTCCGGGGATCCTCAGCCCAGCCATGGCATATACCAGGGGCCATTCCGGCCTCGGATTCACGGCGGGCGGGGGAGGGGTCTGCTGGAAGACGATGTCGCTACCGCCGGGCGGGGGTGGGGCCTTTTTGTGGCTCTGTGGCGGGTGGACTTGTGGGCACCGCAGGCGAGGATGGTCTCCTCCGGCGATGTAGCGCATCACTCCGATGATAGTACGGTTCGCCCGCCACAGACGACGGCCGGCTTCGTTGTGGTTCACTGGGGGCAGGCCATCACCCTCGTACCTGGAGAGCTCCCTTTCCCGCCTATTAGCGAAGAAGGCATTCCAGGTGTCGTAGTTGTCGGGATCCCATTGGGGATACATCCGCTGCTCCGGTGTGAGCTCGTGGTAGAAGTGGTTCGTGATGGCCGACTGGCGTGCGGAACCTTGAGGGACAGGAGGGACATGAGGGACAGGAACCCCTCCAGCGCTCAGCATCCAGCCGGCGGGCGGCCGGTAGCCCGGGGAACAAGGGTAATTGGAGGCGCACAGCGCCTCGGTCTCCTCGAGGGTCAGAATGGCCCAGTAGGCGTTGTCCATTGTTCCAAGAGAGGAACGTGTGGATGTGTGGATAGCCATGGCGCGATCGCCCTAGATATAGAGGGAAAGGGCGGAAAAACTTGGCGTGAAGCTTTGGGAAATGGCGGGAAATATCTTTAGTCCCGGTTAGTGACTACAACCGGGACTAAAAGCTCTCGTAGAAAGGAAAGGGCGGGAAAACTTGGCGGGAAGCGGTGGGAAATGGCGGGAAATATCTTTAGTCCCGGTTAGTGACTACAACCGGGACTAAATGGATATTATATTAAGATTCTTTATATTTTTCTGTATAATAGACATATTATTTGTTTTATTTGGATTTTTACAATAAAAGATATGATTTTCCAAAGTTTTATATTTGATTTGAATTAAAAATGAAATTTACAAATGAAATAATTTATAAATGATGCAAACAGATAAATGGATATTATATTAAGATTCTTTATATTTTTCTGATAATAATAGACATATTATTTGTTTTATTTGGATTTTTACAATAAAAGATATGTTTTTCCAAAGTTTTATATTTGATTTGAATTAAAAAAATTTACAAATGAAATAATTTATAAAACGATGCAAACAGATAAATGGATATTATATTAAGATTCGTTATATTTTTCTTATAATAATAGACATATTATTTGTTTTATTTGGATTTTTACAATAAAAGATATGATTTTCCAAAGTTTTATATTTGATTTGAATTAAAAAAGAAATTTACAAATGAAATAATTTATAAATGACGCAAACAGATAAATGGATATTATATTAAGATTCTTTATATTTTTTTGATAATAATAGACATATTATTTGCTTTATTTGGAATTTTACAATAAAAGATATGATTTCCAAAGTTTTATATTTGATTTGAATTAAAAAAAGAAATTTGCAAATGAAATAATTTATAAATGATGCAAATAGATAAATGGATATTATATTAAGATTCTTTATATTTTTCTGATAATAATAGACATATTATTTGTTTTATTTGGATTATTACAATAAAAGATATGATTTTCCAAAATTTTATATTTGATTTGAATTAAAAAAGAAAATTTACAAATGAAATAATTTATAAATGATGCAAACAGATAAATGGATATTATATTAAGATTCTTTATATTTTTCTTATAATAATAGACATATTATTTGTTTTATTTGGATTATTACAATAAAAGATATGATTTTCCAAAGTTTTATATTTGATTTGAATTAAAAAAAAAGAAAATTTACAAAAATATAATTAGTCGCGGGTCGTGGCTGGACCCGGGACTAAAGGGTGCCTGCGCGCGTGAAAACTAAACGGCCGAAAAAACCCTTTAGTCCCGGGTCGTGGCTTAACCCACGACTAAAGGGGGGGTCTTTAGTCGCGGGTTAAGCCACGGCCCGGGACTAAAGATCCTTTAGTCCCGTCCTGTGGCTTAGCCCACGACTAAAGGGTGTGTCCCTATATATTATGCGCGCCAGGAGGTGCTGCCCAGCACTTGGCATTCCTCGACGAAGACGAAGAACGCGTGCACAGACGAAGACAAACACTACGCAGGGGAGGTGCTGTCCGCCGCCACCGTGCCGCTCCGCCGTCGTGCCGCCGCTCTACCGCGCGCCGCCTCGCCGCTAGCCTTCTCTCGTGCCGCCGCGCGCCTCACGCCTCACCGCACCTTCTCTCGTGCCGCCACGCGCCTCTCCGCCTCGCCGAACCTGCCTCGTCGTGCCACCGCACGCCGCCCAGCCGCGCACCGTCACGTGCTGCCGCCGGCGTCGATTGGTGCTCGAGGGAGGGGTACGAGCGGCGGGTGTTTTTTTTAATTATTAGTTAGCTAGGGTTAGGATTATAGTTTTTGTTATTTATAATTATAGTTTTTGTTATTAGGATTAGGATTATATTGTTAGCTAGGGTTAGGATTAATTATAATTATTTTGTTAATATTTTTTCTAGCTAGAGTTAGGATTAATTATAATTATTTTAATTATAATTAGCTAGAGTGTTAGGATTAATTATACTTATTTTGTTATAGTTTTTTCTATAGTTTTTTATAGTTAGGATTATTATAAATAGGATTATAATTAGGATTATTATAATTAGGATTATTAGGGTTTTTTGTTATAGTTTTTTCTATAGTTTTTTATAGTTTTTTTATAGTTAGGATTATTATAATTAGGATTATTAGGGTTTTTTGTTATAGTTTTTTATAGTTTGGATTATAATTAGGATTATTAGGATTTTTTGTTATAGTTTTTTATATTAGGTTTTTATTGTTTTAGTTATTATGATTATTGTTTTACCGCAAATAATATTAGGGTTATTGTTTTTTTTGTTTTAGTTATTAGGGTTATTGTTTTTCTAACATGTTTAACTCTCTTTTTGTTATAGATAATTAAGTCATGGATCCATCCGAAGATCCTGGTCGCATCGGTGAAGGTTTTCTTCACGGCATTATAAGAGGTGAAATTCCTCTTAATATTACTACCGGTGAAGATATTTTGCTCGAGGAAGAGATATCCTCATATCTGAATCCATCCGGTGATGGACTAGAGGAAAACCTAATTAATGTACCAAGGGGAAGACTAGATGGACGAAGGGCAAACAAATAACAATAATAATGATGGCCCCTCGACAGGATCCGGCGAGGTACATATATATTAAGTCTCGTGTTACCTCTATTCATTAACTGATCTAGATATATATTAATCACTCTCTCTTCTTCTTTTAGCCCACCGGATTGAAGCAATCGACAACTCGAACGAAACGAGGGCCGAACAAAAAGTTGGATGGTAATCAGAGGTTCACCATCGAAGAAATAGATGATGATGGTGAACCGATTGCTCCAGAGAAGCACCGGAGGATGTTTATAAATCAATGTGGGGTCCTTGTTAGAGACAACCTGCCGATCACCATCCAAGAATGGAATCAGTCAAAGAAATCTGGTGAAGAATCTAGCTATGTCACCGATGATGCCAAAGATGACCTTTGGCAGAAGCTCATAGCGCATTTCATACTACCTCCAGAGTATGAACAATTTGAGGTAGATGGTATTACCCCAAGGCCGGGTGGGCTTGAAAATAGAGCGAAAGTGAAGGAGTGGGCTCTGAGCAAGATGGCTGAACTATACCGGAACCACAAGCAAAGTTTATACGCGAAATATGTCGCGAAAAAGAAAACTCCAGACTTCAAAGGAGTAAACGAGAAGTTGAGAGAATAGTGGCCCGATTTTGTACAGTACAAGCAATCTGATAAAGCAAAGGCAAAGTCAGCAAAGAACGCGTTAAATGCTGCCAACAAGAAATACCATCATAAAATGGGGACAAGTGGCTACAAGAGTGCCGTCCCTAAGTGGGAAACTGTGGAGAAGAACATGACGGCTAGAGGCGTCACTCCTGGTACAGATGGATGGCCCGAGAGGTCAAAGCACTGGTGGTACGGGCACGGGGGATCCTTGGACCCAGAAACAGGGAAGACGTTATTTCATGATAAAATTCTAAAACCCTCCCAAGACCATATTCAAGCAATGAACGATGCTCAAATGGGATTGTTCCGTCCCGAGAGAGAGAACGACGAGCTGACACGCGCCCTAGGGAATCCTAAAAGGGAGGACAAACACGAGGCAAAGGCGCCGGTGTCTCGTGGCAGAAAGGGTTTCCTCAGTACGATGCCAGTTACAGAAGCCGTTAGAGAAAGAAGGACCGGGAGGCAGACCGGATCTCCAAGGTAGAGCAGGACCTAGCTGATATGAAGAACCTCATGCATTAAATTAGCCAAAGGCCGCCATCGTCAACTCACCCGCGGGCTGATGATCCTGCATTGGATCTTAGCCAGCAGAGAAGCAGCGTGGCTTCCACGGAGGTCCGGGCTGATGATCAAGCACTGCTAGATGATGCACCGACTCCTCACTACCCCGTGGATGATGTCAGAGAGATGGCACAATGTGAGCTACATCATCCAATGAACAACCTGTCCTTCAAGGTGGCGATCGGCACTGCTTTACCTTGTCTACCTGGAGCACTCCACCATTCACTTCTGATTCCACCAGGCTATGCTCTTGTCACGGTGGATGACATAGTGGAGGATTTTGCGGACCTAGAGATTGAAATCGCTACGCCTGAAGGCCTTACGAAACTAGGAGATGTCAAGCGCAACATCATTCTATGGAATAAGAAGTACATCAAGTTTCCAGGCTCGGAGCCAAGGCCACCGACTGAGGAATCCAAGTCCACCCCGCATCGAATATCGTCAACCTCCAAGTCCACCCCAACCTGATTATCGCCAACCTCCAAGTCCATCCTGCCCTGCTGACGATCGCCGCAGCAGGAGTACATCAACTCGATCTCCTCCTCCGCGCGATACTCGATCTCCGCCTCCGCCTCCGTGCAATACTACTACCTCGTCGAAGAAACAGAAGTTCGACGGTCCCCCGCGCCCCACATCGAAGAAAGGTCAAACGACGAAGATAGTCGACATCCCGCCGGCTCTTCCAAAGAGACCTTATGACAAGATCGATGAGGAAACTAACGCATATGTGGCTGCCCAAGTTAAGGCGCATTTTACACCCAAAAAGCCTGAGCCAAAGTCGGTATATAATGAAAAAACCAAAAAGTGGGCTAAGTCCTTTCTTGAGCAACCATCCCAGATATCGATGAATCTGGAATCGGACTATGACCGAGAGATTATTAAGCAAGCACAGAAGAAAAAAATCACAAGTGCAAAAAGCGGGAAGCAAGTTGCCCAGCTCGGAGCACAGAAGAATCAATCGGTCATCCCACTCAAAGTCATTTCAGACCTCGACAAGGCCTTCAGAGCTGAAATGGATATGGACATGCAAATAATGGACCCCAGAGCCCGTAATAATGCTGCACTTATGGGAATCACTATATCGCAGGCCAAAGCAGTTGCTAACGAAGCAAATATGTCTCTTGGTCAATATTTAGGCTATGAAGATACGCCAGTGGGTCAGATAGTACGGCAGTATGTCCAAGGGGAGCCTCTAGTCAGTAATGAGGAGCTCGCACGTCTATCCATACATATGCGAAATCTGCACGAATGGTACACGTCCAAAGCAGAAAAAAAGCATCAGAAAGATTGGTTTCCGGTGGACGTTATAAAGGAGCATCACTTCAAACCATACTCGATACAGGTTCAAATGACCGAACTGTTTCAGTTACACAACCATCACACCCTCGACAAATCTATCATTGGTTGCTACTGTCTGTAAGTGATTTATTTCTATAATTAAGTTTGTAGCTCAGCTCGTTCATTGCATTTAATATATTATCCTAACTATAGATCCTTTTGTATGATGATATTATATTCTGCAGAATGAAGATGCTTGAATGCAAAAGAGCTAGAAGATACGACGTTGGGTTCATTGACCCATATATCGTTAATGAATATACGTTAAAGAATCACCCCAAGGACGTGGAGGAAGACCTGTGCAGGTTCTTAACCGAGAATAATTCGAGAATAATTTTGTTAAGGAAATACTATTTCCTTACAACTTCAAGTGAGTGTTTATATCTTGTACACATTTTATTTTTGCTTGCATGTATGCTTATGTAAACGTCCGCAGATTCCACTCGATCTTGCTAAACATTCAAGTTGACAACTCCCTAGTTGAAGTCCACGACTCATTAAGTTGGGACCAAGAGCAGTGGAGCGACATGAAAGCAATGCTTCATAAGTAATTTCAATCATTATCGCATTATATCGTCCTCTTTCATTCATTTCCTGATATCAAGTAACTAATAACTCCTTTGTTCATTTTCTTTGCCGAGCAGGTGTTGGACACGGTTCAGACAGAAAATACCAGGTCCATTCAAAGAGGAGTTAACTTATAAAATGGTGAAGAGTTTACAGCAGCCACCGGGAACTCATTTATGTGGATACTACGTCTGCGAGTACATCTGCGAGTTGACCAGTGAGCAGAAAGTTGACTCACATTATATTTATGATTTGCGGGAGAAACTAGAGCCAGACCAGCGCATAAGAGCAATTCAAGAGGAGCTGGCGGGATTTATGATAAAGGAAGTCCTTGGTGTATATGGAGAGCATTATGCGGATGACGTGGAACTCGATTTGCCTTAGTCATCTCCATGTAGCTGATATGATATATATATTCATCAATGACCATGTAATTTCAAAACATTTCTTCCTCTTGATATGATTGATTATATGTATGCTTGCAAGGGATCGATTAATTATATAAATACATCGACGTATAGTGTGTATGTAGTAGCATATAACATGTATACTGAAATATATGTTTGAATTATAGTGAAACACAAAACTAAAAAGGAACGAAATGGCAAAAAAAAGGAAATACACAATCTCTGTCGCGGCAGAGAAACACACAATTCTCTGCTGCGGCAGGAAACCTTTTAGTCCCGGGTGATGTTACGGCTCGGGACTAGAGGGTTTCCGCCCCCCGCGGCGCTGAAACAGCCACGTGGTTGTTAGCAGTCGCTGACCGTAGCGAGCCGGGACTAGAGGGGGGGCCTCTAGTCCCGTTTTCGCAGTCCCTGGCCCAAAACCGGGAATAAAGCCAGTTACGGCCCGGGACTATAGGCCCTTTTTCCACCAGTGCTTGACTGGGCATTTGCCCTTTTCTCAATCCCTTTCTCTCTTTATAGAAATCCTCTACCAGGACCTTCAACATGATCAATGAAACCAAGAGGAAGATGAAGTGCGCACATGCCAAAATTGGGGATTGCTGTTAGAAATAATGGGCTAAAACATTTAGTCCCATGTGTATTTCAGATTTCCCCTAAATCTTAAAGCCTAGATTTGTGGCAGCCCATACGTGTTTGGACCCATGTTTGTGCCAGCTCACATGGGAGTGGAGTGGGAGCTAAAGTTTAGTTCCACATGGGAAGTTGAAGGAGAGTTGCACCACCTTATAAGGTGGAGTGTTGCACCACTTTGTAAGTGAGTGGCAATAAGAAAGATACACGTACGCGAGTGCAGGCAATCAATGAAAGCAAATACACATAGAAGTATCAACTTCAAAGAATAAGCAGTTACCAATAAATTCCTGTTCGATAGAACCAATTCCAAGTTCTGTTTTCTTGCTCTCTTGACAAACTATTTCCTGACGCCGTCCGCCTGCCACGACGCCCGCGGGTCGCGGGAATCTCGCTAAGCCTAGCTTTATTTTGCTGCTCACGAAAATTGTGAGGTTTTGACAGACATGTCAAACGGTTAGATTATTCGGGTCGCTTCCGAATCGTGGGCTGTAACCGATCCGAACATGCGCAACATGGACTCGTCCCACGTTCGCCTCTGTTAGGGTTTCCTGAGCTGCTCTATATAAAGTCCTGCGCGGCTACCGCCACAAGACACCGAAAACCAATATATGGTTTTGCCATCCTCTCTACTTGCGCTGTCACCGTAGTCTACTCCATCCCGCTTGCCGGCGTGCACCAGCGGACGGGAGAGCAGGTCTCCGGAACTACTCGCCCTTGTGATCCTGTACGGGAGAGGGCGAATAAGGTTCATGGGAAGAGCTCCGCGCGACTGCTCGAGTTATTTATCACGGGTCGTCTTCCATCCAAGTCGGGCGGTGCTTCCTACCGCCGTCTTCGTCGCCGTCTGCTTCGATCAGACTTCCCCAAAGTTTCTACTACGACAACCGAACGGTACATGCTACGTGCTCCTGTTTGGTTATTCATCTTGTTCTGCGAGTACATGTTTAGTTGTTATTTGTTTCCGTTCATCCTGTTGTTTAGTACATATAGTATGTTCGAGTTACATGAGCTAATAGATGGTTTTGTCATGTTTAATATTCTGGAATTAATCATGGAAATTATGCCTAATATTCCAACAATCCAAAAACCTTATTATAGACAATTTCCTGAATTAACAATGGCTGGTTTTACTGATACACCGAGACCGGATAAGTTTATCAGTGTGCACTTTAAGAGGTGGCAGTACAAGGCTGAACTTTGGTTGACCACGATAAAAATGTTCCATATCAGTAAAGACAAACCTCAAGGAACTATATCTGACGAGAAACTCTAATAGCTGGTTTTGTCATGCTTAATATTCTGAAATTAATCATGAAAATTATGCCTAATATTCCAACAATTGCAACAATAATAGATTTGACTACAACTAGTCTGCCATCATAGGATAGGGTATTAGGAATGTGTGCACAATATGACCATATGATCATAAACTATGTCACGATTCTAGCCATAATATTGGTCATTTGGCTGAAAGCCATGAAGGTTTTTTTTTTAGATATTTGCAATATTCCAAGTTTTAGCAAAGGAGAACAAAGGATTGACCATTTTACCACGAGATTCACTCTGGTTGCCACGTAGCAAGAGCTTTTGAGGTATTCAACCACATTTTTTATTTTGAATATGTTTTAAAATATGTTATACAAAAGTATATGTAATGTTTTTATGTTTTTACTTAAATTTTATTCAACACAAAATGTGTACCATCCGAGCGTAGATAGATAAATCTTATTTATCTGCAACTTTTTATATTATTTGTATTTTTTCAAATTAGAATAATTTAGTTATTATTTTTCAAGAATTAATGTGGTAAAAGGGAAAAGAGCTATGCGTACGTGTGAAACCTGAGACAGACGGCTAAAGCATCAGCTCACCAAGTCCTACGCCGGCGGTTTCTCTTGGCCGATGGCCATTTTGCTGGGCTACCCGGCTCGGGGCCTATGCGACGCCCCGACTAAAAGCCTTTGGCAATCGGCGCCTAGGGTACCACATTGATTTTTCAGATTGGGTTTCCCTGGCGCTGCAGATCTCAGTGCTGTTGTTGTAGGTAGATTTTGTGCTCCACTAGTCACTATCAATTCGAATGATCTCTTTGGGCTGGTGCTCCTTTTCTCCTTGACCAATGATAATTCATAGATGAACACCACCTTATCACCACACTAACTGATCGAAAGAACAGGATTCTTGTGTGCCTTATTTTACCGTGTGTCCACTTTCCATGGTGCCCTGTTGTTTTCATGGGCGGCTTTTGATCTGCAAGTTGAGTGATGCGAATCGCTTTTGTTCGGAAAGGCAGAATCGGCATGTGGGTGCTTTGGTTATAATGGAGGCCAGTACGTGGTTGTTTGCTTAATCCCGAAGCTCCTCTACTCACGGCTATTTCTATTTCGCTCGCTTGATTATTTCTCCTTGCTGATCAGTAGCAACATATATACTCCCCTGGAGCTAGCGTTTTGTAGCCTGAATCCTAAATCACCATGTCAACCTGTGCATCCTCCTCGGCCACTACAGGAAAATTTTACTACGCCGACGGCCGGCTGCCGTCGGCACAACGACAAATTGCCGTCGAATTTTTTTTTTAATATTTGAATTGTTTGACTCCTTAATCTCTCGCTTTAATCATTTTAACACTATTTATAGTTAATAATTGCTTAAATTGCAGTCTTAGTCAAAGTTCCCGTTTGGTCACCCATCCTAGCACTACTCGAGCTCTAGCACGCTTAACTTTCTCGTTCCTTCAGAATCTCTTCCCGCAAAGCAATTTATACATTGTTGTCAATACTATGATATCATTCCTATCAAGTCTTATATCATCATGTCACATGGTTGTATTTTTTGAAATTACAAGCAATTATTTAGTAAACAACAGTGAATAAGTAAAAATATTATTGAATTCAAATAAAAATATAATAATTTTATTTTATTTTGTATTTTTATTTAATATGTAATAATTAATATCTTTAAATCTGTAAATCGGAATTCGGCAAAAAATATGTGTAAATTGATTAGAAAAATGAGAGGAATCCAAATATGATATCAATATCAACTTATCACAAACTATGTCGTAATTCTTATCATAATTTCATTTGCCCGTTTAAAACGGCACGCATAAAAATTCTTAGCTCGGGGCTGAGACACGCTAAACTTGAAGTGGATCTATGATGAAGCAACATATTTTGAACCTAAAAATGATTTTTGTAAAAAATCATGAGCATCCGATCATGTACCTGTAGTTCATATCTGACCCACTTCCTTCCGATTCGGCAGGAATTTGTCTTTTTCACCAGGGATAGACGAAAATGTTTGAGATCCCCCTATCCATGTAAGGTGGTCTAGTATTTTTGAAAAATGTGACGGTATCATTTTGAATTAGCCATTTGGTGGTTGCTTCACAAAACCGTCCGTTTTTTGCACTCGGAAAATGGAAAACGGCTTTTTGGTGCGACGAAAAGAAAAACTTCCTCCTGAAACATTGTTCGCCATCCCATGATGCATATTTATACACAATATGGACACATTATCACAAACTATGCCTTCATTCTAGCTATAACATTGGTCTTTTGACCCGAAAGCCAAGAAACCTCGAACGAGATAGGTCATTTTGTGAAGGTTTTTTGAGACATAATCAATATACCAAGCTTGATATTTTTCCTTCTAACTATGTCACATAATATGAAACCACGCGAAGGTTTTGCATTGTTTGGATCGTTTTTTAATTTATAATGCCCGTTTTAAACCATCGTTATACTTTGTCGAAGGGCGGGCATGAACATTCTTAGCTCGGGGCTGAGACTCGCTAAGATTGAAATGGATCTATGATGAAACAACATATTTTGAACCTAAAAATGATTTTTGTAAAAAATCATGAGCATCCGATCATGTACCTATAGTTTATATCTGACCCACTTCCTACCGATTCGGCAGGCATTTGTTTTTTTCACCAGGGATAGACGGAAATGTTTGAGATCCCCCTGTTATGACGTTATTCATGTAAGGTGGTCTACTATTTTTGAAAAATGTGACGGTAGCATATTGAATTAGCCATTTGGTGGTTGCTTCACAAAACCGTCCGTTTTTTGCACTCGGAAAATGGAAAACGGCTTTTTGGTGCGACAAAAAGGAAAACTTCCTCCTGAAACATTGTTCGCCATCCCATTATGCACAGTTATGCACAATATGGACATATTATCACAAACTATGCCTTCATTCTAGCCATAACATTGGTCATTTGACCCGAAAGCCAAGAAACCTGGAACGAGATAGGTCATTTTGTGAAGGTTTATTTAGACATAATCAATATACCAAGTTTGATATTTTTCATTCTAACTATGTCACCTAATATAACACCACGCGAAGGTTTCGCATTGTTTGGATTGTTTTTGAATTTATAATGCCGTTTTAAACCATCATTATACTTTGTCGAAGGCGGGCATGAAGATTCTTAGCTCGGGGCTGAGACTCGCTAAACTTGAAGTGGATCTATGATGAAACAACATATTTTGAACCTAAAAATGTTTTTTGTAAAAAATCATGAGCATCTGATCATGTACCTGTAGTTCATATCTGACCCACTTCCTACCGATTCGGCAGGAATTTGTCTTTTTCACCAGGGATAGACGGAAATGTTTGAGATCCCCCTGTTATGACATTATCCATGTAAGGTGGTCTAGTATTTTTGAAATTTGTGACGGTAGCATTTTGAATTAGCCATTTGGTGGTTGCTTCACAAGACCGTCCGTTTTTTGCACTCGGAAAATGGAAAACGTCTTTTTGGTGCGACGAAAAGGAAAACTTCCTCCTGAAACATTGTTCGCCATCCCATTATGCACAGTTAT
Source organism: Avena atlantica (assembly GCA_910589765.1). Classification (NCBI taxonomy): domain Eukaryota; kingdom Viridiplantae; phylum Streptophyta; class Magnoliopsida; order Poales; family Poaceae; genus Avena; species Avena atlantica. The sequence continues at coordinate 5,250,083 of OU342736.1, read as the reverse complement.
GCACAATATGGATATATTATCACAAACTATGCCTTCATTCTAGCCATAACATTGGTCATTTGACCCGAAAGCCAAGAAACCTCGAACGAGATAGGTCATTTTGTGAAGGTTTTTTTGAGATATAATCAATATACCAAGTTTGATATTTTTCCTTCTAACTATGTCACATAATATGACACCACGCGAAGGTTTCACATTGTTTGGATCATTTTTGAATTTATAATGCCCGTTTTAAACCATCATTATACTTTGTTGAAGGGCGGGCATGAGGATTCTTAGCTCGGGGCTGAGACTCGCTAAACTTGAAGTGGATCTATGATGAAACAACATATTTTGAACCTAAAAATGATTTTTGTAAAAAATCATGAGCATCAGATCATGTACCTGTAGTTCATATCTGACCCACTTCCTACCGATTCGGCAGAAATTTGTCTTTTTCACCAGGGATAGACGGAAATGTTTGAGATCCTCCTATTATGACATTATCCATGTAAGGTGGTCTAGTATTTTTGAAAACTATGACGGTAGCATTTTGAATTAGCCATTTGGTGCTTGCTTCACAAAACCGTCCGTTTTTTGCACTCGGAAAATGGAAAACGTCTTTTTGGTTCGACGAAAAGGAAAACTTCCTCCTGAAACATTGTTCGCCATCCCATTATGCACAGTTATGCACAATATGGACATATTATCACAAACTATGCCTTCATTCTAGCCATAACATTGGTCATTTGACCCGAAAGCCAAGAAACCTCGAACGAGATAGGTCATTTTGTGAAGGTTTTTTGAGACATAATCAATATACCAAGTTTGATATTTTTCCTTCTAACTATGTCACATAATATGACACCACGCAAAGGTTTCACATTGTTTGGATCATTTTTGAATTTATAATGCCCGTTTTAAACCATCGTTATACTTTGTCGAAGGGCGGGCATGAAGATTCTTAGCTCGGGGCTGAGACTCGCTAAACTTGAAGTGAATCTATGATGAAGCAACATATTTTGAACCTAAAAATGATTTTTGTAAAAAATCATGAGCATCCGATCATGTACCTGTAGTTCATATCTGACCCACTTCCTTCCGATTCGGCAGGAATTTGTCTTTTTCACCAGGGATAGACGGAAATGTTTGAGATCCCCCTGTTATGACATTATCCATGTAAGGTGGTCTAGTATTTTTGAAAAATGTGACGGTATCATTTTGAATTAGCCATTTGGTGGTTGCTTCACAAAACCGTCCGTTTTTTGCACTCGGAAAATGGAAAACGGCTTTTTGGTGCGACGAAAAGGAAAACTTCCTCCTGAAACATTGTTCTCCATCCCATTATGCACAGTTATGCACAATATGGACATATTATCATAAACTATGCCTTCATTCTAGCCATAACATTGGTCATTTGACCCGAAAGCCAAGAAACCTCGAACGAGATAGGTCATTTTGTGAAGGTTTTTTTGAGACATAATCAATATAACAAGTTTGATATTTTTCCTTCTAACTATGTCACATAATATGACACCACGCGAAGGTTTCGCATTGTTTGGATCGTTTTTGAATTTATAATGCCCGTTTTAAACTATATATAATGTTTTATATTTTACTTAATTTTTGTTTATAAATGTGTAATATTTGAGTGTATATAGATAGATTTTATTTTTCTGCAAATTTTGATATATTATTTGTATTTTTCTGAATTATAATGATTTAGTTATGATTTTTCAAAAAATAATGAAAAAGTAAAAAAATCTGGAGGCCTATGCCGACGGCCTGGCCATCGGCACAGACCAAACAAAATTTTTTAAGAGCAGGCCGTCGGCACAACCTGTCTGCCTAACGCCGTTTCCGTCGTCGTGTCTGAACTGGGGCTACGCCGAGGGCTATATCTACGCCGAGGGCCAGCGTCGGCACAGACCCCGCTACTACGCCGACGGCCACACTACGCCGAGGACTACCCTCGGCACCATCATCTATGCCGACGGCCGGGCTGGTCGGCTGGCCAGAGAAGGCAGCTACGCCGACGGCCCCAACCTTTGGCCGTCGGCGTAGCCGGCCGGCCGTCGGCGCCTTACTTCTTTCATGTAGTGTCGTGGTTGGCACGGTGAGCGGGTACCATCTGCTCAAGATCGACTCTTGCTCGCGCATCAGGGATCTGATCCCCTCAGGTACATGCACCACATCGCTTGACTTCCCTGTGGGACGAAACTATACGGCTCATATCGAGTAATACCCCAACTGCTACTTCATATCCCTCAGATTTATTATGGACATCGGTGGGTATATTCTCAGTTACGAGAGAGGACAGGTTCAGTTCATTTTGCTTGATAAGTCGGGAAGCCAGTTCCTGGGTATACCCAAACCATCACCGCCGACTTACCTGGAAATCAGGGGCTGCGGTTCATCTTCTCCGCTGATTTGACCAAAAGGGAAGACTGGGAGCAATGGGTGTGTTAGGAATAAGCACGTCGTAGTACGGGGTACGTATCCGAGTAGACACGGGTAGCCGAATAGAGTAGGAATTAGATGTCCTAATCCTACTAGGTTAGCTATACAAAATCTTCTATATATACGTGTGTAAGGCCCGTGTAAAAACAACCGTGAGAGGCAGAAGCAATAAAAATACTAGAGACATGAGCGATATGCTCCTGTGGCAATAACCGATCGTTTCCGTGTGCGTGCGTGTGTTTCGTGAGCCAGCTCTACTAGTTGATCGATTCTAGTTAAGAGCAGCTTATTAGTACGTACGTGCATCTCGGCGACTTGTCCTTGTGTACGATCTTGCCGGAAGTTGATCAGAGTTGCCGCTACTGCTACGCGTCGGCTGTCGTCGGAAAGTACTCGACGAACGGCGTCGCATATCGGGCCAATTTCCAACAATTGGTATCAGAGCCAAGGTTGTCGTCCGTGATCTGCTGAAAGTACTAGGAGGTCATGGCGATGGTGAAGTTTGGCGACAACTCGGCATCGGCACCGGTGACAGAGATGGTGGGGCGGCTTTGTATCCGCGCCTCGATCGCAAGGACTACGGGCTATGGGCACTCAACATGGAGGTGGCCATGGAGGCTCAGGAGGTTTGGGAGGCCGTCGATCCAGGAGGCAACGAGTACGTCAAGGGAGGCGCGAAGTACCGGAAGGATCTCCAAGCGTTAACGGCGCTCTACTCCGTCGTGCCGAAGGACGTGATGCAGCACCTCGTCGGAAATAAATCGGCGAAGGATGCATGGGAGACGATCAAGATCTTGCACCAAGGTCATGCCCGCGTGAAGGAAGCGCATCTTCAAACTTTGACAAAAAGCTATGAAGATCTGGAGATGGAGGAGAGCGAGACGGTTGATCAGTTTGCCGCCCGTTTCGTTACCCTTGTCAACGCAATCAGGGGATATGGCGAGAAATTGGATGAGATCAAGAACGTCAGAAGGTTCCTACGTGCGGCGCCGGCGCGCTACATGCAGATCGTTACATCGATCGAACAATGTCTCGACCTTAATATATTGACGGTTGAGGATCTCGTCGGAAGATTCAAGGCACACGATGAGAGAATACGGATCAGCTTCGGTGATCCAGAACAGGTTGAGCACCTGATGCTCACAAAGCAGCAATGGATGACTCTTTCAAAAGAAAAGCAAGGAGGCTCCACGAGCGGCAAGGAGAAGCAACGTCCAGCGAAAAAGTACATCGCAGGGCAGGAGGATGAAGATGACGCCCCGCCGCGGAGGAAGTTTGACATAAAGAAAGTAAGGTGTCATAACTGCGGCGAGCTCGGTCACTTCAAGGCTGATTGTCGGAAAGCACCAAAGGAAAAGGAGAGGGCTCTCATCGCCCAGGAAGGAGATGATGGACCGATGATGCTGATGCTCGAAGTAACTGAGTTGAAGGATGAGGAGGATCCTCCATCACCGGCTACGGAGATTGTGGCGCAAGTGAATCACGATCTACCGGGTGTGCATTATGAGGAACAGAGTGCCCCGTTCCCATGTGAAGTCACGTTTGAGGCAAGTGAAGCCTCAGAACTTGTTCATGGCGATCTATGCGTTGGAATCTCACCCGCAACTCCTTCTGGCAATAAGTTCTTCATGCTTGTGGTGGATGATCATAGTAAATACATGTGGATTGTGTTGCTGAAAAGTAAGGATCAAGCTCAACAAGCATTCGAGAAGATCAAGGAAGCCGAAGAGTTCAAGGTGGAGGCAAAGATAAGAGCCCTACGCATTGATGAGGGGGGTGAGATGCATCAAACTGTGTTGACCATGGCACGGAGCATGATGAAGAGTAAAGGCTTACCAGGAAAATTCTGGGATGAGGCAGTCAATACGGCTGTGTATTTGCTGAACATGGAATCTACTGAGAGTGGAGTTGGTACAACACCGTACGAAGCATGGTACGGATGGAAGCCCTCGGTTGATCATCTTCGTACTTTTGGATGTGTGGCGCATGTAAAGGCGGAATTGGCGGAGCAACGTATTCCGATGATCATGACAGGCTATGAAGGCTCAAAGACATACCGCTTGTGCAATCCTTATACCAATAAGGTGGTTTTCAAGGGAGACGTAATCTTTGAGGAAGGCAATTCATGGAATTGGGGCTACAACGAACCGGAATATTCAACTTTTCACGTCACGTGGGATCTTGAGTATGAAGAAAATATGGATCAATCGAGCTTATCCTTGTCATCAAGTTCCGACCCAGAAGACATTGAAGGCCTAGGGGCAGCTCCAAGCGTGGACACCAGGCCAGAAGCACTAGGGATTCTCCCAGAAGACAAAGAGTTTGAAGAAAAGGCTAGTCTGTGGCCAGAAGATACGGAACTGGAAGGGTGTACAGATGCATGCGTAGCGATACCTGCACTTGTTTGCCCAAAAATTAGAGGAGGAGGGGGAGCTGAAGTGAGCCCAGCAAACAGGCCAGCAAGGCCAGAAGGCGATGGTCCAAGAGTGTGGACTGGTGGCCAGACAGATAAAGGAGAACCAACAATACGGGGTGCAGATCCATCAAGATGCTTTTCACGTGGTATAGAGAAGCGAGAAGAAAACCAATTTGAACTACCTCCTACTTATTTGTTCTATTGCATCCAAGAGCACCGGCAAGTAGTAGATCAAATATGTGAGGCATCGATGAGAAAGTACTTCATCAAACCAAGTATAATGTCTCAAGGCGTGGACAAAAAGGATAGTCAGCGTGAAGGCATGGAGAAGGGCGCGGACAAAAAGGACTGTCGGCGTGAAGCCATGGAGAAGCCGACAAGAGCAACGACGGCGACATGGGTGCCACAAGAGACGACGAAAGCACCGTCGAAGATGATGGTTGAAGTGGCGAAAGTAAAGCCAACAGTAACGCCTACGCGAAGTAGCTGTCGTATTTGGAATCCAGGTCGGTGTAGAAGAGAGCACGTCGTGCTTAGGGGGTGATTGTTAGGAATAAGCACGTCGTAGTACGGGGTACGTATCCGAGTAGACACGGGTAGCCGAATAGAGTAGGAATTAGATGTCCTAATCCTACTAGGTTAGCTATACAAAATCTTCTATATATACGTGTGTAAGGCCCGTGTAAAAACAACCGTGAGAGACAGAAGCAATAAAAATACTAGAGACAGGAGCGATATGCTCCTGTGGCAATAACCGATCGTTTCCGTGTGGGTGCGTGTGTTTCGTGAGCCAGCTCTACTAGTTGATCGATTCTAGTTAAGGGCAGCTTATTAGTATGTACGTGCATCTCGGCGACTTGTTCTTGTGTACGATCTTGCCGGAAGTTGATCAGAGTTGCCGCTACTGCTACGCGTCGGCTGTCGTCGGAAAGTACTCGACGAACGGCGTCGCATATCGGGCCAATTTCCAACAGGGTGCTCCTGAACGGCGACCATTTTACAATCAGGTGCAACTTCACGCTCATGGAGGCGCCCAGCGCTACTACTCCGGTCCAACTCGACGTTGTCGGCGTCGCGCCGCCGCCCGACCTGCACCGCCACATGGGCGCTCTGCTCCTAGGAGGAGAGGGTGCGGACGTGACGTTTCCGGTGGGCGAAGCAGAGTCGTTATACATATGCGTGCTGGCGTCCCGGTCTCTCGTCTTCAAAGCGGAGTTCTTCGGCGCCATGACGAAAGAGGACACCACCACCAAAGGTGCCGTGCACGTGGAAGGCGTGGAACAGCAGGCTTTCATGGCTTTTCTCCACTTTGTATACACAGACACGCTGCCAGAGATTCGCGACCAAGAGGAGACTTGGATGCTTCAGCATCTGCTTGGACTGGCGGATCGGTATGACATGGATAGGTTGAATCTCATATGCCAAGGCAAGCTACGCAACAGGATTGATGTCAGCTCTGCCGCCACCACGCTCGCCTTAGCTGAGCAGCACCACTACCACGGGCTCAAGGACGCGTACTTGGATTTCATCGAGCTCCCTGGGAACCTTAAAGCAGTCGTGGCCAGTGATGGCTTCGACCATCTAGCCACAAGCTGCCCCGATGTTCTAAGGGAGATAATCGCGAAGATTGCCACACTATGATTTGGCGGCGCAACCTCTCTTTTTTCCAGTGCAACAAGTTGGCTGTTAGCAATAATCTTTTCCTAGTCGTACTGTAAGTTTTTTGATCAGTTTGGCTTGCATGCATGCCATGTGTCTACCAGACAGCTGGCCCATTTTCATCAGTTGTATGTTATTTTATACAATTCATGTACTATAAGCATATATTTCTAAGTTTTTCTCATAGTACTTGTTTTTTATTTATTAATCATTTTAGTTTAGATATTCAATTTATCGAGAAAGCTAACAACACTGCGTTTCATCTCGTACTTAAAGAAGAAAGTCATACCAGTCTGGATGAAGATCCCATAGGATGGTCGCCATACCCCTGGACGATGAAGTGTCATCTAAACCATGATTATGAGCTACCAATTGATGCATTAAACCCTCAAACTCTTTAGAATATATATTTACATCATTTTATTGCCTAATACTTAAGGTCTTCGTCATATCAGCACAGTACACTGGTAGAAAAGGGCCCATGCGTCCCGGTTGGTAAGGGCCATTAGTCCCGGTTGCCTAACCGGGACGGGGCAATCGGGACTAAAGCTCTAACCATTAGTCCCGGTTGCCCCACCAACCGGGACAAATGGGGCACACGTGGCGGCATCAGAGCGCGAGGGGGGGTGGAGCACGAACCGGGACTAATAACCTGCTGCCGCGGCAGAGATTTGGCCCATTTCTCTGCTGCGGCAGAGAATTCATTTTGGCACATTTTGTTGCCGCGGCAGCATTTTCGCCACTTTTTGTGCCGCGGCAGAGAATTCATTTAGGTTGTTTTATTGTTTATTTAGTGTTTTGCACTTATCAATGAAGGAACCTTATATTACACAAGATCATCATGACAACATTACATTCAATACACGGATCAAGTTCATGCACTACATACAAAAGTTGCTATTCGATGCTACCGGCCAATTTCTTGAAAGTTGCTATTTTTACAATTCCTATTGTCTATACACAGCCGAGTAGTATTCCCCTTGTGTGTTTAGGACTTCTGCATCCAAGAATCCCGCCAATTCCTCCTGAATTGCTCGTATGCGATCCTTTGGCAGAAGACCGTCCCGTAGACGTTCGATCTGATTTAAAAAAGGAGTCAGCCTATATGAATATGAAACTAAACACAATTTGATTGTAATTAAAAATTATAGAAATTGTTTACGTACGTGGAGTTGCTCTAAATTTCTGCCCTTCTCATCGCACGTCTGCCGGATGAACTCGCAGACATAGTATCCACATAGATTGTTACCTGGTCCCTGCGTCAGGCACTTTACGAGAACAGAGTTCAATCAAAATAATAATCAAGCATGATAATAACTGTATCAAAACTAGAATCAAAGAGATGCGCGGATATAGCTAGTGGTGCTTACATCTAGTGGTTGAAATGTAAGCTCCTCTTTCCAAACACCCCTAGCCTTCTTGGTGAACCATTTCCAAGCGCTGCTCGGCGTAGAAAACGAATAAAATAAGTTATTAAGTACTTGATATCATAAAATTCACGAACGTTGCCGATATAGTGTCGTAATGATTAGAATTACCGCTGGAGAAGTATCTGCATGTCCTTCCACGTCTCAAGGGGTTTATGTTTCGAGTCCATGACTAGTACACGCCCTTTGTCAAGTTGAATGATTACCAGAATATAGTGGTACCTGCGAATGCAGAACTAATCAATTATATACTTAACATCGAGTAAGCGAAATAGAAAGTGTATACAAGACAATAACACTCACTGGAAGTTGTAAGGAAATAATATTTCCCTTTTGGTTTCTTGAAACCTTAACGCGTGTACTATATTATCCTCCGTATCCTGGGGGCTTATTTTGAGATCAGCTTCATGAACCCAATATGGGTCAATAAAGCCAATGTCATAGATTTGTCCTCTGCTGCATTCGAGAATCTTCATTCTGCATATTACAGTATGATTATATACATGCAATAAACAAAATAATATAGCTGGAGACTAAATTAATTACAGAATTAGTACTTACAGACAATAGGCACTCATGATCGATTTGTCCAAGGCGTCTTGATTGAATAATTGAAATAGTTCATCAAATTCAATGGATATCATGTCATCCTTTTCTTTCCCATGATGCTTTTTTGTAACCCTCAGCACTATCCAGTTAGCCCCGGCCCTTGTGGCATGCATGTACCAGTTATGCAATCTTCGTATTTTTGTTGGAAGATTTTTTACCTCCTCAGGTTTGACGAGAGGTTTTTCGTACTGGTATTGGTATGCTACTTCACTCACGGGGAAGAACTCTAACTGGGATAAGTACTGGGCAATACTCATACCTTGAGCAGCGACAGCTTCTCCGTATTGTGCAACTACCTCTGGATCATACTGCTCTTCGGCCCCATATTTGCTCGACCCCACATTGGTTTGAGAAATCACCTTGAGAGGGGCGCAAGTCTGTTTTGCTTGTTCTCCGAGCTGGGCAACAGATTTCCCGCTTGCATCAGTACTGCTCTTCGAGGCTTTTTGTGCCGCATGTGACTTGAGAATAGAACGCTCATAGTCTTATGACAGCTTTGGCTCGGGTTGATGAAGATTTTTTAGCATTTTCAACACTTTGGCTTTTTCTTCTTTGGTGCTGGGGAACTCTGGCTCTTTCGGCCGCCTCAGCTTAGCGAAAAACGCTGTCGTTTCCGCATCAACGATCGCCGCAGTCTCCTCTTCAGTACAGTCATAAGCTCTCTTGGGAGGAACCGTTGGTACTTTTGGAAGAGGCTCTTGTTTACGTTTCGGCGATCGCTTACGACGCACAGTAGCGGTACGCTTACGCTTTTTATCCTGAGGCGCCGGCGATGGCTCCCGCGGCGATGGCTGCACCGGAGATTGGTGAGGCGACGGAGCCGGGTGAGGCAACGAAGACGGCTGCCCGGCGGCGACGACCTCGCTGGAGACGGGTGAGGCGGCGGCGAAGATGGCCTTGGCGTGTGATTTCGAAGCACGATACAATCCTTCAGCCATAGAATGCAGTGTAGTGACCCAGCACAGTCACATCCCCTTCACCAGCAGGGTAGTGAAGATCCAAAACATCAAAGGTGGGCATGATTTCATCCACGCCGACAACAGCGTAGCCCTCTGGAACCGGACGACTGTGGTAAGTTGGTGTGGGTCCAATTGGTAAGGCATAGCCGACCGCCACCTTCATTGATATGTTCACAACTTTGATATGTAGCTCGCAGTGTGTCATCTCTGTGATATCATCCACTAGGTAGCCAACAGGAGCCATCGTCGATGCATCATCGGCATCGCCATTGTCATCACCCGGGACCTCGGTGGAAGCCACACTGCCTTTTCGATTATTCGATAGGCCGGTAGCATCGAATGCAGTGTGCTGCTGAGATGGGCCGGTAGTACTTTGCTCTTTAAGTGTGTTAATTTCATCTTGTTGTTGCTTTAATCATTCTTCAATTAAACGCATTCGCTCTTTCTGACTTTCTGCTTCAACTGCTGCCCTGTCCTTTCTCCTCTAACGGCTTCTATCAGGATATTTCTTCCTCTCTTCGGGAAACCCAGTCCTCCATGATTGGGAGCCTCTTGTGCCTCGTGTTCGTCCATCATGTTCCTTATTTCCAAGGGCGAGTGTGAGCTCATCATTCTCTCTATCGGGAATGAAGTCCCCATCTTTAACAGCCTTTACTGCTTTTCTGATCCTCTCGATTGGCAAGGGGTCTTCTTTATGTCGTATGTTATATATACACCTCCCTTCCGAGTCCAACGTGCCCCCATGCCCGTAAAACCAATTCCTTGCACGTTCTACCCAATCGTCTGTCTCTGGGGTGATATTTTTATCACGCAGTTCCTGCTCAAGTTTCTCCCACTTAGGAATGCCAACCCTGTAGCCACCTTGCCCCATAGTATGGTGATACTTCTTCTTAGCAGCATTCAGCTTATTCGTTTCAGACATTTTCTTAGCTTTTTCTGATTTCTTGTATTCCACAAACTCATCCCAGAATGGTTTTATCTTCTCAAACTGAATATTCTTGAAATCGAGAGTTTTCTTTTTCACGACATAGTCAAGGTGCAATCTTTTCTTCCAGTTGGTGAAACACTGGGCCATCTTCTTCAAAGCCCACTCCCTGACCTTAGCCTCCATGGCTCTCCCATGTTGTAAGGCGTCCTCAACTGGATCCTCCGCATTTGGATCCAGCTCTATCTTCGGTAGTTTGAAATTAACCATGAGCCTCTTCCACAGTAAATCTTTGGCGTGGTTAGGGACAAATAAACATGTTCCCTCTTCATCCGCATTAGCAGGCCTATTCCAATTTCTAATGGTGATCGGGATTAAATCCCTAACGATTACTCCGCATTGTGCCACAAATTTGGTTGCGACAACTTCGGGAGCTGTCGGTCTGCCGTCTTTAGCGACATCTTCGATCCTGAACCTCTCATGGTCTTGCAACTTTTTGGTTGGGCCTCGTCTGCTCTTTTCAGTAGATTCCTTCGATCCGGAGGGCTAAAAGAAGAAAGATCGTCGGTACTATTTCTATATAGATAGTAGATGATTAATTAATGAATTGATTTATATTACATGCACCTCGCCGGAGCGGTCGTCTTCTCGATTACACAAGGCATCGCCTTCTCCCTCGCGGAAGGCAACACCTTCAACCTCAAACAAGTTGTCTACTACGGTAAAAAGAGGATCACCCTCACCGGAGTTGTTCAGAAACGTTGATACGTCTAAATTATCTTCCCCACGGATCACACCTTGGATCAACTCTTCCTTTTCTTCGTCTCTGACGTGTGGGTCCATATTTTCTGCATAGGTGGAAAAACGAATAAGTCAAAGCGGCTAAAGGAGAAAGTTAAGTACGGTGTTGAGAGATATAAACCCTAATTCAGAGAAACCCTAATATATACATACACAATAATAAAAATGAAGAGAAAGGAAACCGTGTAGTAGATAGGCACATCGTCGAACCCACATGCACCTAAGTTGCTTGAAAATGTGAATCGGGTCTGGGGCTACCCACAGTGACTGACCAGTGGGGCCGAAGACCAATAATACCAAACTAATTAATAAACCTAATAATACCTAACTAATAATAAACCTAATAATCCAAACACCAAAAAGAAAGGGAAACAATCAACACATGGCATCGATGCAATGCTCAAGCAAGTATGATGATATGACAAGTTAATTTGCATTGGAATGTAACCCTAAGAAATGCTCGACGATTTAATCGGGGTTCCGAGGGGTGAAAACCCTAACTCGGAGAAACTCCGGAACACATGAGAGGGGTGGATTTGTTCTTCTAATTAAACTTGTAATTTAAGTTGTTGAACAATGCATGATTATAGCTTAGATAGCTAGGTTTTATTTTTCTGAACATTTTGATATATTATTCATATTTTTATGACTTATAGATTAAAAGTTATTGAATTTATAAGATTATAATTATTTCTGAAATTATTAAAAGCTGGTTAAACTTTTTACACCGCATGCAAACCTACCCACAGTGACTGACAGAGGGGCCCGGAGCCACCTCAGCAGCCACACAAGCAAAAGTGGTTCAGGGGGGCATTTTTCACTCGGGCTGGGGCTAGCCAGAGACGCTGACCTGTGGGCCAGAGGCCATATAGGAAAGCCATGCAGGCAAAGTGGCTCCCTGGCTGGGTCGCGCTGATGCATGGGTGACGTCACGCCGGCGGTGGCTTGCAGGACGGTGATCGGGAACGGCGTTAGGGGGCGATCTAGGGCGCGTTCGTGCGCGCGTTAGAGAGAGGAGGTTGAGGCGAGCCAAAGAGTAGCGGCGCCGCCTCCAAAAGGTCACCGCAGAGAGAGCACGACGACATTGAGCGGCGGTGGTGGCAGGTGGTCGACGGGGAGGATGAACCAGAGCGAGAGGGGGCGAGAGAGAGGGTCCACGAGGACCAGCAGCATACCAGGTGTGCGGTGGTGGTGTCGGGGAGGCGAGGCGAGGTCGGGAGCCGACGAATCGACGGCGGCGATCGTCGGGCTCGAGGGTCGTTGGCGACGATTGGGAGCGAGCGGGGCCGATTCCTTCAGGGAGAAGCCTCGGGGCGACGAGGCGAAGCTTCCTGCACGCTTGGCTGGGCGAGGGGCGGCCGGTAGGGCGAGCACGGCGGCGGGGCAGCCTGACGGCGTCGTGCGCGAGAAGAGAAGAGGAGGGGAGATGGGGAAGAAGAAGAGGAGGGGCACCCAGTTATAACCAAAGGACCTTTAGTCCCGGTTGGTGGCTCCAACCGGGACTAAAGGGTTATACGTCCCGGTTGCAGCCACCAACCGGGACCTATACTCCAATATTTTCAGCAGACCAAGGGTTGGCGCGCAGGGGGTCTTTAGTCCCGGTTGGTGGCTCCAACCGGGACATATTCCCCTGTTTTCAAAAAATTTCAGGAATTTTCTCTCTGTTCCCGCCTTATTTTTTATTTTGGGGTTTAAATTTGTATTGTTTTTTAAATGATAATTAATTTGGAATTTAGAAAAACTTTAAACATAAAAAGTGTTTGGATTTGAATAAATAATTCAAAACCATTTTCTGTTTTAAAAAATAATTAATGTAACCATTTAAAATATGAACCATTTACAATTAAAAATGAATTAACTTATATTTTTTAATATCAATTTGGAATTTAGAAAAACTTTAAACATAAGAAGTGTATGGATTTGAATAAATAATTCAAAAACATATTCTATTTTTAAAAAATAATTAATTTAACCTTTTAAAATGAATTAACTTATATTTTTGAATATTAATTTGGAATTTAGAAAAAATTTAAACATAAAAAGTGTTTGGATTTAAATAAATAATTCAAAAACATTTTCTGTTTTAAAAAATAATTAATGTAACCATTTAAAATATGAACCATTTACAATTAAAAATGAATTAACTTATATTTTTTTAATATCAATTTGGAATTTAGAAAAACTTTAAACATAAGAAGTGTATGGATTTGAATAAATAATTCAAAAACATATTCTATTTTTAAAAAATAATTAATGTAACCTTTTAAAATGAATTAACTTATATTTTTGAATATTAATTTGGAATTTAGAAAAATTTTAAACATAAAAAGTGTTTGGATTTAAATAAATAATTCAAAAACATTTTCTGTTTTAAAAAATAATTAATGTAACCATTTAAAATATGAACCATTTACAATTAAAAATGAATTAACTTATATATTTTTAATATTAATTTGGAATTTAGAAAAACTTTAAACATAAAAAGTGTTTGGATTTAAATAAATAATTCAAAACCATTTTCTCCTGCAACATTGTTCTCCATACCAATGTCCACACACATGCATAATATGGACACAACATCACAAACTATGCCGTGATTCAGCACATAACATCGGTCATTTGGACCGAAAGCCATGAAACCTCGAACATGATAGGTCATTTTGTGAAGGTTTTTTCGAAACATGATCAATATACCAAGTCTTGTATTTTTCCTTTTAACTATGTAACATAATATGACACCACGCGAAGGATTTTCATTGTTCGGATTTTTTTTGAATTTATTATGCCTGTTTTGAATTATCTGAATTTCTAACTATGGTCGAACCGGTGTGCATGAAGATAGGGGACGAGCATCGTTAGAACTTGCATTGGATCTCTGAAGAAACCACATATTGCGAGTCTAAAAATGATACAATGCATGTGTCTATGTGAATTGGTCATTTCACTATTTATGATGTCTTGTTTTTGATAAACTTACTTATATGATGCAGATGAACGGTCGGGAATGGATGTACGGTGACCGGCGTGTACCCGGGTATATGAAAGGCGTGGATAAATTTAGCGATGTGGCTATGGCAAACAAAGAGAATGGTTTTATACGTTGTCCATGTGTTCAATGTCGGAACAACAAGGAGTACTCTTCCTCGAAAATCATTCGCGGCCACCTGATTATGAAAGGTTTCATGCCCAACTATAATTGCTAGACCAAGCACGGGGAAAGAGGGGTTATGATGGAAGATGGTGAAGAAGAAGATGATGATAACAACTATCATCATATGTTTCCTGAATACAGTGATACTGCAATGGAAGACAATGGAGAGAAAGGAGGTGAAGAACGGGCATCAGATGAGCCTGCTGATGAACTTGGTAGGGTCATTTCTGATGCAAAGCGAGACTGTGAAACAAAAAATGAGAAGTTGAAGTTAGAGGGCATGTTAGAAGATCACAAGAAATTGTTCTACCCAAATTGTGAAGATGGCAACACAAAGCTCGGTACCACACTGGAATTGTTGCAATGGAAGGCAGAGTGTGGTCTAACTGACTCCTCATTTGAAAAGATGCTGAAAATAATGAAGCCGAAGTTTCCAAAACATAACGAACTTCCCGAGAGTACCTACGAAGCAAAGAAGACTCTTTGTCCTCTAGGATTAGATGTGAAAAAGATACATGCATGCATTAATGACTGCATCCTCTACCGCGGTAAGTAGTATGAGAATTTAGATAAATGCCTGGTATGCAATGCATTGCGGTATAAAATCAGACGAGATGACCCTGGTGATGTTGAGGGAGAGACCCTCCGGAAGAGGGTTCCTGCTAAGGTTATGTGGTATGCTCCTATAATACCAAGGTTGAAACGCATGTTCAGAAACAAAGAGCATGCCAGGTTGTTGCGATGGCACAAAGAAGACCGTAAGAAAGACGGGAAGTTGAGACACCCTGCTGATGGGTCACAGTGGAGAAAAATCGAGAGAGACTTCCCAGACTTTGCAGGTGACGCAAGGAACTTATGGTTTGGTCTAAGTACGGATGGCATGAATCCTTTTGGGGAGCAGAGCTGCAGTCACAGCACCTGGCCCGTGACTCTATGTATCTACAACCTGCCTCCTTGGTTGTGCACGAAGCGTAAGTTCATTATGATGCCAGTGCTCATACAAGACCCGAAGCAACCGGGCAACGACATTGATGTGTACCTTAGGCCATTAGTTGAAGAACTCTTACAGTTGTGGGGCAAACCAGGTGTACGTGCGTGGGATGAGAAAAAACAGGAGCCATTTGATCTACGAGGGTTGTTATTCGTAACCATCAATGATTGGCCTGCTCTTAGTAATCTTTCAGGACAGACAAACAAGGGATATAAGGCATGCACACACTGTTTAGATAAGACTGAAGGTACATATTTGCATAAATGCAAGAAGGTTGTGTACCTGGAGAATCGACGATATCTTTCGACCAATCATCCCGTAAGAAATAAAGGCAAGCATTTCAAAGGTGAGGAAGATCACCGGAAGAAGCCTGAACTCCCTGCTGGTGATGATGTATTTGGTATGGTCAAGAACATAGAAGTAATCTTTGGAAAGGGTCCCGGCGGTCAATCAGTTCCGAACGACGTCGCTACAGGACACGCACCCATGTGGAAGAAGAAATCTATATTTTGGGAGTTTCCATATTGGAAAGTCCTGCGTGTCCGCTCTTCAATCGACGTGATGCACTTGACGAAGAATCTTTGCGTGAACCTGCTAGGATTCCTAGGCATGTATGGGAAGACAAAAGATACACCAGAAGCATGGGAGGACCAACAAATTATGAAAGACCCAAAGAACATGCATACATAGAACAAGACGGATAAAGGGCGTCACTTAAGTCGTGCCAGCTATGCTCTTACCAAAGCAGAGAAGGAAATCTTTTTTGAAGTCCTTTACAGTATCAAGGTGCCGTCGGGCTTCTCATCTAATATAAAGGGGATAATAAATATGGCAGAGAAAAGTTCCAAAACCTGAAGTCTCATGACTGTCACGTCATTATGACGCAGTTGCTTCCGATTGCATTGAGGGGGCTTCTACCGGAAAATGTTCGAGTACCCATTGTGAAGCTGTGTGCATTCCTCAATGCAATATCTCAGAAGGAAATCAATCCAGATATTCTGCCAAAGTTACAGAAGTATGTGGTACAATGTCTTGTTAGTTTTGAATTGGTGTTCCCACCATCCTTCTTCAATATTATGACGCATCTCCTGGTTCACCTAGTGGAAGAGATTGCCATTCTCGGTCCGGTATTTCTGCACAATATGTTCCCCTTTGAGAGGTTCATGGGAGTCTTAAAGAAATATGTTCATAACCGTGCTACACCAGAAGGAAGCACCTCCAAGGGATATGGAACAGAGGAGGTCATTGAGTTTTGTGTTGACTTTATTCCTGACCTTAAGCCGATTGGTGTTTCTGACTCGTGGCATGAGGGAAGACTAAGTGGAAAAGGCATACTGGGAAAGAAAGCAATGATATGTAGGGACGGGGATTCTTTCACTAAAGCACACTACACAGTTCTACATAATTCCACCTTGGCAGCTCCGTATATCGAGGAACACAAGAATATTCTACGCTCCAAAAACCCGGGGAAGCCTGAATCACTGATTACAGATGAACACATGAAGTCTTTCGGTGGTTGGATGCGAACACATCTCTTGAATGACACCACTGTTGGAGATCAGCTATACTTGTTGTCCGCATCACCATCTTCTACTGTATTGAATTTCCAAGGGTACGAAATAAATGGGAATACATTCTACACGATCGCCCAAGATAAAAAGAGCACCAACCAAAATAGTGGTGTCCGCTTTGATGCAATAGACGAGAATGGACAAAAGGACACATACTATGGTTACATAGAGGAGATATGTGAACTAGACTATGGATTCTCTTTTAAGGTCCCTTTGTTTCGCTACAAATGGGTCAACCTGAATGGGGAAGGGGTAAAGATAGACCAGTTGTACGGAATGAAAACAGTGGATCTCAACAATCTTGGTTATAGAGATGAACCATTCGTCCTAGCCAATGATGTATCTCAGGTTTTCTATGTGAAGGACATGTCCTCCAGACCGAAAAAAAGAAAAAATATGCAAACGAATACTTCATATGATGAGCCAAAGCGTCACATAGTTCTTTCAGGGAAAAAACATCGTGGGAATCGAGGACAAGACAGACATGTCAGAAGATTATAATAAGTTTGATGAAATTCTGCCCTTCACAGTGAAAACTGACCCAAGCATTCCGTTAAGTAAAGAAGATGCTCCATGGTTACGTCTGAAGCGATCATAAGGAAGGACATATGCCAAGAAGTTCATGCTCATATTATGTAACTCTAGTTCATGTCTTTCGCAGTTTGTGGCTTCACCGAAGGATATCTTTCGCGGTTTGTGGCTTGACCGTGACTATATATAGGGGGGCCTTTAGTCCCGGTTTTGTAGTCTCAGTTTTTAATATTAATAAATGTCTTGAGTGTTAGTCCCGTTTTGTGGCTGGACCGGGACTATGAAGAAGTTGTCCCGATTCGTACTTACCATTAAGATCTGATCTCCAAACGCGCGCGGTCACATATTAGGGAGTGCCTCTATGACCAGTTTCTTGGAGATGCCGGAGGACTAGGATCCGGCGGCATCTCCCTGAAACTGGTCGTAGTGGTGTCCCTGCTCTCGAAAACCATCTTGCAGCTTGTAACTTCTCTATCTAGATCAATACACCTGGGAGCTAACTAATTTCACATATTAGGGAGTGCCTCTATGACCAGTTTCTCGGAGATGCCGGAGGACTGGGCTCCGTCGGCATCTCCCTGAAACTGGTCATAGTGGTGTCCCTGCTCTCGAAAACCATCTTGCAGCTTGTAACTTCTCTAACTAGATCAATACGCCCGGGAGCTAACTAATTTCACATATTAGGGAGTGCCTCTATAACCAGTTTCTCGGAGATGCCGGAGGACTGGGCTCCGTCGGCATCTCCCTGAAACTGGCCGTAGTGGTGTCCCTGCTCTCAAAAACCATCTTGGAGATGCCTCAAACTGGCTGGAGGACTAGACTCACAAGGATGCCTATTTATAGTACAAGCAGCTCGGCATAGTGTCGACACTTACGAAATAATGTCGACACTCACCCCTATAATTAGTGCTGAATCGTGTTTTGTCCCGGTTGGTGTCTCCAACCGGGACTAAAGGTTCATCTCTAGTCCCGGTTGTTGACACCATCCGGGACAAGGTACACGCCGCAGGACATAATGTCGACACTCACCCCTATCATTTGTGCTGCCTGGCCTAGCCTGCCGAAATCCCTCCAACCGGGACTAAAGATGAACCTTTAGTATATTGAAAATCCGAACGATGAAAATCCTTCACGTGGTGTCATATTATGTGACATAGTTGAAAGGAAAAATACCAGACTTGGTATATTGTGAAGGGAATATGCCCTGAGAGGCAATAATAAAATGTTTATTATGTGTATTCCATGTATATGATAGATGTTTATTTTGCATGCTATAATTGTATTAATACAGAAACGTTAATACATGTGTGTTTAATAAACAAACAGAAAGTTCCTAGTTATGCCTCTCTCATAAACTAGTTCGTTGATTAACAAGATGATCACGGTTTCCTGATCATAGACATTGGATGTTGTTAATAACGACATCACAACACTAGTGTAATGGTGTGATGAACATTCATCCGAAGTATAGCATTACGATCAAAGTCATTGAGTTTATATTGCTATAAACAAACTACGAAGTAATCCTAATCCTTAGACCATGAGATCATGCTAATCACTAACACCGGAAGAGTTTCTTGTTGACATCAAACGTCACTCCGTAACTGGGTGATTATAAAGATGGATTCAAAGCTACTAAAGTGTTATGTTGAGAATCATGGATCAAGAGTGGAATTTGTTCATCCTGATGACGGATAGATATGCTCTGGGCCCACTCGGTGATATCACATTGGTTAGCTTGCAAGCAAGTGATTTGATCACTAGAATGTTATATCACGGGAACGAGAAAAGAGTGCATGTCAGTAACGAGATCAAACTAGGTATGGAGATACCGATGATCAAATCTTGGACATGTAATATATTGTGAAACAAAGGTATTAAGATACAAGCATAAAAGGTTCCGACGATCACAGGAAAAGTCATCGTTGAATGTGTGGGAGTCAGTATGGATCTCCAGGTCCCTCTACTGATTATTGATCGGAGAAGGGTCTCGATCATGTACGCATTATTAGCGAACCATAGGGTGACACACTTAAGGGACTGTGGCATCCAGCTGGAGCAAATGTTTCATGCCAAAATAATAAACAAGCGCATGAATTTATTTCACTAGATACCGAAATAGGTTTTCTGGTGAAATTGCATAAAGTGGTTATGCATGTGAAATGGAATTGTAGCAAGGGGTTATTTGTTAATGTTTGTCATTAAAGTAATTGACAAAATTCTGAATAAAATAAAAGAGTTTTATTTAATGAGAGTTTGCATTAAATTTTGTGGAAATTTAATGGGAATTTGAGTGGACTTTTGAGTGGAGGGAATTTAAAGGACTTTTGTGAGTGGAGTGTCCACCCACATGAAGAGGGGAGGGCAAGGGGGCATCCCCATGCGCCGGCCACCCCTTGGGGTTCCCTCCTCCTCCTATAAAAGGATCCCCCCTCCTCACTTTGTCTCTCACACCTCCTCGTGAAGGATCTCTCTCCCCCTCTAGAATTTATTCCCCATGGTCTCGGACTAGCGAGATACATGTTTCCGGTGGCTATTCGGCAAGAAAGGGTTGTGCTTCCGCTGCATCGCTGGAGCGAGGAGGCGGAGGTTGCCCGGTGTCTTGTACGTGTGTGCGAGCACGGATGCGCTGCTGCTTTGCGGTGCTAGGACTTCCTCTCGATCTTGAGATAGGCAAGAGATCGTCTACATCAACCACGAGTTGAACTCGTTAAGCTTTGTCGGTCTTCAAGGGTATGTTCTCTACGGATATACATCCGCCCGTTGTTTGTATCTAGTAGATAGATCTTGGTACATAGTTCCCATCGTAGGAAATTTTGTTTTTTATGCTGCGAACCCAACAGTGGTATCAGAGCCGGATCTATGCGTAGATGCTTTACACGGGTAGTACACATATGAGTATGTGGGCGATGATGATCATGTTGTTGCTCCTTAGTTGTAATTTTGGATATTGGTGGCATAGTGGGATGAAGCGGCCCGGACAAACTTTACATGTCCTCGCACATGAGACCTGTTCCACGCTTGACATGCAACTAGTTTGCATAAGTGGCTAGTGGGTGTCTGTCTCTCCTACTATAGTCAATATCTATTTTGCAACGAGTTGTCAACAATTTGGTTATCCTCGTTGTGGTTCATGTTCGTAGGTAAGAACGATTCTATCTCGAAAGCCCTAAGCCACGTAAAACTTGCAATGGATAAATTAGAGGCGTCTAGTTTAGATTGTTGCTGGGGTAGTGTTATGATATGGTGATGTTGTAAGTAGAAGTATGAGATGATACTCTTACAACATACATAACGTGTAATCTCCATAGACCTTGGACTTACACATAAAGGTATGATAGTGATCATACCACGGTGCACATGATAGAGATCATATGCGGGAACCATATCATTTCACTAATAAACATGTGATGTTTGATTGCATCTTATATTGCTTGTTTAGCGCTTTGTTAGCATAATAAGATGACCCCTCTTTTAAATATCAAGATAAGAATGTGTTCTTCCTTTAGTATGCACCGATTATGTTTTCGTCGCTCCAAGACATCACGTGATGATCGGGTGTTCTTGGATCCACGACCATATTTCGGGTGTAAAACAGTTACACACGCGAATACTAAGGTTCTAACTTGGCGAGCCTAGCATGTATAGACATGGCCTCGGAACACGGACCGAAAGGTTAAGCATGAGTCATATAGTAGATATGATGCCCATTTGATGCTCGCCTTTGAAGCTACACCGACTCACGTGATGATCGGACTTGGTGTAGTGGATTTGGTTCATGTAATCACCAAAAAGGCACGAGGGATGTCGTTTTTGAGTGGGAGTTCATTCGTAATATGGATTAGTTGAACTCAATCTATCATACACTTAGTCTAAACTTTACAAATTCTGTTGTAGATGGCACCACCTGCTTTTAATTTCAATGTATTCATGGAGAAAGAGAAACTTGCAACGAACGGTAGCAACTTTACTGAATGGGCCATGAATTTGAGGATTCTCCTCTCTGCTGCACAAAAGCAATATGTGCTAGAAGCGTCGTTAGGCTCCCCACCTTTTGATGATGCCCCTGACGAGGAGAAGAATGTCTATCAGACTAGTCAGGAGGACCACAACTTAGTTCATTGCGGCATATTGTATGGGCTAGAGCCGGAACTTCGAAAGCGTTTCGAAAATGGCAATGCTTTTGATACAATGGGTGAGTTGAAAATGATTTTCGACACACATGCTGCAGTAGAGAGCTACAACGCTTCAGAAAAGTTCTTTAGCTGCATGATGGAAGAGCACAGCTCCGTTAGTGAGCATGTACTCAAGATGTCGGGTTACACCGATAAGCTTGTGTCCTTGGGAATATCGATTCCCATTGACTTAGGCATCTATCGTGTTCTACAGTCTCTGCCACCTAGCTATAAGAGCTTCGTGATGAACTATAATATGCAAGGCATGAAGAAGTCTCTCCCTGAGCTTCTGTCAATGCTTAAAACTGCAGAAGTGGAGATCAAAAAGGAACATCAAGTGTTGATGATCAATAGGAACACTAGTTTCAAGAAAGACAAGAAGGGAAAACGGAAGGGAATTAAGGGCGGAAACCCTGTTGCCGTGCCTGAAAAGAAACCCCGAGTTGGACCTAAGTCTGATACCGAGTGCTAGTATTGTAAGGGGACTGGCCACTGGAAGCGCAACTACCCCAAGTATTTGGCAGACAAGAAGGCCGGAAAGGCAAACAAAGATATATATGATATATATGTTATTGATGTGTACTTGACTAGTGCTCGTAGTAGCACCTGGGTATTTGATACCGGTTCAGTTGCTAATATTTGTAACTCGAATCAGGGGCTGCGGAACAAGCGACCGCTAGCAAGGGGTGAGGTCAATATGCGTGTCGGCAATGGATCAAGCGTTTGTGTGATCGTCGTCAGAACGCTGCCTCTACACTTGCCATCAGGAATAGTTATAAACTTGAATAATTGTTATCTGGTGCCTGCACTGAGCATGAACATTGTATCTGGATCGTGGTTGATGCGAAGTGGTTATTCATTTAAACCCGAGAACAATGGTTGTTCCATTTATATGAATGAAATCTTTTATGGTCATGCACCGATGATGAATGGTTTATTTCTTTTAGATCTCGATAATAATGTTACACATATTCATAATGTTGATGCTAAAAGGATTAAACTAATCATGATATATCCGCATATATGTGGCACTGCCGTCTAGGTCATATTGGCGTTAAACGCATGAAGAAGCTCCATTCGGATGGACTTTTGGAATCACTTGATTATGAATCATTTGATACATGTGAGCCATGCCTTATGGGCAAGATGACTAGAACGGCGTTTTCCGGTTCAATGGAACGGGCGACAGATTTATTGGAAATCATACATTCTGATGTATGCGGTCCAATGAGTGTGTCGGCGCGAGGTGGATATCGTTATTTTGTTACTTTCACGGATGATTTGAGTAGATACGGTTATATCTACTTGATGAAACACAAGTCTGAAACCTTTGAAAAGTTCAAGGAATTTCAGAATGAAGTGGAAAATCATTGTAATAGAAAGATCAAATTTCTACGGTCCGACCATGGAGGTGAGTATCTAAGTTACGAGTTTAGCACTCACATGAAAGAGTGTGGAATTGTTTCACAACTCACACCTGCCGGAACACCACAGCGAAATGGTGTGTCGGAACGTCGTAATCGTACTTTATTAGATATGGTTCGATCTATGATGTCTCTGAAGGACTTGCCGTTGTCATTTTGGGGCTATGCACTAGAAACTGCTGCATTCACTTTAAATCGGGCACCATCTAAATCCGTTGAAAAGACACCGTATGAATTGTGGTTTGGAAACAAACCTAAGCTGTCATTTCTTAAAGTTTGGGGATGCGATGTTTATGTGAAGAAACTTCAACCGGATAAACTCGAACCCAAAGCGGAAAAATGCGTCTTCATAGGATACCCTAAGGAAACTATTGGGTATTCCTTCTATCACAGATCCGAGGGCAAGGTTTTTGTTGCCAAGAATGGATCCTTTCTAGAGAAAGAGTTTCTCGCGAAAGGTGTGAGTAGTCGGAAAGTAGAACTCGAAGAGGTTATTGAACCTTCTCTTCAAAGTATGGTGAGTAGCGCAGCGTCGGAAGTTGTTCTGGAGTTGGCTCCACCTATTGAAGAGGGAACTAATGATAATGATCATGAAACTCCGAAAGAGAGTACTACCGAACCTCGCAGGTCAAGCAGGACGCGTGCAGCTCCCGAGCTGTACGGAAATCCTGTCATGAATTTCATAGTTGATGAAAATGATGACAATGCGACGTATGAAGAAGCGATGATGAGCCCGGATTCCAACAAATGGTTAGAAGCCATGAAATCCGAGATGGAATCCATTTATGAAAATCAAGTTTGGAACTTGGTGGACTTACCTCACGACCGAAAGGCCATGGAGAACAAATGGATTTTCAAAAGGAAAACTGATGTTGATGGTAATGTAACTGTCTATAAAGCTCGACTTGTCGCAAAGGGGTTTCGACAAATTCAAGGAGTTGACTATGATGAGACATTCTCTCCCGTAGCGATGCTAAAGTCAGTTAGGATTATGTTAGCAATTCCTGCATATTTCGATTATGAGATATGGCAGATGGATGTCAAAACCGCGTTTCTCAATGGTAATATTGAAGAAGAGTTGTATATGATACAACCAAAGGGTTTTGTCGATCCTAAGGATGCTAACAAGGTGTGCAAGCTTCAGCGATCCATCTATGGATTGAAGCAAGCATCACGAAGTTGGAATCTCCGCTTTGATGAGGTGATCAAAGACTTTGGATTTGTCCAAACTTATGGAGAAGCTTGTATTTACAAGAAAGTGAGTGGGAGCAACGTGGCATTTCTGATATTATATGTCGATGACATATTATTGATCGGAAATGATATAGATCTTTTAAAAAGTGTTAGAAGTTATCTAAACATCAAATTTTCAATGAAGGACCTAGGTGAAGCGTCATACATATTAGGCATAAAGATCTATAGAGATAGATCTAGGCGCCTAATAGGGCTATCGCAAAGTACATACCTTGATAAGATTTTAAAGAAGTTTAAAATGGAAGATAGTAAGAAGGGGTTCTTACCTATGACACAAGGCACGACATTGAGTAAGACTCAAAGTCCGGCTTCGGCGGAAGAAAGAGAGATAATGGACAAGGTCCCCTATGCTTCAGCCATAGGCTCTATAATGTACGCCATGCTATGTACAAGACCGGATGTGGCACATGCTATTAGTTTGACTAGTAGGTACCAATCGGATCCAGGTTCAGAACACTGGAAAGCGGTCAAGAATATCCTTAAATACTTGCGAAGAACTAAGGATATGTTTCTTGCATACGGAGGTGAAGAAGAGCTCGTCGCTAAGTGTTATGTTGACGCTAGCTTTGACACCGATCCGGATGACTCTAAGTCTCAATCCGGATACGTATTTCTCATGAATGGCGGAGCGGTTAGTTGGAGGAGCTCCAAACAAACCGTGGTGGCGGGATCAACAACGGAGGCCGAATATGTTGCTGCTTCAGAAGCGGCTCAGGAAGCAGTTTGGATGAAGGAGTTCATATCCGAACTAGGTGTGGTTGCAAACGCGTTGGACCCAATGGTGATCTATTGTGACAACAATGGTGCCATTGTCAATGCCAAAGAGCCAAGTACTCACAAGCATTCCAAGCATATTAAGCGCCGGTTTCACTCCATCCACGAGCATGTCAAGGATGGATAAAGATTTGTAAAGTACATACGGATCTCAATGTAGCAGATCCGTTGACTAAAACTCTCCCTAGAGCAAAACATGATCTACACCAGAACTCCATGGGTGTTAGATACATCACAATGTAACTAGATTATTGTCTCTACTGCAAGTGGGAGACTGAAGGGAATATGCCATGAGAGGCAATAATAAAATGTTTATTATGTGTATTCCAAGTATATGATAGATGTTTATTTTTCATGCTATAATTGTATTAATACGGAAACATTAATACATGTGTGTTTAATAAACAAACATAAAGTTCCTAGTTATGCCTCTCTCATAAACTAGTTCGTTGATTAACAAGATGATCACAGTTTCCTGATCATAGACATTGGATGTTGTTAATATCGAGATCACAACATTAGTGTAATGGTGTGATGAACACTCATCCGAAGTATAGCATTACGATCAAAGTCATTGAGTTTATATTGCTATAAACAAACTACGAAGTAATCCTAATCCTTAGACCATGAGATCATGCCAATCACTAACACCGGAAGAGTTTCTTGTTGACATCAAACGTCACTCAGTAACTGGGTGATTATAAAGATGGCTTCAAAGCTACTAAAGTGTTATGTTGAGAATCATGGATCAAGAGTAGAATTTGTTCATCCCGATGACGGATAGATATGCTCTGGGCCCTCTCGGTGATATCACATTGGTTAGCTTGCAAGCAAGTGATTTGATCACTAGAATGTTATATCACAGGAACAAGAAAAGAGTGCATGTCAGTAACGAGATCAAACTAGGTATGGAGATACCGATGATTGAATCTCGGACATGTAATATATCGTGAAACAAAGGGATTAAGATACAAGCGTAAAAGGTTTCGACGATCACAGGAAAAGTCATCGTTGAATGTGTGGGAGTCAGTATGGATCTCCAGGTCCCGCTACTAATTATTGATCGGAGAAGGGTCTCGATCATGTCCGCATTATTCGTGAAACGTAGGGTGACACACTTAAGGGACACTGGCATCCAGATGGAGCAAATGTTTCATGCCAAAAGAATAAACAAGCGCAGGAATTTATTTCACTAGATACCGAAACAGGTTTTTGGGTGAAATTGCATAAAGTGGTTATGCATGTGAAATGGAATTCTAGCAAGGGGTTATTTGTGAATGTTTGTCATTAAAGTAATTGACAAAATTCTGAATAAAATAAAAGAGTTTTATTTAATGAGAGTTTGCATTAAATTTGGTGGAAATTTAATGGGAATTTGAGTGGAATTTTGAGTGGAGGGAATTTAAAGGACTTTTGTGAGTAGAGTCTCCACCCACATGAAGAGGGGAGGGCAAGGGGGCAGCCCCATGCGCCGGCCACCCCCTTGGGGTTCCCCCCTCCTCCTGTAAAAGGAGCCCCCCTCCTCACTTGTCTCTCACACCTCCTCGTGAAAGATCTCTCTCCCCCTCTAGAATTTATTCCCCATGGTCTCGGACTAGCGAGATACATGTTCCCGGTGGCTATTCGGCAAGAAAGGGTTGTGCTTCCGCTGCATCGCTGGAGCGAGGACGCAGAGGTTGCCCGGTGTCTTGTACGTGTGTGCGAGCACGGATGTGCTGCTGCTTTGCGGCGCTAGGAATTCCTCTCGATCTTGAGATCGGCAAGAGATCGTCTACATCAACCACGAGTTGAACTCGTTAAGCTTTGTCGGTCTTCAAGGGTATGTTCTCTACGGATATACATCCGCCCGTTGTTTATATCTAGTAGATAGATCTTGGTACATAGTTCCCATCGTAGGAAAATTTTTGTTTTCTATGCTGCGAACCCAACATATTGATCATGTCTCGAAAAAACCTTCACAAAATGACCTATCATGTTCGAGGTTTCATGGATTTCGGTCCAAATGACCGATGTTATGTGCTGAATCACGGCATAGTTTGTGATGCTGTGCCCATATTATGAATGCATGTGGACATTGGTATGGAGAACAATGTTGCACGAGGAAGTTTTCCTTTTTGTCGCACGGAAAAGCCCTTTTCCATTTTCCGAGCGCAAAAAACGGGTCGTTTTGTGAAGTAACCACCAAAATGCCGTTTCAGAATGCTACCGTCCCATTTTCCTAAAATACTAGACCACCTTACATGGTCTATCTCCCAACTGGGACATCTCAAACCTTTTCGTCCATCCCGGGTAAAAAGGACAAATGTCTGCCGAATCGGTAGGAAGTGGGTCCGGTTTGTACTACAGGTACATGATCTATCGCCCGTGATTTTTTTAAAAATCATTTTTAGACTCGCAATATGTGGTTTCTTCAGAGATCCAATGCAAGATCTAACGATACTCGTCCCCTATCTTCATGCACGCCGGTTCGGCCATAGTTATAAATTCAGAAAATTCAAAACGGGCATAATAAATTCAAAAAAAATCCGAACAATGCAAATCCTTCGCGTGGTGTCATATTATGTGACATAGTCGAAAGGAAAAATACCAGACTTGGTATATTGATCATGTCTCGAAAAAACCTTCACAAAATGACCTATCATGTTCGAGGTTTCATGGCTTTCGGTCCAAATGACCGATGTTATGTGCTGAATCACGGCATAGTTTGTGATGCTGTGCCCATATTATGCATGCATGTGGACATTGGTATGGAGAACAATGTTACAGGAGGAAGTTTTCTTTTTTGTCGCACGGAAAAGCCCTTTTCCATTTTCCCAGCGCAAAAAACGGGTCATTTTATGAAGTAACCACCAAAATGACGTTTCAGAATGCTACCGTCCCATTTTCCTAAAATACTGGACCACCTAACATGGACTATCTCCCAACCGGGACATCTCTAACCTTTTCATCCATCCCGGGTAAAAAGGACAAATGTCTGCCGAATCGGTAGGAAGTGGGTCCGGTTTGTACTACAGGTACATGATCTATCGCCCGTGATTTTTTGAAAAAATCATTTTTCGACTCGCAATATGTGGTTTCTTCAGAGATCCAATGCAAGATCTAACGATGCCCGTCCCCTATCTTCATGCACGCCGGTTCGACCATAGTTAGAAATTCAGAAAATTCAAAACGGGCATAATAAATTCAAAAAAAATCCGAACAATGCAAATCTTTCGCGTGGTGTCATATTATGTGACATAGTTGAAAGGAAAAATACCAGACTTGGTATATTGATCATGTCTGAAAAAAACCTTCACAAAATGACCTATCATGTCCGAGGTTTCATGGCTTTCGCTCCAAATGACCGATCTTATGTGCTGAATCACGGCATAGTTTGTGATGATGTGCCCATATTATGCATGCATGTGGACATTGGTATGGAAAACAATGTTGCAGGAGGAAGTTTTCCTTTTTGTCGCACGGAAAAGCCCTTTTCCATTTTCCGAGCGCAAAAAACGGGTCGTTTTGTGAAGTAACCACCAAAATGCCGTTTCAGAATTCTACCGTCCCATTTTACTAAAATACTAGGCCACATTACATGGAATATCTCCCAACCGGGACATCTCAAACCTTTTCGTCCATCCCGGGTAAAAAGGACAAATGTCTGCCGAATCGGCAGGAAGTGGGTCCGGTTTGTACTACATGTACATGATCTATCGCCCATGATTTTTTGAAAAAATCATTTTTAGACTCGCAATATGTGGTTTCTTCAGAGATCCAATGCAAGATCTAACGATGCTCGTCCCCTATCTTCATGCACGACGGTTCAACCATAGTTAGAAATTCAGAAAATTCAAAACGGGCATAATAAATTCAAAAAAAATCCGAACAATGCAAATCCTTCGCGTGGTGTCATATTATGTGACATAGTTGAAAGCAAAAATACCAGACTTGGTATATTGATCATGTCTCGAAAAAACCTTCACAAAATGACCTATCATGTTCGAGGTTTCATGGCTTTCGGTCCGAATGACCGATGTTATGTCCTGAATCACGGCATAGTTTGTGATGATGTGCGCATATTATGCATGCATGTGGACATTGGTATCGAGAACAATGTTGCAGGAGGAAGTTTTCCTTTTTGTCGCACGGAAAAGCCCTTTTCCATTTTCCTAGCGCAAAAACGGGTCGTTTTGTGAAGTAACCAGCAAAATCCGAGCGGACCGATTAGTGGTGGCGCCGCCCGGATTTGGTCACCAGAGCGTCGACTACGACGATGACTAGCGGCGGCAGAGAGCGGTGCTTGGCGCGGACGCAAACCAGAGCGAGAGGGTAGAAACTGAGGGGCCTGCGAGGACCATGAGCTCACCCTGAAGCATACTGAGGGGTCGGAGAGCTCGGGGAGGCCGAAATCACCCATGGCGACGGTGGCCGGAGTCGGGGAAGGAGGTATCGATTGGGCGTCTGGGAACTTCTCCGGCTTGCACGAGTGGGGGCAATCGAACAAGTCAACGACGGTGGTCACGGTAGTGGTCTCAGATGGAAGAGGGGAGGCCGGAAACGGCATGAACGGCGAGGTACGGCGAGCTAGGGTTCGGGCTCCCTGCGTGCGAGCGACCCAGAGGGAGGGAGAGAGGGAAATGGGGATGGGGAGAGAGAGGGCGACACACGCGTTCTTATCCTTGTGCTCTACGGCGGTGGTGGGCATCGTGACACGAAGCCGATCGACGGTCGACGCACAGGCACGCATGAGCTCGACTCGGTCCTTCTGTCTGCAGGAAGAAGAAAGAATAAAGTCGGTGAAGGGGTATGGGCCAGTTCGGCGGCTGCTGGTCCACGGAAGCTGTGGGTATGCGATAGGCAGAGGGGATAGGGGAGCTGGGCTGGGCCTGCTAGGGGTCTGGATGCTGTTTTATTTTTCTAAAACTTTTTTTGTTTTAAATTTTCCTGTCGTAATTTCATTTTCAAATCTGTTTTGAATAGTTTCAGAAATACCAGAGGCTTTATAAAATTATTTGAAACACATAGGGCCCTCAATACTGTTTGGGCTCCACACAAGTTGCACTTTTCAAACATTTTCAAAACCATTTGAATTGTTTTCAAATAGAGGGAGTGGGTAGGGTTTAGGGTTTTGTATATTTATTTTAATGCACAATTTAAGATATGATGCTCATGATGCACAAAACAAACCCTAATATAGATTATCTAAAACTGGGGTGTTATAGCTCTATCCCCCTTACGAGAATCTCGACCCGAGATTCCTAAGGTAGGAAAAGCAACAAAGAGAGAAAGAAACAGGGTCATTCTAAGGAGAAGAGGAAAACACACTAAACAACACACCGAGTATCTCATGGTCAACTCAAGGATGGAGACGACAAACATGAACCACATCAAGGTAATAGAGGAAACAAGAGGAGATGGTTTCAAATTATTAGATAGCTGGTCTTCATGAGAATTGACACCATGGAACTTACGGGAGGTTTTGAAGCTTCTGAAGTAGAAAGCTTCCAACGGAAAAACATAACCACGGACTTCGACTGGGAACCTCTACGAAATGGCTTAAGTAGAGATTTCAGGTTGCATAGATATGGATTAACAAAACCAAGCTGTTGAACTACTTTTGACACAGAAGGTCACTCTTTCATTCAGCAGAAAGCCAAGACAGAAAGGTGTTTTGTGGCGAGGACTCATAAGAGTCACAAAGAACATGTAGCAAGAGAAACTGTTGATTACCA
Organism: Avena atlantica; assembly: GCA_910589765.1. Taxonomy (NCBI): domain Eukaryota; kingdom Viridiplantae; phylum Streptophyta; class Magnoliopsida; order Poales; family Poaceae; genus Avena; species Avena atlantica. The sequence goes on along the minus strand of OU342736.1, from coordinate 5,219,263 downwards.
AAATCACTGTCACTCTTAGAACATGGTTCAGATAACGAAGGAAACTCTTTATTCATCTAGGTCTATCAAGATCTTTGCCAAAGATCATGATATCACTTTGCACCACTAAGATGAGTAGTTAAGAAGATTCCTGATGATACGAGAAGAAAGAAACTTCATTCTTAGACTTCAATTATTTGGCACAACCAAATGCTTGCCAACATAAAGGGTCTGGAGGATCGACTGAGAGACATTTAGCAACACTACTTTAAATGTTCTCCTTGATGTTCGAGAAATCAATCATCAAGTAAAGGTCAGACTTCGGATACAAAGGAAATCATAAGAAAAACTCCTATATTAGATTATAGAAGAAGCCTCATGAGGAGTGGTTGTTATTGCTAATTCAATGGAATATGGCAAAAGGTCTTTCCGGCTAAGTGTGTCAACCATTACATCAATCTTGCCAGATTTACAAGGAAACCTATGTCATAACCTTGAGGAACACCAACCATCATTGCTGCTTGAGATTCGGCTTTGGTTAGGTGGGATGATACTTCAGACTCAGCATGTCCAAATAGAGAGGGTGCAACATTTACACAAAGGTAAAGTCACTAGATTCTCAAGACACTGACTACAATGTAAAACTCCAAAGGAATGAGCTAAATTGTTAGACCCATGTATTAGCAACTTGTCGAGAGACAACTGCACACACATAAGGTACTGAAAAATAAACACACATGTGTCCTTAAGAAAAGGAAGATAACTCTTCTCGAATCCACGGCGACATCTTTCAACAATTGCTCGTGAACCAGGGAAGGTTACTACACTAGTAGAAAAAGGGCATATAGTCCCGGTTTGTAAGGGCCTTTAGTCCCGATTTTGCACCCGGGACTATGAAATCGGGACTAAAGGCTCCTAGCTCTAGTCCCGGTTTGTTACAACCCGGGACTAGAGGCCCACCGCATGGACGTTTTTTACAGCGGGGAGACAAAGAACCTTTAGTCCTGGGTCGTAATACGGCCCTGGATTAAAGATTTTTTTTAATTTTTTTTAATTTATTTTTTTGAATTTTGTTTTCGAATTTTTTCTTGAACTTTTAAATTGTTTGACTCGTAATCCTCTCAATTGGAACATTTTTAGCACTAAGTATATTTAATCTTATGTCAAATTATACTTGTGGTCAAACTTCTCATGCGGTCACCCATCCTAGCACTACTCCAACCTAACCACGCTTAACTTCTCTATTCCATCCGCATGTCCTTGCGCGAAGTCCATTTGTACCTTGTTGTCAACACTATCATATCAATCCTATTAGCCCTTATAAATATGTCATACATCTTTATTTATTGAAACTACAAACAACTATTTTATTAAACAACAATAAATAAGTAATAATAATATTTTAATATAATAAAAGTATAAAAACTAAATAAAATAATATTTTATTCATTTTTTGCCATTTATCCATTTAATATGGCATAAATAATATCTTTAAATCTGTAAATAGAAATTCAACAAATAATAATTCATGATTACCAGAAAAATGTGAGAATCAAATTATGGAATAAAAAATTGCTAAATAATTAATTTTTTAAATAACTATTTTCCCTTTTCAAATTTCAAAAATGTAAAAGAATCAGAAAAATGTGAGGAATCCATTATTTATAATTTTAAAAATATAAAAATGTGAGGAATCCAAATAAGGCTGTTTAAATCAAACTCAATTTTTTTTCCACACATTTTGATAGGTTGTACATTTTTTCGACATCGTACGCAAAAGTTATAGCAATTTTAAGATGCCCGCGTTCGCACCCCTTTAGTCCTTTAGTCCCGGGTCATATCACGGTCCAGGACTAAAGGGTGTTGCCCGCGCATGCACACCTTTAGTCCTGGGCCGTATCACGACCTGGGACTAAAGGTCCGGAATGACCCGGGACTAGAGTTTTCTCGGACTCCTGGCCACTGAAAATGGTACGAACCGGGACTAGTGCTCATACTAGTCCCGGCCCATAATAAATCAGGACTAGTATCAGACTCTAGATCGAACCGAAGCCCTTTTTTCTACTAGTGCTACTAACATCCAGAACACATACTTACCAAGAATGTCATTGATGGGCTCAACAACAAACTTACCAAGACACTATAAGAAGATGGACTCATATGTTGCTTGAACGAGGCAACAATATTGGTCAGACCAAAGTACATGAAGATGTACACAAGTGGAATATCACAAACATAAACATCATCAAGATAGTCCTTGGAACTGAGTTTGATTTGATGATAACCCAAATCAAATCAAAGGAGAGGGAAGATAAAATATCCACAAAGGAGACACTATCTTTCTTCAACACGAACAAAACTAGACATCCCTTTAAGAAGGAACAGAGTCGGGTAGAACTTTTGTCTTACAACTCTCCAAGTCGTTGTTTAAGCTCAACCAACTAGTTCAGGAGTATCCAGTACGGATCCTTGGAGGAAAGAGAAGTTCAGAGAACTTGCTTGCTCAAAAACTTGACAACACGGTCATGTGGCAACACGGCGGTACTTCTATTAGACATCTAGAGTATCACGGACCACCGATATGTCACTTTGTTCGAGAGGATACTTGTTGTACAAAGCAAGAGGACATAGTCTTAGAGCTTCGGCAACAACCTAACTCTTTGACCAAAGAGGGTGCACCAGAATAACGGACTTGGTAGCACGATAATCCTTTGATTAGTGATAGGATTAACCAATCACTCTAAGTATGACACAAATCTCCTTAGAGATCAAAACAATAATAATTGCTAATAATCTCAGATTGCCACATTATTACGCACACGCCTCCCTCATGAGCGCGAAAGATCGAGTAAGGGTGGGTAATTATGTGTAAGAGAATCACTTCATTAAGGGGTCAGGAAACTCAGCACGACCTCTTAGTATAAAAGGGTGTGATACCTTAAGGTAGAGCAGATGGAAGAAATCAATGCCTCTTATTCTGCGGATTACAACACTTTGACCTGGTCCTAGAAATAACGAGGTTCTGGAGTTTGTTTCTCCTGACATCCCGAAATGGTTTGTCATGACGGACCACAGGAGTATCTTGCCTCGGAAGACACGGATGCATGTTTACTACTTGGCTACCAATTGGTAGACAAAGGTCGAAAAAACAACAAGGGGAAAAGAACATGCTCAGGATGGAATACTGAGATGTGGATGCATAAGTCAACAACCTTCCGAAAACCAATGCAAAGAAGGGGAAAGGTGTGGCAGAGTCACGAGTATAGATGCGAGACTCTCGAGGAGTACTCTTGTCATGATCTGTTTGTTCCATTAAAGAACATCTACCATAGCATGTGGTAGGGGAAGTCCTTCATTGTCACAATTCAATCGCGACAAAGACCACAAGCTTGAAGGCTATAATTGTAATACAAGACATCGTGAGGTAATGTGTAAACATTAACCACAGGGGTCAAAAGATGGATTTTGGGTTAAAGGTCAGCTTCATGTACAAGATTCACAACACTGGAATCCAGCACAATCGGGGATCTTAGGTTCAAGTCCGAGGGTTAAAAACAAAAGAAGGAGTAACTACTGCTTGAGTGACAAAGCATACACTACAAGCTAGCAATCACAAGGTAGCTTCCAAAAGAAGAAACAACTTCGAAAGTACCCAAACAAATGAAAAGGAGGCACACGAGGCAAAAAGATACCTCGAAGCCTAGAACAGAACACTATGGAACCATCAACATGATGTTTTGGACCCTTAGGGTAGAGATATCATGATAGAAAGAAATCTCTCAGAAGAAACAAAACAAGGGAAACAAGGAACACACACACTAGACTCTAGAAAACTCAACACTAGGTCAAATGGTCGAGAACCGGCATGCCTGAAGAGGCACCTAAGTTTTGAAAGACTAGACGAGATAGCAAAACTTTTCCAAATCAACACAAGATAAGACGACCTAGAGTTATAGCGAAACTGGATAAGGAGAAAAACAAGCATACTAGAGTTTTCACAAATAATTTTCAGCTTTCAAATAGTTTACACAAGCACTAGACTCAACATCGACCAATAGCAAGGTTTTCCTACGATTGGTAATGCTCTGATACCAAAACTGTGGCATCCCGCAAAACCACTACTAGAAAATCGCGTTGAATTTGTGCATTGCATCGTCATCATATGTTGTTTGTCTAAAACTATTTTCGCAAAACCCGTTTTGTTTTCTAAAATGCCCCATCTTTATTCAAATATCAAAACCGGGTCGCCGGAATATTTTACTTCGTCTGCTATTAGTTTGCAAAAGGCTTGTTGGAATTAAATAAAAACATTTATTTATTTTAGTGGGGCAGTCGAACGGGCCGAATGACCCGAACGACCACCCCAGAAAATGCAAACGGTCCACCTACACCCGCCCTTCTAAATCCTACAGCTACCAACTAACCTACCCAGCCCTCCCCTCCACATCACCCCAACCAATCCCAACCTGACACCTCACCCTCTCCTCTTCCCCCCACCAACCAGGAGCTTCCACCTCAGCAGCCCCTGGCCTCTCTCTCTCCCTCTGCCTCACACTACCTACACACGCACGCAACGCACGCCGCACGCCGCCCTGGACCCACTCAACCCACCCAGCCGGCTACTCCCACACAGCCCCACACCCCCAGCCTCCAGGCCACCGACCCCTGGGCCCTCCCCGTGGCCCCCACCTCTTCCCTGGCCCACCCACAGCCTGCCCTCTCCTCTGTTCTTCTTCCCCAACCCCTCCTGCCCCGACGCGCTCCTACCCCGCGCTTGCCCCCGCCCCGGCGCTTCCCCCGCCGCCGGCCACCGCAGCCCCCTTCTCCTCCCCTTCCCTGCCTCACCTCCGCCTCGCCCTCCGCCGGCGCTCGCCTCCGCCTCAACCTCGCCGTCCCCCACCTACCGCCGGCCACCGCACCCCGTCCCCTGGCCCCTCTCTCCCCGCCACCGCTCCTCCCTGGCAACCGCCGCCGCCGCAGGAACCCGCCCTCCGCCTGAGCCTGCCGGCTCCGCGCCGCCCGTCCTCCTCCCGCGGCCCCTGCTCCGCCGCCGCTCGCTCCCCGCCGCCGGCCAACCGCCAACCCCCTCGCCCTCCCCGCTCAGCACCGCCTTCCTCCGGCTCCACCGTCCGCTCGCGCGCGCCCCTCGACGCCCTCCCGCCGGCCGCGCCTCCCTCGAGCTCGCCCCAACCGCCGGTCTTCCTGAGCTCTTCCCGCGTCCTCCTCTGCAAGCTCCCCTCTGGGCCTCCTTTAGCTTCGCCGCTGCGCTTCCCTCAGGCCGCGCCTGCCTCGCCCCTGCAAGCTAGCCTCCGCCGACGGTCCCCGGCGTCGCGGTCGCCTCTCCCGTGCCTTAGGCAGCAGCTTCCCTCAACAGTACCAGGGGCACCTGTTGGGTGCAGGACCGCGAGAAGAACGACAAGATCTTCGCCTCAGAGCACCAAGTAATCCGCTCGAACCCCGTAGACCCGAACCCTCGCCAAGATCTTCGTCCTGGACACCGTGCGGCAACACCTATGTCACGGATTCCGAAGATCCACGGATGCGCCAAGATCTACAACGGAACGCCGTGACCTTCGTCACCGCATCCGAAGACCGCGGATGTGACAAGATCGTCGCTCGGACGCCAAGTACTCCGACACGGACCCGAGGATCCGAAGGCCTCCTTCCTGGATCCCGAAGACCGAAACCGTGGAACCGACAGGATCGACCACACCGACGCCGTGATCTCCCTCACGGAATTTGAAGACCGTTCCGATTCCTCGAATCCCTCCGAGCCGCCAAGATCGCCATAGAACGACAAGTACTTCACCCCGGACACCGAGACCCTGAACGACAAGTTCTCGGTCTGTATCCGCTCCCGCCGTTCCCGTCGAACCCTGGACCCCGACCCCGAACCCCGGAACCCCAAGATCGCTGAACCCTGATGTGTGAACCCCTTCCCGAAACCTATTTTATAACATAATACAACTTGTCGCATATTAAACATTCATCTTGCATGCATATTGTCATGTGGTTTGGGGGCATTAGGCCGATTCACTGCATAATTAAATATGGGGCCCATATACGGGCAAATCTAGTCTCATATCGGCCTCATTTAAACTTGTGTAGCGAACCGGTATCTTATCTTGCCTTGTTATAACAACATTTAATTGCGGGGTAGCTAAACAACTTGAGCCATCTAATTAAATTGTCGGGACCCCGGTTCCGCTTAATATGACCTAGTCGCATCGCACCCTTGCCATGTCATGCATCATACATGCATCATGCCGATCTTCTGCCGTTGTATTAAATATTGCATCCGGTGTTTCTTCTAGTGTTTTGCTTCTTCGCGGATTAGGCCGTTGAGTTGATGTGAGCTTCGCCCCGATCTTCGGATGAATCTTCGGCAATGCTTTCAGGCGAGCATCTCCCCCTTTCTACCTATCTTACTTTTATAGTATTTATTCCCTCCTGTTGATCTATTGCTATCTGTGTTGCGATGCTTTAGTTTCCGTACCTGTGATATCCCTTGCAGCCCTATATTGCCTTGGACACATCCTATTACCTGTTGTTTGGTAGATAGTTGGACTTGCGCGTCGTAGTCGCTTGCTCAAGTGCTGTTGCGTGTCGTCCAGTGCCACAGTTGTGATGTACTGCCACATGTTGATGTTGGAGATGATCATAGTTCTACTTATTGTTCACTTTAATTCCTGTTTAACAACTAAAATTGAAGTAAGCAGAGGCATCGGTGGGTGATAGATAATATTTGGTTTCCGAACGCCCACTTGTGTCCCGTAGGACCCCGAGTACTTGATACCTGTTCCTTGATTTATCGCGCTATCCACATATGGGGAGTATGGGACCCCCTTAGCCAGATCTTGATTCCGTCTTATTTCTTGGGGCCACAAACTAGTTTGAGGTTTTATTTACTATCCTGTACTTATGCCATGCTACTTCTGTATTTACGATTGTGCGAGGAGCACACTGTACTGTTTAGGTAAGCGGAATGTTTTCGCGGTATCGACAAGCCCAGCCACACTTTCGGGTTCCCAGTCGTTTACAGCCATTGACGCAAACCTTGAGTCCGTCTCGGAGCTTGCTTACTTCGTTGCGGGTCTACTCAATGGGGTGGCCCCCTGAAATATTTCTGAATCTTGTGATTGCTCTGTCGTGAAGACCTCGTTGGGTTTTGATTTGGTTTTTCCGAGGTTGATCGTGTGTGTGTTGCTATTTGTGCACCCCGGCCGGGTTAAAACTTTCTGAAAGCCGTGTCCGCGGTTATGGACGACTTGGAGCACAGTATCTCGACCATAGACAAGCATAACTAAAGTTTATTGCTATAAATTTGACTTTATAATGACTAGTAATCAGCTCCACTATAATGGAATGGCTAATAATACTGCCCACAACTGCTTGTTTGAAGTGTCGCTTGCGACCATTGTACCTGACTAGTAAGTACTGCAACTACAACGGAATGGCTGAATAAAAGTACCAACAACTGCTGGGTTTTGGGTTATCTCACGCTAATTGTATCTGACTAGTAAGTGTTGCCACTATAACGGAATGGTTAACTAAAAGTGCCCACTGTTTACTTTATCAGGATGATTATCTAAACCTGACTAGTAAAGTGCCGCAACTATAACTGAATAAGTAAAACTGCCAACTGTGTGAGTTCCTCGGTTGACTTCCTCGTTTGGTCTCGAGGGGGAAACGCCAGGATGGGTTTGTTTGGTGTTAGCTTCAGGTTGGATCCGAATAGGTCTTTCTCACCCCTCTCTGATAGCCGCCAGTTGTATCGAGTCTTTATAGGTTGTTTAGTGCATGCTGCCGCTGCCGCTCAGTCCACCATACCTATGTAGGCGAGGACCGCCGAATTCTAGTCTCGCCGTGTACTGGCCTCAGTACTGACGTTCCTCTTTTTCCTTTGCCCTTTGTCGGCACCCCTTTTGTTTAAGCAGGTTTTGAGATCGACGTCGTTAGCAGGGTTACCCTTCCGGCTTGGCCTGGGCAGGGTTATGGACGCCATTGGTTATTCTTCAGGGCTCTTAGCCCCATTTGCATCTTGTCCGTAGTCGGACGCTGTATCATTTTAAGGTGATTTGGATCTTTGTTTATTATATCTGTATTCTTGACTCTTGGAGTCGCTGTTGTATATATCTGTTCTGTGGGTCCCATCGAGGACTGTTGTGTAATGTTATTACTTCGTTTTCCACCCGCACGAAAGTGCCTGGTGGGCACCTTTGAATCGTTTCTATGCGGGTTTTGGCGAGTTTCGCTAAAACTTGCATAGGTCCGATTCTGAGGGTGTTACAAAAACCTGTGACACCCCGGGATCAGGGCTAAACAAATACCAGACCTCCGTCTGACATAAGATTAACCTTGAGCTCGAGAATATCCAGGGAGGAATTGGTAACACGGCAGTGACCCTACGACACAAAATTTATTACAGCAAGCTCATAACTGATCAAGAACCAAATTATTACAAGCATAGGTCACTGACCACAAACATCAAACAACGGAAGGAAAATTATGCTATTAAGTATAGCAAATTTAACAAATGGCCTAAGAGGCCTGAAGCATAACGATGACGTCCCAGTACATAGATTCCAGGCTACCAGCCGGGAACCCCAAGCTACTCGTCGGTGTCGATGTAGTACCAATATCATCTTCAAGGGGAACACTTACTCTGCCAAAAGTATCAACAAAGCAAAGGTGAGTACAGGGTGTACTCCGCAAGACTTATGGCTGGTGGAGTTGTTTTAAATAGAGCCATCTTTGTTTTGTAAGACAAGAGGGAGAAGAAGCTCGTCTAATCAGAATATTTTAAAAGGGGATAAGAGAGCGACATCTCCGAAATATATAGATCATCATCTTTTGATATACACCAAATCATCATCATCACCTGAACTAGGATCACCCCCTCGTACCCATGAGGAAGCATCCTTAAGCACACGTTGATCAACAAGTTTTATAGTGGTTAAAGTTATCTATGATCTTGATTCTGGTCGCCAAGTCGTTTATAACCGTGAACACGGATTTTCGAAAATATTATTACCCTACAGGGGTGTACAACTTTACCCACACGTACCAACCGAATCTTAGTGCCACTTGACACACTTCCTTGGTGTGCTGGCAGAGGGCGTGGTTGGACACGACCTTTACCTTGCTTTCGCCGAGACCATGAGTCACACAATAAGTATGGTTCCGCCATAACGGGTCAAATCCCGAAGCCGGTACTTAAATATGTGAGGCGAGGTTGGTTCACCAGGGGCTCCATCGACCCCAAGCAACCCCGGCCACGCTTACTTACCTGTTATGAATGCACCTCCTTCACCGCCTTCGAGAAGATCCAGAATGCATGTCGAATGGAACGCCCGAACTATGTGACTCATGGAATCTACTAGGCAAGTTAGTTAGTCATGAGGTTGTCCAGGCCCCGTGTGGTTGTACGCTCGTCTCGGTTCCAAAGGCAAGAACTCAGGTCCTAGTGGTGGCGAGCATGGGACTAGAAAAACCACATCCCACCGTGGCCTCACATACAAGCCTTAGCATGTTTAATCTCATATACCTCTAATATCATCTCATCACGTTCTCCTTTCATACTAGATTCTTTGCATCTGTACATCATCTAGATGAACCAGCACTAACAGCTATGAATGGCTAAGCAGGACTCAGATATAAGCTCTAGCAGTGCACACAAGCCAAATCTAGTTATGCTAGGAGTAGTGGATCAGGTAATATAAGATCAAAGTGAGTAATGCAACAGATAGGACACTCTATCTATCGATAAAAGACTACAGTAGAATCATATGCATCATGGCAGAATTGAAATGCTTTGGAAAACACAGGATTATATCATGGTGGGGCTATGCTTGCCTTTGCCAGTTGATAAAAGATAAGCAGATCTTTGGGAGCCTTGTACTTGACTTGATTATAGTTGGTCAAGTATTGTTCTTCGAGCTTCGATCTTCGACGGTGTTGATCTCGGTCTTCGATATTGATCTCGATATCGTATTCTACCAATGAACTAAATACCGGAAAGAGAGGGAAACAATCTACACATGGCATCGATGCAATGCTCAAGCAAGTATGATGATATGACAAGTTCAATTGTATCGAAATGTAGCCCTAAAGCATGCTCGACAATTTAAACGGGGTTCCGAGCACTAGTGGAAACGAGGTCTTTTGTTGATCCCGAAAAGGGGCTTTAACACCGGTTCTTCTACGAATCGGTGTTAAAGGGGGGGCCGTACCAGCGTGGCCCCTATGGCATTAAAGGAGCCACCCCTTTAACACCGGTTCGTGCCACGAACCGGTGTTAAAGGTCCCTGCACCAGTGGCCCGCGCACCCCCCCTTTAATACCGGTTCGTGGCATGAACCGGTGTTAAAGGGGGGTCTATATAAGACACCACCCCAGCCCACACACACCCCACTCTTCCATTCTTTCACATTTTGGAGCCTAGCAAGAGGGTGTGAAGAGTGCTAGTTTGTGTTTTTTTCATATGCACTAGAGGTGTTCGGTGAAATGCCCGAGAGCTCAGAATAAGCTTTCTTGTTGCTCTTTCCGTCTCGGTCGAGGTCGGCAACTATAGTTTCATGTGTCATTGATGTACTATATATATAAATGGTCATCTCCCTATTATTTTTTGATATATACTACATATTAATGCAGATGAATCGGCAATGGATGTACGGTGACCGCCGCACTTCCGAGTACATTACGGGCCTCCAAAATTTCATCGTTGTGGCTAATGCAAACCGTGTTCACAATGGTTTTATGTGCTGTCCGTGTGTTCACTGTCAGAACAAGAAAGACTACTCAAATACCAGAACCATTCACGCCCACCTGCTTCGATCCGGTTTCATGCCCAGCTATAATTGTTGGACCAAGCACGGAGAAAAAGGGGTTGTGATGGAAGACAACGAAGAAGAAGAGGATGGTGAAAACTATCATAATTTGTATCATGAATATGATGATAATGCAACGGAGGTAGATAATGAAGACCAAGAGGGAGCAGATGGGCCCGCTGATGACGATCTTGGTCGGGCCATTACTGATGCAAAGGAAGAATGTGAAACTGAAAAGGAGAAGGAGAAGCTAGAGCAGATGTTAAAGGATCACAAAACATTGTTGTATCCAACTTGCGAAGATGGCCACAAAAAGCTAGGTGCCACACTGGATTTGCTGCAATGGAAGGCAGAGAATGGTGTGACTGACAGCGCATTTTCAAAGTTGTTGGTAAAAATGAAGAATCTTCTTCCAAGAAATAATGAGTTGCCTGACAGTACATACCAAGCAAAGAAGGTTGTCTGCCCTCTAGGATTAGACGTGCAGAAGATACATGCCTGCATTAATGACTGCATCCTCTACCGTGGTGAGAAGTACGAGAATTTGGATGCATGCCCGGTATGCACTGCACTGCGGTATAAGATCAAACGAGACGATCCTGGCGATGTTGAGGGCGAGGCCCCTAGGAAGAAGGTTCCCGCCAAGGTTATGTGGTATGCTCCTATAATACCACGGTTAAAACGTCTCTTCAGAAATAAAGAGCATGCCAAGTTATTGCGATGGCACATGGAAGACTGTAAGAAAGACACGATGTTGAGACACCCCGCTGATGGGTCACAGTGGAGAAAAGTCGAGCGAGAGTACCCGGACTTCGCACGTGACGCAAGGAACTTAAGGTTTGGTCTAAGTACAGACGGCATGAATCCTTTTGGTGAGCAGAGCTGCAGTCACAGCACCTGGCCTGTGACCCTATGTATCTATAACCTTCCTCCTTGGTTGTGTATGAAGAGGAAGTTCATTATGATGCCAGTGCTCATCCAAGGCCCGAGGCAACCCGGCAACGACATTGATGTGTACCTAAGGCCATTAGTTGAAGAACTTTTACAGCTGTGGGCCAAACCAGGTGTACGTATGTGGGATGAGCACAAAGGGGAGCCATTTGACCTACGAGCATTGCTTTTCGTAACCATCAATGATTGGCCTGCTCTTAGTAACATTTCAGGGCAGACAAACAAGGGATACAATGCATGCACACACTGTTTAGATGATACTGAAAGTGTATATTTGGATAAATGTAAGAAGGTTGTGTACCTAGGGTATCGCCGATTTCTTCCGAACCTGCATCCAGTAAGAAAGAAAGGCAAGCATTTCAAACGTCTGGCAGAACCCCGGAGGAAGCCTGTCCTCCGTACCGGTGAGGAGGTATTTGGTATGGTTCTGGCAGTCTATCTGTTCCGAATGACGATGCCGGACACGCGCCCATGTGGAAGAAGCAATCTATATTTTGGGACCTACCCTATTGGAAAGTCTTAGAGGTCCACTCTTCAATCGACGTGATGCACGTGACGAAGAATGTTTGCGTGAACCTGCTAGGCTTTCTAGGAGTGTATGGGAAGACAAAAGATACACCGGAAGCACGACAGGACCAGCAACGTCTGAAGGCCCCTGAAGAGCCTATGCATCCTGAGAACGAGAAGGGTAAACGATGCCACTTAACTCCTGCCAGCTACGCTCTTACCAAAGCAGAGAAGGAAATCTTTTTTGAATGTCTGAGAAGTATCATGGTCCCGTCTGGCTTCTCGTCGAATATAAAGGGAATAATAAATATGGCAGAGAAAAAATTCCAAAACCTGAAGTCTCATGACTGCCACGTGATTATGACACAATTGCTTCCGATTGCATTGAGGGGGCTTCTACCTGAAAATGTTCGAGTAGCCATTGTGAAGCTATGTGCATTCCTCAATGCAATATCTCAGAAGGTAATCGATCCAGAAAGCCTACCAGGGTTACAAACAGATGTGGCCCAATGTCTTGTCAGCTTTGAGTTGGTGTTCCCACCATCCTTCTTCAATATTATGACGCATCTCCTGGTTCACCTAGTAGAAGAGATTGCCATTCTCGGTCCTGTATTTCTACACAATATGTTCCCCTTTGAGAGGTACATGGGAGTCTTAAAGAAATATGTTCATAACCGTGCTAGGCCAGAAGGAAGCATCTCCAAGGGCTATGTAACAGAGGAGGTCATTGAGTTCTGTGTTGATTTTATTCCTGACCTTAAGGCGATTGGTGTTCCAGAATCACGACATGAGGGGAGACTGCGTGGAAAAGGCACCCTAGGATGTAAAGCAATGATATGTAGGGACGGGCATTCTCTCAATCAAGCACACTACACGGTTTTACAAAGATCTATCTTGGTTGCCCCGTATATCAATGAACACAAGAATTTAATACGCCTCAAACACCCGGGGCAGTCTGATGAATGGATTATAAGTGAACACATGGCGAGTTTTGGCGGCTGGCTGCAAAGACTTCTCACGAATAACACCACTGTTGGGGATCAGCTGTACTTGTTGGCCAGGACACCGTCTTAGACTGTATGTACTTTCCAAGGGTACGAGATAAATGGGAATACATTTTACACGATAGGCCAAGATAAAAAGAGCACCAACCAAAACAGTGGTGTCCGCTTCGATGCAGCAGAAGACAATGGGCAAAAGACCACGTATTATGGGTTCATAGAGGAGATATGGGAACTTGACTATGGACCTAATTTTAAGGTCCCCTTGTTTCGATGAAAATGGGTCAAGCTAACAGGAGGAGGGGTTGAGGTAGACAAGAAGTACGGAATGACAACGGTGGATCTCAACAATCTTATGAAGAACTTAGACGAACCATTCGTCCTAGCCAATGATGTGGCTCAGGTTTTCTATGTGAAGGACATGTCCTCCAGACCAAAAAAAGAAAAAATATGCAAACGAATACATCATATGATGAGCCAAAGCGTCACATAGTTCTTTCAGGGAAAAGAAACATCGTGGGAATCGAGGACAAGACAGACATGTCAGAAGATTATAATAAGTTTGATGAAATTCCGCCCTTCACAGTGAAAACTGACCCAAGCATTTCGTTAAGTAAAGAAGATGCTCCATGGTTACGTCTGAAGCGATCATAAGGAAGGGCATATGCCAAGCAGTTCATGCTCATATTATGTAACTCTAGTTCATGTTTTTAATATTAATACATGTCTTGAGTGTTAGTCATGTTTTGTGGATGGACCGGGACTATGAGAAGAAGTTGTCCCGATTCGTACTTACCATTAAGATCTGATCTCCAAACGCGCGCGGTCACATATTAGGGAGTGCCTCTATGACCAGTTTCTTGGAGATGCCGGAGGACTAGGCTCCGTCGGCATCTCCCTGAAACTGGCCGTAGTGGTGTCCCTGCTCTCGAAAACCATCTTGCAGCTTTGTAACTTCTCTAACTAGATCAATACACCAGGGAGCTAACTAATTCCACATATTAGGGAGTGCCTCTATGACCAGTTTCTCGGAGATGCCGGAGGACTGGGCTCCGTCGGCATCTCCCTGAAACTGGCCGTAGTGGTGTCCCTGCCTCAAACTGGCTGGAGGACTGGACTCACAAGGATGCCTATTTATAGTACAAGCAGCTCGACATAGTGTTGACACTTACAAAATAATGTCGACACTCACCCCTATTATTAGTGCTGACTCGTGTTTTGTGCCGGATGGTGTCTACAACCGGGACTAAAGGTTCATCTTTAGTCCCGGTTGGTGTCTCCAACCGGGACTAAAGGTTCATCTTTAGTCCCGGTTGGTGACACCATCCGGGACAAGGTACACGCTGCACGACATAATGTCGACATGCACTCACCCCTATTATTAGTGCTGACTCGTGTTTTGTCCCGGTTGGTGTCTCCAACCGGGACTAAAGGTTCATCTTTAGTCCCGGTTGGTGTCTCCAACCGGGACTAAAGGTTCATCCCGCCATTTTTTCCCGCCATTTTTCTTCCCGCCATTTTTCTTCCCGCCAGTTCTTCCCTCCAGTTCTTCCCGCTAGTTCACTATATATATATGTAGGGGGTTGGCCTCCATTGTCATTGCACATCTCTAGACTCATATCTGCAACCTCATCACTCTTTCCCATGGCTTCCACCGTAGCACTAACCCCCAGGGAGGCGGAGGCGCTTTGCGCCTCGAACTACCCCTGCCCGCCGGGCTACTGTGTCCCCGTCGGCTGGATGCTGAGCGTCGGAGGCATGCCGGTTCCTCCTGTCCCTCTAGGTGTGGCGCGCCGGATGGCCATCACGAACCACTACTACTTCGAGCTCACGCCAGAGCAGCGGAGGAATCCCAGATGGCATCCCGACTATTTCCCTACTTGGGAAGCCTTCTTCGTGGATCGGCATGAGAGGGTGCTCGCCAGGCACGAGGAGGACGGCCCACCTCCTCCTAACTTCAACGAGGCCGGCCGTCGGCTATGGTGGCGCGGTCGGACTCTCCAGAGCGTCATGGCCTATGACACTGCCGCCGACTCTAACCCCCATCTGCGCTACCCTCAAGTCCAGCCCACGCGCTACCCTCAAGTCCAGCCCACGCGTACTCTCCAGAGGTTCAATTACGGCGACCCCGACGACGACAGCGATGACGGCGGCGGCGAGTACGACGACTACAGTGGCGAGTATTACAGGTGTAGGCAGGAGCATGACTGAATCACTCCAACATTCCGAAACAAGTTCGGCCGATTGTTACTTAATCTAGCCATGTATCTTAATTTTCAGTTCTTTTATGTATCTTAATTTTCAGTTCCAGTTCGGCCGATTGTTACTTAATCTGGCCATGTATCTTAATTTTCAGTTCTTTTATGTATCTTAATTTTCAGTTCCAGTTCGGCTTTATGTAACTGTCTCAAGATGACCTATCTCATTCGAGGTTTCTTGGCTTTCGGGTCAAATGACCAATGTTATGGCTAGAATCAAGGCATAGTTTGCAAGAGGAGTTTTCCATTTTCCGTTTTCCGAGCATAAAAAACGGACGGTTTTGTGAAGCAACCACCAAATGGATAATTCAAAAAACCACCAACACATTTTTAGGTTCACAATATGCTATTTTATCAAAAAACAATGCAAGTTGAGCGAGGCTTGGTGAGATTCAAGTGTATACAAAAGATGCGACATTTAAATATCCAATCAATTCAAAAATGTTAATACAAAATATGCTGCATTAAAATATGATTTGATCTAATAAAAATCATTTTTTAGATGCTTAATATTTCTTATGTTCAAAGTTTTAGGATTTAACAATTTATTTTTGTTTGAATTGAATAATCAAAATTTATATGTAAGTGTTTTAATTATTTTAAAAAATTTCATGTGAAGTAAATATAAAATGATTTACATGAATGGATAGATATTATTTTTCTGAAAATTATGATATATTATTCATATTTTTCTGAGTTGAAATGAAAAAGATATGAATTTTCTAAATTCATATCATATTTTTTGAATTAAAAAAGCCCCTTTAATGCATGAAATAAATGCCCCCCCCTTTAACACCGGTTCCAGACAGGAACCGGTGTTAAAGGGGGGGCATTTATTTCGTTTCCAGCGCGCACCCCCCCCCTTTAACCGGTGTTAAAGGGGGGGGGGTAATAAATACGCGCGCAAACGAATTCCCCCCCCTTTAACACCGGTTCCTGCCACGAACCGGTGTTACAGGGGGGGTATTAAATGCGCCCCTTCGCTCCTTTCTTCCCCCCAGAGCTAGATCGCGCCACCGCCTCCAGAGCCCCGAAGCCCTCGCCGTCGCCGCCCTCGCCACCGCGTGCGCGCCACCGCCACCGCACGCGCGCCACCGAAGCCGACGACCGCCAACCCACCGCGCGCGCGCCACTGAAGCCGACGACCGCCACCGCCACCGCGCGCGCGCCACAGCCGACGATGACGCCGGCGCCTACGTACCCCGACGCCGTGGTGAGCTAGCGGACCGCCCTCTGTTTCCTCCCCTTCTCTGTTTCGTCGCCGGCGCCGTCGTGGTCGCGGTTCGGGTGGAGAGCGGCGGTTAGAATCATGTAGAATCATGTTCGGGTGGGTGCGCACGAGGCAGCCGTCGTAGCTCGTCGCCATCCGCGTACTCCGCTAGCCACACCGCACACGTCGTCTCGGTGTCCACCGCCGCCTCCTCCTTCGTCCGCTCTATACCTGGCGGTGGCGCAACAGCCTGATGCGGGCTCGGCGAGGAGTACATCGTCGTAGGGAACGCGGACAGGACGGCCTCCTCGATCCCGGAGGCGCACGTCCGGGGGCGACCGAGCTCCACGTCGTCGGCCATGCTACGCTGCGACAACGAGGCGTGCACCGCCGGCTGGCGGCGGTTGGAGCAGAAGTAGGCGACGAGGGAGAGACCGACGAGCGCGGCCATGGAGGCGCCGATCAGCACGCTGTCCCTGGACATGGTCGCAGCTAGCCAAGGTCCTGGTCGCAGCTAGCAAAGCAGCGACGACAATCTCTTATATACACACTTGGTCCGCGCGGCCACCTCATCACGGTCAGACCAAACCTCCACCGTCGTCGTCACTCAAGATTCGCGCAGCCCAAATTAAATACTGCATGACAAATCAAAATGAGCACATTAAGGTTATGAAAGAGTTACCAAGAAAGATTCAAGTTAATTTACCTACGTCCTAAGTTAATTAAGGTTATGAACAACGCCCGTTTTAGGTAGGCCGCATCACGCTACCTCGCGCTCCCTAGGTCGCTCTCCAACGCCGCCAGCCTCCGGTCAGCCACTGTAGCTAGCCCCTCTCATATGCATCCCGGATTTGTCCGAATTAGGGTTTGGACCCCTCGGAACTCGTTTAAAATGATCAAGCATCCTTAGGGTTTTAATTTCATTTGTGTATTTTTGTATAAATAATATGTATATTTGTCTATGAATCCAAGTCCACTTGAATGTTTACACTCTTACTCTAGATAATATTATTGTTTTAGAAACTATGGATCCACTTAGTAGAAACCTTGAAGAAGAAGAAATAATGGAGAACATTATTGATGAGGACACCTCACAATATCTGAACTTGGAGGGACATGATGACGACAGCTCAAGTACTAGTCATGGAGAAGATGAAGACTCCGGTGAACGCAATTTAATGGTTACAAAGTCCGGCGAGGTATATGCATTGATTAAGCCTCTGCTGACTTCCACAAACAATCTTCTTCTACATGTATTAATTAACGATTCTTTCTTCTTTTAGCCCTCTGGATCGACCAGCCAGCAACCATCTTCTTCTACGAAAAAGAGCAAGCGAGGCGCGAGCCAGCGGTTGAAAGATTGTGCAAAGTTCACGATCGAAGCAGTCCGTGTTGATGGCAGGCCGATGGAGCCCAAGAAGGCCGCAGACAAATTTGTACGTCAGGCTGGAGTTCTTGTTAGGGACCAAATCCCAATCACAATTGAAAATTGGAATAAGCCAAAGAAGGGCGACGGTACCTTTGTCGATGACAGATCCAAAGAAACGCTTTGGAATTCGTTGTTGGTAAATTTCACCCTTCCGCCAGAGGAGGATGAAAACAACCCGGTTATAAAGGAAAAGGTCAAAGAGTGGACTCTAAAGAAGATGGCTGACGCTTTCCGCAACTGAAAGACAAAATTGAACAAATTTGTCAAATCTGGCGAGACTCCAAATTTCGAAGACGCATATTATGCGAAGATAAGACCTCACTGGCCCGAATTTGAGACATATAAAAAAAGTGCTATAGCTAAAAAGTGGTCAGAAACCAATACGCTTAATGCCCTGAAGAAGGAATATCACCAGAGGACGGGGTCAGGTGGCTACATATCTCAGAGGCCTAAGTGGGAGGAAGCTGAGAAGGCCCTGCGCGAGAGAGGGATCACACCCCAGATAGATGGGTGGGACCTACGTGCAAAGACTTGGTTCTACGGAATCGGGGCAAGGTTGGACCAAGAAACAGGATTGTGTATCTTCCCAACCATCCTTGCCAAACCCGTCACTGAACTCATCACGGCATACGAGGAAACATCCGCCAGGACCTTCCATCCCGACAGAGAGAATGACCAGCTCACACGCGCCATCGGTAAAAAAGAACACCCTGGACATGCACGAGGCACAGGGGGTATGACATGGAAGGATGGGTTTGCCGACTGGAGCGACTCTTACAGATGGCGCGGCAGAAAAGAAAAAGAGCGTACAGAGCGGATGACACAGATAGAACATGCACTTGCGGCGCTGCAGGCGCAAGTGAATGCACAACAGAGCCATCAAGCTACCGGCCCATCTCAGCGGCACGAAGAGCCTGCATTGGAAGCTGCCCGCAGCCCAGACTCTGCGCGGAAAAGCAGTGTGGCTTCCACGGAGAACATGCAGCCCACGCTTGAAATGACGGGTCCTCGATACCCCGTGGATGATATTAATAGGCTTATCCATTAAGGTGGCTGTCGGCTATGCCTTACCTCCTGTAGCTGGTGGAACTTACCACTGCCGACCGATTCCAGATGGCTATGCTATTGTCGAGGTGGATGAGGTTGTGAAGGAATATGAGGAAGCACAGCTTGACCATGCTACAGGTGAAGGGGAAACTCAACTCAAATTTGCAGTGAAAACAACCATTCTTTGGAAGAAGGAACACATTGTGCTTCCAAATTGGAGGTCACTGGCACCCCAGTAGTCTGAGCCGCTTCAGCTATCTCCTGCGCGGCAGCCATCTCCGGCGCGGCAGCCATCTCCGGCCCGTCAGCCATCTCCTGCGCGGCAGCCATCTCCGGCCCGTCAGCCATCTCCTACGCGGCAGCCATCTCTGGCCCGTCAGCCATATCCGGTGCTTCATCCATCTCCTCAGCGTAAGCGGAAGAGCACTGCCACGAGGAGCATCAGTAGCACTGCCACAAAGAAATCCGCAGGAAACCGCACGCCAAAGAGTTCAAAAAACTACGTCTCGCAGCCTTCCGCCAAGCCATTGCCGGTTTTACCGTGGAATCGCAGCGACGAGGAGACCAATAGGATCTCGGAAGAACAAGTCAAGAAATTCTTTGCACCTAGACGGGCCGAGCCAAAGGAGAAAATAGATCCGGCGGTGGTGGAGAAGTTTTACAATAATCTTTTGAAACCTGAAACCCCACTTGTGCCGGACTATGAGCGCCAGATTTTGAAGGCGGATGCAAGGCGCCGTAGGGAGACTGAAAGTAGCAGTCGTGAGGCACCCCAGAAAACAGTTCCCATGCTCGGAGAGCAGGAAAACCAATCATGTGCCCCGCTCCAAATGTTCGACACACGAGACACTCCTCCCGTAAATGATTACGAGGTAGAGCTACAAAGAAAGGCCAATGAGATGGGGATGACTTACATTGCATACTTGAACGTCATGGGAGACAACTTGCCCAAATGCGATGCCAACCCCATACAGCCATGGAAGTATGGGAAGAATCTCGTCAAGAAAGAGGAGCTCAAGAATCTACCAACAAAGATGCGAAAATTGCACAAGTGGTACCTTCATTTCTGCAAGACGAGAAAGGTAGAATGGATCACGGCGCATATAAGAGATCAGATTTTCTTGTGCGGAGACGACGCAATCGACTTCAACATTCAAGACTTGCATTTTCTATTCAATCAGAAGGAACTCGACAAAGCTGCCATCAGCCTTTATTGTGTGTAAGTACTATTTCTGTAATTTTTATCTCATCTCATTCACTTCATTAATTGCATGTATATATATATATATGCTCACCATATATGTATATACTATTATGCAGGAAAAAGGTTATGGAATGCATGAAAGGAGGCCCTTTTGACATTGGGTTCGTTGACCCAAATAGAGTTCATGAAGAAGTGGTAAGAGACAAACCCGGGCAAACAGAAGATTACTTGCTAAAGTCTTTACTGAGACAACAAACCAAAAGGGAAATACTATTGCCTTACAACTTCTCGTGAGTACTGTTACCCTCTCTCTTATACACATTCTGTTTCGGCTTACTCGATGTTAAGTGTAATTGATGATGAGTTATGCGTGCGTAGGTTCCACTTTATTCTGCTAGTCATTCAACCCGACTCAGGAAAAGTCCTTGTCATGGACTCGTTACGAAAAGAAAAAGAGCTATGGGCAGACTTTAGAGAGATGCTCCAGAGGTAATTTCAATCATATTATCGCACTAGATCGGCAACTTTCGTGACAATAAGTAATTAATTACTCCTTTATCCATTTTATTTGTCGGACAGGGTTTGGAAAATGTTCACGGGTAGGGCCGTGGGTGAATGGTCAGAAGAACTAAAATTTGTAGACCAAAATGTAAGTAATACTAGCTAGCTTCCAATTCCATTATATCATGCTTTATTGATTATTATTTTGATTGAACTCTCTATTCTCGTAAAGTGCGTGCATCAGGGACACGGCAATAACTTATGTGGGTACTATGTTTGCGAATTCATTCGCAACACGATATGTGCGATGGGCCAAGCCGCACTAGAACAACTTAGAGTAAGTAAACAAAGTCCACAACATTATTTTATTACCATCAATTGTGTTGAGTTTTATTCTTATATATATATATGGACGGACCATTCTTCATATATATTCAGATCGAACGGATGCGGGACCAACTCCTACCATTTGAACGCATACGAGCCATTCAAGAGGAATTGGCGGGGTTCATACTTGATGAGGTCGTCACGCCTGGCGGAGAACTCTTTAGATATCCACCAAAATGAACGATGACGATGTATATGTGCCGATGACGATGTTTGTGTCTAATAATAGTTGCTTAATTATTCATGTACTCGTATGTACCGATGACGATTTATGTGTATACCGCTCCCGATCGATTCCCCCTTGTTCCCCCCCCCCCCCTCCCGTAGAAATACGCCCAGAACGGGGCAGAGGCAGAAGTCTGCCGCGGCAGAGATTTAGGTCGTTTTCCTGCCGCGGCAGGAAAACGGCCTAAATCTCTGCCGCGGCAGAAGAACCTTTAACACCGGTTGCAGATACGAACCGGTGTTAAAGGGGGGGGCCTGAGGCCTGCCGGAGCCCCACGTGCGCCACCCTTTAACACCGGTTCGTATAAGAACCGGTGTTAAAGGCCCCCCTCTCTAACACCGAACCCTCAACAGCGGTTGGGGAACCGCTGTTAGAGGGCCCTCCCAACCGGAGTTAAAGGGGGGCTGTGCACTAGTGGAGGGGTGAAAACCCTAACTCGGGGAAACTCCGAAATCACCTGTGAGGGGTTACTAGGTTGTTCTAATTAAAATTGTCATGTAAGTTGTTTAACAATGCATGAGTATAGCTTAAATAGATAGGTTTCATTTTTATGAACATTTTGATATATTATTCATATTTTCTGATTTAAAATGAATTACTTATGATTTTTCTCAATTTAAAACCATTTTAAATCATTTTAGGAAATTCATAAAACATTTTTGGATTATATTAAATATTTATTCACTTGGTCCCACATGTCATATATTTAATCATTTTAGAAATTAATTTCCAAAAAGAATAAAATCTTGACAGACTAGGCCCACAGGGGTTATTTATATTTCCAGAAAAGATTTTCAATAAACAAATAAACTAAAAGAAAAAGAAATACTGCGTCATGCTGACGTCACCATCACCATTGCTCTTGGGTGAAGCTTCAATCCGGCGATTGCGAGCGCGAGAGGAAACGGGGTTGGGTTTGCAGGAAAGAGGGGGCCGAGGCGGACCGAATAGTGGTGGCGCCGCCCGGATTTGGTCACCGGAGCGTCGACTACGACGACGACTAGCATTGGCAGAGAGCGGTGCTTGGCGTGGAAGCAAACCAGAGCGAGAGGGTAGAAACTGAGGGGCCTACGAGGACCATGAGCTCACCCGGAAGCTTACTGAGGGGTCGGAGAGCTCGGGGGAGGCCGAAATCACCCATGGCGACGGTGGCCAGAGTCAGGGAAGGAGGTATCGATTGGGCGTCTAGGAGCTTCTCCGGCTTGCGCAAGTGGGGGAAATCAAACAAGTCGATGAGGGCAGTCACGGTAGTGGTCTCAGATGGAAGAGGGGAGGCCGGAAACGGCAGGAACGGCAATGTCCAACGAGCTAGGGTTCGGGCTCCCTGCGTGCGAGCGACACAGAGGGAGGGGGAGAGGGAAATGGGGATGGGGAGAGAGAGGGTGACACGCTCGTTCTTATGCTTGTGCTCTACGGCGGCGGCGGGCATCGTGACACGAAGACGATCGACGGTCGGCGCACGGGCACGCAGGAGCTCGGCTCGATCCTTCTGTCTGGAGGAAGAAGAAAGAATATAGTCGGCGAAGGGGTATGGGCCAGTTGGGCTGCTGCTGGGCCACGGAAAGCCGCGGGTGTGCGATAGGCTGAGGGGATAGGGGAGCTGGGCTGGGCCTGCTAGGGGTCTGGCTACTGTTTTATTTTTCTAAAACTTTTTTTGTTTTTTCAATTTTCTTGTTGTAATTTCATTTTCAAATCTGTTTTGAATAGTTTCAGAAATACCAGAGGCTTTATAAAATTATTTGAAACACATAGGGCCCTCAATACTGTTTGGGCTCCACACAAGTTGCACTTTTCAAACATTTTCAAAACCATTTGAATTGTTTTCAAATAGAGGGAGAGGGTAGGGTTTAGGGTTTTGTATATTTCTTTTAATGCACAATTTAAGATATGATGCTCATGATGCAAAAAACAAACCCTAATATAGATTATCTAAAACTGGGGTGTTACAGCTCTATCCCCCTTACGAGAATCTTGACCCGAGATTCCTAAGGTAGGAAAAGCAACAGAGAGAGAAAGAAACAGGGTCATTCTAAGGAGAAGAGGAAAACACACTAAACAACACACCGAGTATCTCATGGTCAACTCAAGGATGGAGACGACAAACATGAAACACATCAAGGTAATAGAGGAAACAAGAGGAGATGGTTTCAAATTATTAGATAGCTGGTCTTCATGAGGATTGACACCATGGAACTTACGGGAGGTTTTGAAGCTTCTGAAGAAGAAAGCTTCCAACGGAAAAAACATAACCACGGACTTCGACAGGGAACCTATACTAAATGGCTTAAGTAGAGATTTCAGGTTGCAGAGATATGGATTAACAAAACCAAGCTGTTGAACTCCTTTTGACACAGAAGGTCATTCTTTCATTCAGCAGAAGGCCAAGACAGAAAGGTGTTTTGTGGCGAGGACTCATAAGTGTCACAAAGAACATGTAGCAAGAGAAACTGTTGATTACCAAAATCACTGTCACTCTTAGAACATGGTTCAGATAACGAAGGAAACTCTTTATTCATCTAGGACTATCAAGATCTTTGCCAAAGATCATGATATCACTTTGCACCACTAAGATGAGTAGTTAAGAAGATTCCTGATGATACGAGAAGAAAGAAACTTCATTCTTAGACTTCAATTATTTGGCACAACCAAATGCTTGCCAACATAAAGGGTCTGGAGGATCGACCGAGAGACATTTAGCAACACTACTTTAAATGTTCTCCTTGATGTTCGAGAAATCAATCATCAAGTAAAGGTCTGACTTCGGATACAAAGGAAATCATAAGAAAAAATCCTATATTAGATTATAGAAGAAGCCTCATGAGGAGTGGTTGTTATTGCTAATTCAAAGGAATATGGCAAAAGGTCTTTCCGGCTAAGTGTGTCAACCATTACATCAATCTTGCCAAATTTACAAGGAAACCTATGTCATAACCTTGAGGAACACCAACCATCATTGATGCTTGAGATTCGGCTTTGGTTAGGTGGGACGATACTTCAGACTCAGCATGTCCAAATAGAGAGGGTGCAACATTTAAACAAAGGTAAAGTCACTAGATTCTCAAGACACTGACTACAATGTAAAACTCCAAAGGAATGAGCTAAATTGTTAGACCCATGTATTAGCAACTTGTCGAGAGACAACTGCACACACATAAGGTACTGAAAAATAAACACACATGTGTCCTTAAGAAAAGGAAGATAACTCTTCTCGAATCCACGGCGACATCTTTCAACAATTGCTCGTGAACCAGGAAAGGTTACTACACTAGTCGAAAAAGGGCATATAGTCCCGGTTTGTAAGGGCCTTTAGTCCCGATTTTGCATCCGGGACTGCGAAATCGGGACTAAACGCTCCTAGCTCTAGTCCCGATTTGTAACAACCCGGGACTAGAGGCCCACCGCATGGCCGTTTTTTATAGCGGGGAGACAAAGAACCTTTAGTCCCGGGTCATAATACGGCCCTGGATTAAAGTTTTTTTTCAATTTTTTTAATTTATTTTTTTGAATTTTTTCTTGAACTTTTAAATAGTTTGACTCGTAATCCTCTCACTTGGAACATTTTTAGCACTAAGTATATTTAATCTTATGTCAAATTATACTTGTGGTCAAACTTCTCATTCGGTCACCCATCCTAGCACTACTCCAACCTAAGCACGCTTAACTTCTCTATTCCATCCGCATGTCCTTGCGCGAAGCCTATTTGTATCTTGTTGTCAACACTATCATATCAATCCTATTAGCCCTTATAAATATGTCATACATCTTTATTTATTGAAACTACAAACAACTATTTTATTAAACAATAATAATATTTTAATAATAATATTTTAATATTTCATTTTTTTTCCATTTATTCATTTTAATATGGCATAAATAATATCTTTAAATCTATAAATCGAAATTCAACAAATAATAATTCATGATTATCAGAAAAATGTGAGAATCAAAATATGGAATAAAAAATTGCTAAATAATTAATTTTTTAAATAACGTTTTCCCTTTTCAAATTTCAAAAATCTAAAAGAATCAGAAAAATGTGAGGAATCCATTATTTATAATTTTAAAAATATAAAAATGTGAGGAATCCAAATAAGGCTGTTTAAATCAAACTCAAATTTTTTCCACACATTTTGATAGGTTGTACATTTTTTTCGACATCGTACGAAAAAGTTATAGAAATTTTAAGTTGCCCGCGTTCGCACCCCTTTAGTCCTTTAGTCCCGGGTCATATCACGGCCCAAGACTAATGGGTGTTGCCCGCGCCTGCACACCTTTAGTCCTGGGCCGTATCACGACCTGGGACTAAAGGTCCGGAATGACTCGGGACTAGAGTTTTCTCGGACTCCTGGCCACTGAAAACGGTACGAACCGGGACTAGTGCTCATAATAGTCCCGGCCCATAATAAATCAGGACTAGTATCAGACTCTAGATCGAACCGAAGACCTTTTTTCTACTAGTGCTACTAACATCCAGAACACATACTTAGAGATAACTCGAAGATGGTTCTCGAAAGTTTCCAACTTTCATGTCAATTGTTCCATATGAATACAACCTAACATGGAAAAAATAAGAATTTCATTGATGGGCTCAACAACAAACTTACCAAGACACTCTAAGAAGATAGACTCATATGTTTCTTGAACAAGGCAACAATATTGGTCAGACCAAAGTACATGAAGATGTAAACAAGTGGAATATCACAAACATAAACATCATCAAGATAGTCCTTGGAACTGAGTTTGATTTGATGATAACCCAAATCAAATCAAAGGAGAGGGAAGATAACATATCCACAAAGGAGACACTATCTTTCTTCAACACGAACAAAACTAGACATCCCTTTAAGAAGGAACAGAGACGGGTAGAACTTTTGTCTTACAACTCTCCAAGTTGTTGTTTAAGCTCAACCAACTAGTTCAGGAGTATCAAGTACGGATCCTTGGAGGAAAGAGAAGTTCAGAGAACTTGCTTGCTCAAGAACTTGACAACACGGTCATGTGGCAACACGGCGATACTTCTAGTAGACATCTAGAGTATCACGGACCACCGATATGTCACTTTGTTCGAGAGGACACTTGTTGTACAAAGCAAGAGGACATAGTCTTAGAGCTTTGGCAACAACCTAACTCTTTGACCAAAGAGGGTGCACCAAAATAACGGACTTGGTAGCATGATAATCCTTTGCTTAGTGATAGGATTGACCAATCCCTCTAAGTATGACACAAATCTCCTTAGAGATCAAAATGATAGTAATTGCTAATAATCTCAGATGGCCACATTATTACGCACACGCCTCACTCATGAGCGCGAAAGATCGAGTAAGGGTGGGTAATTATGTGTAAGAGCATCACTTCATTAAGGGGTCAGGAAACTCAGCACGACCTCTTAGTATAAAAGGGTGTGATACCTTAAGGTAGAGCAGATGGAAGAAATCAATGCCTCTTATTCTGCGGATTACAACACTTTGACATGGTCCTAGAAATGGCGAGGTTCTGGAGTTTGTTTCTCCTGACATCCCGAAATGGTTTGTCATGACTAACCACAGGAGTATCTTGCCTCGGAAGACACGGATGCATGTTTACTACTTGGCTACCAATTGGTAGACAAAGGTCGAAAAAACAACAAGGGGAAAAGAACATGCTCAGGATGGAATACCAAGATGTGGATGCATAAGTCAACAACCTTCCGAAAACCAATGCAAAGAAGGGGAAAGGTGTGGCAGAGTCACGAGTATAGATGCGAGACTCTCGAGGAGTACTCTTGTCATGATCTGTTTGTTCCAATAAAGAACATCTGCCATAGCATGTGGTAGGGGAAGTCCTTCATTGTCACAATTCAATCACGACAAAGACCACAAGCTTGAAGGCTATAATTGTAATACAAGCCATCCTGAGGTAATGTGTAAACATTAACCACAGGGGTCAAAAGATGGATATTGGGTTAAAGGTCAGCTTCATGTACAAGATTCACAACACTGGAATCTAGCACAATCGGGGATCTTAGGTTCAAGTCCGAGGGTTAAAACCCAAAGAAGGAGTAACTACTGCTTGAGTGACAAAGCGTACACTACAAGCTAGCAATCACAAGGTAGCTTCCAAAAGAAGAAACAACTTCGAAAGTACCCAAACAAATGAAAAGGAGGCACACGAGGCGAAAAGATACCTCGAATCCTAGAACAGAACACTATGGAACCATCAACATGATGTTTTGGACCGTTAGGGTAGAGATATCATGATAGAAAGAAATTTCTCAGAAGAAACAAAACAAGGGAAACAAGGAACACACACACTAGACTCTAGAAAACTCAACACTAGGTCAAATGGTCGAGAACCAGCATGCCTGAAGAGGCACCTAAGTTTTGAAAGACTGGACGAGATAGCAAAACTTTTCCAAATCAACACAAGATAAGACGATCCAGAGTTAGAGCGAAACTGGATAAGGAGAAAAACAAGCATACTAGAGTTTTCACAAATAATTTTCAGCTTTCAAATAGTTTACACAAGCACTAGACTCAACATCGACCAATAGCAAGGTTTTCCTACGGTCCGTAATGCTCTGATACCAAAACCTGTGACACCCCCGGGATCAGGACTAAACAAATACCAGACCTCCGTCTGACATAAGATTAACCTTGATCTCGAGAATATCCAGGGAGGAATCAGTAACACGGCAGTGACCCTACGACACAAAATTTATTACAGCAAGCTCATAACTGAGCAAGAACCAAATTATTACAAGCATAGGTCACTGACCACAAACATCAAACAACGGAAGGCAAATTATGCTATTAAGTATAGCAAATTTAACAAATGGCATAAGAGGCCTGAAGCATAACGATGACGTCCCTGTACATAGATTCCAGGCTACCAGCCGGGAACCCCAAGCTACTCGTCGGTGTCGATATAGTACCAATATCATCTTCAAGGGGAACACTTACTCTGCCAAAAGTATCAACAAAGCAAGGGTGAGTACAGGGTGTACTCTGCAAGACTTATGGCTGGTGGAGTTGTTTTGCATAGAGCCATCTTTGTTTTGTAAGACAAGAGGGAGAAAAAGCTCGTCCAATCAGAATATTTTAAAAGGGGATAAGAGAGCGACATCTCCGAAATATATAGATCATCATCTTTTGATACACTACTAGGAAAACGCCTGTTCGTGGCGCACTTGAAAAGACCATCTGTGGCGCACTAGCAGTGCGCCATGGGCCTCGCGCTACGGCTATCTCCTAGCCGTGGAGCACTACCTGGTGCGCCACGGTTGTGTCGAGATAGGCGTGGCCAACATGCCAGTGCGCCACGGAAAGTAGTCCAGGTGCGCCACGCATATGAAACGATAACCGTGGCGCACTTACTCGTAGCGCACTAGGTAGTGGTGCGCTACGGGTAAGTTGCCATCTTTTTTTTCTGCAGGAAAAAACAGTCTTTTGACCGTAATTTTTTACTCTTTTCGAATTTTGAAAATCTAAAAAATCGCTTAACGACCGGAGGTCAATGCGAGCGGATGTGAAATCTCGTTCTCGTCATTTTGGTATATTATACGTATTTTTCTGACATCGTATGCAAAAGTTACGGCCGTTTTACCGTGGCATAAATTTTTTTTGCATAAAAAGTCGAAATGCATGTTTGTTAATTTTCCTGCAAACTAGACCACATTACCTACCTAAATATGAAATGATTTTATTTTTGGAAGTGTTTATCATTTTCTTTTATTTTTTGCAAAACCTAAAAAGGCGATCCGGGGGGGTGGAGTTGGTGCATGCCACTTAGCCGTAGGGCACTAGGACAGAGTGCCCTACGGCTAAGTTGACCCAGCTGCTGCAGCACACATGCCCATAGCGCACTAGGTCAAGGTGCGCTACGGCTAAGTGACACATCGTTAGCGCACCTTGACCTAGTGCGCTACGGGTATGTGTGTTACGGCCACCTGTGTCCTGACCCACACATAGCCGTGGCGCACCACCCCTATGTGCGCCACGCTTATGGCAGTTAGTCGTAGGGCACCTGTGGGCAGTGCGCCATGCTTATTTTACCCGTGGGGCACTACTAGCAAGTGCGCCACAGAAGTGTGGATTACCTATATCCGTTTTCCTAGTAGTGATATCCACCAAATCATCATCATCACCTGAACTAGGATCACCCCCTCGTACCCATGAGGAAGCACCCTTAAGCACACGTTGATCAACAAGTTTTATAGTGGTTAAAGTTATCTATGATCTTGAGTCTGATCGCCAAGTCGTTCATAACCGTGAAAACGGATTTTCGAAAATATTATTACCCTGCAGGGGTGTACAACTTTACCCACACGTACCAACCGACTCTTAGTGCCACTTGACACACTTCCTTGGTGTGCTGGTAGAGGGTGTGGTTGGACATGACCTTTACCTTGCTTTCGCCGAGACCATGAGTCACACAATAAGTATGGTTCCACCATAACGGGTCAAATCCCGAAGACGGTACTTAAATATGTGAGTCAAGGTTGGTTCACCAGGGGCTCCATCGACCCCAAGCAACCCCAGCCATGCTTACCTACCTGTTATGAATGCACCTCCTTCACCGCCTTCGAGAAGATCCAGAATGCATGTCGAATGGAACGCCCGAACTATGTGACTCATGGAATCTACTAGGCAAGTTAGTTAGTCATGAGGTTGTCCAGGCCCTGCGTGGTTGTACGCTCGTCTATGGGACTAGAAAAACCACATCCCACCGTGGCCTCGCGTACAAGCCTTAGCATGTTTAATCTCATATACCTCTAATATCATCTCATCACGTTCTCCTGTCATACTAGATTCTTTGCATTTGTATATCATCTAGATGAACCAGCACTAACAGCCATGAATGGCTAAGCAGGACTCAGATATAAGCTCTAGCAGTGCACACAAGTCAAATCTAGTTATGCTAGGAGTATTGGATCAGGTAATATAAGCTCAAAGGGAGTAATGCAACAGATAGGACACTCTATCTATCGATAAAAGACTACAGTAGAATCGTATGCATCATGGCAGAATTGAAATGCTTTGGAAAACACAGGATTATATCATGGTGGGGCTATGCTTGCCTTTGCCAGTTGATAACAGATAAGCAGATCTTAGGGAGCCTTGTACTTGACTTGATTATATTTGGTCAAGTATTGTTCTTCGAGCTTCGATCTTTGACGGTGTTGACCTCGGTCTTCGATATTGATCTCGATATCGTATTCTACCAAAGAACTAAATACCGAAAAGAGAGGGGAACAATCAACACATGGCATCGATGCAATGCTCAAGAAATTATGATGATATGACAAGTTCAATTGTATCGAAATGTAACCCTAAAGCATGCTCGACAATTTAAACGGGGTTCCGAGGGGTGAAAACCCTAACTCGGGGAAACTCCGGAATCACCTATGAGGGGTTACTAGGTTGTTCTAATTAAACTTGTCATGTAAGTTGTTTAACAATGCATGAGTATAACTTAAATAGATAGGTTTCATTTTTATGAACATTTTGATATATTATTCATATTTTTCTGATTTAAAATGAATTAGTTATGATTTTTCTCAATTTAAAACCATTTTAAATCATTTTAGGAAATTCATAAAACATTTTTGGATTATATTACATATTTATTCACTTGGTCCCACATGTCATATATTTAATCATTTTAGAAATTAATTTCCAAAAAGAATAAAATCTTGACAGACTAGGCCCACAGGGGTTATTTATATTTCCAAAAAAGATTTTCAATAAACAAATAAACTAAAAGAAAAAGGAATACTGCGTCATGCTGACGTCACCATCACCATTGCGCTTGGGTGAGGCTTCAATCCGGCGATTGTGAGCGCGAGAGGAAACAGGGTTGGGTTTGCAGGAAAGAGGGGGCCGAGGCGGACCGAATAGTGGTGGCGCCGCCCGGATTTGGTCACTGGAGCGTCGACTACGACGACGACTAGCATTGGCAGAGAGCGGTGCTTGGCGCGGAAGCAAACCAGAGCGAGAGGGTAGAAACTGAGGGGCCTGCGAGGACCATGAGCTCACCCGGAAGCTTACTGAGGGGTCGGAGAGCTCGGGGGAGGCCGAAATCACCCATGGAGACGGTGGCCAGAGTCGGGGAAGGAGGTATCGATTGGGCGTCTAGGAGATTCTTCGGCTTGCGCGAGTGGGGGAAATCAAACAAGTCGATGACGGCGGTCATGGTAGTGGTCTCAGATGGAAGAGGGGAGGCCGGAAACGGCAGGAACGGCGAGGTCCAGCGAGCTAGGGTTCGGGCTCCCTGCACGCGAGCGACACAGAGGGAGGGGGAGAGGGAAATGGGGATGGGGAGAGAGAGGGTGACACGCTCGTTCTTATGATTGTGCTCTACGGCGGCGGCGGGCATCGTGACGCGAAGACGATCGACGGTCGGCGCACGGGCACGCAGGAGCTCGGCTCGATCCTTATGTCTGGAGGAAGAAAAAAGAATATAGTCGGCGAAGGGGTATGGGCCAGTTGGGCTGCTGCTGGGCTGCGGAAGCTGCGGGTGTGCGACAGGCAGAGGGGAGAGGGGAGCTGGGCTGGGCCTGCTAGGGGTCTGGCTGCTGTTTTATTTTTCTAAAACTCTTTTTTGTTTTCAATTTTCCTTTTGTAATTTCATTTTCAAATCTGTTTTGAATAGTTTCAGAAATACCAGAGGCTTTATAAAATTATTTGAAACACATAGGGCCCTCTATACTGTTTGGGCTCCACACAAGTTGCACTTTTCAAAAAATTTCAAAACCATTTGAATTGTTTTCAAATAGAGGGCGAGGGTAGGGTTTAGGGTTTTGTATATTTCTTTTAATGCACAATTTAAGATATGATGCTCATGATGCACAAAAAAAACCCTAATATAGATTATCTAAAACTGGGGTGTTACACTTTCCATGCATGTACATATGTCCTAAACAAACAAACACAAAAAGGAAAGTCCATCGGGCTACCCTCGTACGGAGAAAGCTATAGTGGTAGACCACCGGTTCTCCGAAAGTTATAGCACTTGGAAAATCTGTGAGATCATCTTTTCAATACTTAAGTTGCAAAGATTGAATTACTGGAGATGTTTCGTACAATTCCATCATAGCACATAACTACATCTCGCAAGATGGCCATTAGACTCTTGAACAGAGTTCCTGGTTCTGTCAACGCTCTTGAGGAGCGGACGATAGTTCCTCTTGTAGATATAGCATATACCAACTCTTTATAAGGATTGAGACCATGGAAATATGAACTTTGCACTACTAGACCATCAACTTCTGGAGGATGACGAACTTCATTTCTATTAGGTGGGTGCCTATTCACAAAATTTGAGAAACTATCCTCAACCAGTCGGCAAGAGTAGAATTTCCCCTCACGGTAGAGCTGCTGACCAACAAAACCAAGCAAGCTCTTGGACTACTTTTGAAACAGAAAGGTCACTCTTTGGGTCAATCAAAAGACCAAGATGAGAGGATTTCACGACAAAGTTTGAAATATGTTGTTTGCATTCCTTTAGATTGTTCTCAATTTTGACTGTGTGGTCATCATTGATGTATACTTTAAATGCCTGAGCAGAATGCTTGTGAGTACTACTAAGGTGGCCTATTCAGGAAAACGATATCACCATCAGAATACCCCAAGGACCTGCTTGCATGTGGCCCTAGCACATGCATGAAAGTGTGGTGTTATGTTGAAACATACAAAACCTACTAGACTCCGGGTGCTTGCATGTGTCCCCTCTCGCATGCATGCGCTCTAACCTAAAAGCGAAGGTCCTGGACCTGTATAAGTGGGAAACATCCCGTTCTAGTGAAACCGGCTAGGATAGTGCCCCACCTTGTGAACCAACATGATTTTACATCATCCTATGACCTAAACAAACTCAAAACAAGAGAGAGCTATGCCGGGCTACCCCCATCAGAAGAATGTCTAGGGGGGTAGACGACCCGAGGACCGCAGATCACGGTTCCGCAGCAAACCGCGCTCCAGGGCATCGGAATACCTCAAGGACCTGCATGTGGCCCTAACACATGCATGAAAGTGTGGTGTTATG
The DNA here is from genome assembly GCA_910589765.1 of Avena atlantica. Lineage (NCBI taxonomy): Eukaryota > Viridiplantae > Streptophyta > Magnoliopsida > Poales > Poaceae > Avena > Avena atlantica. The sequence goes on along the minus strand of OU342736.1, from coordinate 5,185,714 downwards.
TTGAAACATACAAATCTACTAGTCTCTGGGTGCTTGCATGTGTCCCCCCCTCGCTGCATGCGCTCTAACCTAAAAGCGAAGGTTCTGGACTATATAAGGGGGAAACTCCCTGTTTCGGTGAAACCGGGTAGGATAGTGACCTACCTTGTGAACCAACATGGTTTTACATTATCCTATTACATAAACATACACAAAACAAGAGAGATCTATGCCGGGTTACCCCCATCAGAAGAATGTCTAGGGGGGTAGACGATCCGAGGACCGCAGATCACGGTTCCGCAGCAAACTGCGCTCCGGGGCATCGGAATACCTCAAGGACCTGCATGTGCCCCTAGCACATGCATGGAAATGTGGTGTTATGTTGAAACATACAAAACCTACTAGTGTCCGGGTGCTTGCATGTGTCCCCCTCGCATGCATGCGTTCTAACCTAAAAGTGAATGTTCTAGACTTGTATAAGGGGGAAACTCCCCGTTCCGGTGAAACCTAATCATGTAAGTGGGTGCATGTAGTGATCAAGACCACAATAATCTATTCATATCCGTGTGCTCATGATCCTATGAAATAACATCACCTAACATATATGTAACTAGCAAGGTGGCCCTCGCAAATGCGAGGGCAGTGTCTGAATATGTCAAAAACATTTTACCTTTTAACAGAAACTTATATCACGCGACAATAATTAACATAATTTTATTGTCATAGTAAATACAATATCACTTCTACGGGAGATAGTTAATTTTCCCATAAAAATAACATATAAATGACTATATGTTGTTTTCTCACGTGTTCTTATTAGTTAAGGATGTATAATAAAATTTATATTGCAAGGCAAGATGCAGTTTTTATTTGATGTTACCTTACTGTAAGGTTAAAATTCAGATTATGCCCACCTATTTTGATTTATTTATATGTGTTTATGTGTAAATAATAATTCCTCGCTCAATGATGTTTATCAATAGTTACGAAGATCAATTAGTGATCGTGTACTCTTATAAAGATATATCACCAATAGGTTTCATCAAAAAACTATCGGTTGTGTTAGCTAGCTAAATATTTTGGTCTACCATGAGACTGTCTAGAAGAATTCTCTATTTTTATGAATTCATCATATGTGGTATCACAAGACAGTATAATAATTTAATCTGATGTTTGTGTTAATATTTAGATAAAACTTAAATTGGATAGACAAAATATTTTTTGTTTGTACAACCGTAGGAAAACAATAAGTGAGGATTACTATCATATATTCTGTAAAACAATTGATTTCTTCATTATTCCTTGAACTATAAAATAAAGGGAAAATTTGTAATATGACACCGTTATTTTTTTTGTCATTTGCTAAAACATACAATACAGTTATGTTCCAGGGACCATTACAATTTTGTAGCTCATTTGCCAGAACACACCACACATCCAAAAATAGAAAGTGTTGTCACTTTTCCCCGGGTGACCATGTTATGGCCGAGTTTGAATAAAATGTGACAAACTTTTCGTTTTTAGCTGTGTGGTGTGTTCTAGCAAATGTATCGCAAAATTGTAATGGTATCTAGCAAAGACATAATTGTACGGCGTGTTTTAGAAAACGCTAGAAAATAATGATGCCCTAAAATAACACATTCTACATTTATTCTAAGTTGTCATGTCATAGACAGAGACAACATCTCCAAGACTAAAATCTATTCCTTTATAAGTATATTAGGGATAATGGAAATTCCAAAATATTTTTGCCAGCAACATAAATATTTAAGTCTAACCATCCAGCACTTTACACATAACAATCTGGTTGCCTATTCCTATTATGTACACAACAAATGGTAGGCTTGCGCCAAAATAATTTATTACCTATATAGTTGGATATATCTATTATAAAATAAAACATGGGAATTTTGAACTAATTTATGACCAATACACTCTCAAGATTTTGGGTTCACAAATAAATTCTCCTTCATGTACTCATATCCCGATTCTCAATAAGGAGGGTACACAATTTTTTGTGTATGGCTCCTTATAATATCATATGTTTTCGATATAAATTTTCTACAAAGCCTTTATTGAAGAGAATTGAACTCATTTGTAAATGGGAAAATCATCTAAAATCTTACTTTCAGCACTACAGAATCATCAGCCACCACTGTTCTAAAGACATTTAGAAGACTGATATACTATCAAAAAATTAATTTATAACTATATGCATATGATTTGATGCTTCCACTTACATATTAATTTTAGTATATACATAAGGAAACATTTTTTGCCAAACACAAGCTCTAAATCATGCATAACAAATCTTTCAGACATTGTCCGGATTCGAATGTTATATACCGGTCATAATTGTAAGTCATGGTACATAGACCATTGAGCTAAAACTAAGATGAACGGAGTAATAGGTTATGAAAGATAGATATTATAGTATTTTTCGGTGGACGGACTCGGCTAGACATTTTTTCTGCTAACAGACTTGTTAAAAAAAAAACTCGGCTTGCTTGCTCTTTTATTTTAAAAACAGACTTGTATGTTCCTGGAATTTTTTTGCTTCGCACGTGTCATTCCACACATTTCAAACAAAAATAGTAAATATTATAAAAAAGATGTGACAAGCCATGTAAGTTTTCTTTTGTGAACGGACTCCTAGCTAGCTGGCCAACTCTAATATAAAAAAAAGGGACACGGCTTGCTGGTTGTATTTAAAAGGACTTGTAAGTTTTTACTCTCTTCGTCTAAAAATTACTGATTTCGGTTTGTCTAAATTCGAATACATCTAGACCCATTTTAATATATAGATACATTCGAATTTAGAAAAACTCAAGTCAGGAGGAAGGGAATACTATTTGTGAACGGACACAATCACCTACATTTGTTTTTTAGAGTTTTGCCCGGTTACATATAAGACGTGATATACTTAACACACGGTTATACAATTAAAGATCTTTCATTAAATCTAGAAAAAAGATCTTTCATTAAATCCAACATACATTGGAGCTAACTCAATGGATAAAAGCCCAGGCTAATCAAAGGTTTTAGAGCCCAATCAACGAAAGGAAAAAGGCCAAGTTCACGAATGCGTAACTCTTCAACCCGGTTTGGAGCATGCGTGTGTCGATCCATATCGTTGTCAATTTGCGTGTTTTATTAACTCTCTGTACGTGTTTACCTAAAAAAAAACCTCCTGTACGTGCTTGTCAAAAAAAAAATGTCGTACGTGATATTGTTGACAGGTGGTTGTATCAACGACTTTTTACGTAACATTTTTCATCTTTAAATTGTAACAACAAATTATAGATCTAACGGTCGATATAATTTAGGTGATGTGGATCAACCAGGTGCTTCCAAAAACAACCTTATATTACTTTTGGTATATATAATAGATAGATAATAGATCTCTACTATGTAAAAAACAGGATTTTCTGCCAGGTATCACTACGTCGCATCCTTCGTCAATCGTCCCGCCTCCGTCGTCGCGCTTCGGGAAACACCGTGTCCCTTTAATAATAAGTGCACCGACGTGTTCGCAAGGAATTACTCCCTCTCTCCCGTATATCTCGCGCATCGTTCCAATGTTCCCCTTCCATGCCATCCACACCGCGAGGACGCCCTACCTCCACGCCTCCACACTGCCGTGGCCGCATCCGCTCTTCGCCTCACACCTTAGCACTAGGACTCCATCCTCCATCTGCCCATACGACTGGACATGGTTCAGGTAGGAGACCACAACCCGATCCCGCTTGCTCGCCAAGCTTGTTGTCGTTGTCAAGTCCATTATGGGAGAAGGGGTCATCGAGAGGGTCTGCTGCTAGAGGATCGATTGATCTGAGCGCCATCCCTTGCCGTTCATATCCTTCGTGAGGTTAGACCCCCCCCCCCCCCCCCCCCCAAAGCAACAACCTAGATGCTCGGTTTCATCGGTATCTTGCATCCATTGATGAAGGTCTGGATTAACTAGGGCTTAGAAGGCAGAGGAATTTTCTTGTCTCTTGATTAATAGATGGGGATGGCGAATTTGATTTGATCCTGTTGGAGTCCGAATGGATTCATCATGTAATACAACAACTTCATATTGTCGCGTTGTCTCCCGTCCAGATAGCTGCTACCATATCCCCCTTTCAAGACTGGGCTGCTAGACCCAGGACAGCGCAGCAGCGTCCTCTGACAATGTAGGAGATCTTCCTCCTTTCAGGTTCTTATGGAAAGTCCAATCACAAGCTTGGTGAGAAAAGCATGGTGTGAATCTCTAGTCTTTCCCCATTTTCCTGTTCTATAAATCTCTCCCTCAACATTGCAAAGAACCCAGGTCCACTGTTTTGTTTATTATATGCGCACTTAAAGGGGTGATTCTTACAAAAAATTAGGTCTCATACTTTCATTGGCATCTTAGATCAAAAAAATCTTTGCAATGTCATGATGTTAGAAGTGTTCTATACTACCATATATCATTTGATTTGGAATATTGATCTGCTAGCTGTTCTTTATGCAAGTCTTGATGCTAAGTGAATTATTGCATTTTTTCAGTATTTATTTTTTCAACATATGTGTTTCCCTTATAAACTGGGTTACTCTCTTCTATCTAATCGGATGGAGGATACGACCATTTTGTCCTAAAAAAAGATAGTCATTTGGTTCTTTGCACTATATGGATTAATTAAATATTTTTGAATCACCCAACCTATTATAGGCAACATGGTGCTCTTTAAATAACTCAGATTTATATGCTTCTCTTGATGCTCGCTGCTTGCTAATCTGTATATCTTTGTTTTGCTCAAAGGTGTGCTTCCTTTAACTTTTCCCCCTTCTATAAGTTGTCCTTATTTTATGACTGTGCGAAAAGAACCAGGGACACGGTTGACAAAGTTTGTATTTTTCAATTTTTCTATTTATTTTTAGGTTTATGTGTAGATCTGTAATGAAAAGGATATTATGAAAAAGTATGATTGACCTTAGTGCAGTTTTATATACAACTGCTCATTAGATGGCCCTTCACAGTCATATCCTTCTAGACAAGGTCACTATTTCTCTTACGTAACTGCTATTTACCATAATAGTTTTGATTAGTTCTACTATAGTGCAATCACATGTACGTGAGGTAGCTGAGAAACTAGGTTGATGCTTCATAAATATGGTAGAAGTCTATTTGATGCTTCGGTTTGTAAAGGTTCATAAATATTTGTTATGATGCATGCTGGTGTTCAAGGGTCCCTAACTTTAAGTAGATGAATGAACATTTATTTCTATTATCTGAATGGGTAATATGTTCAGCTAATTTGTTATTTCTGTACAGGCATGTGATTGATTCTATCATCATGGAGAAGATGGTGTTTACTATTCCGCACATAAGTACTAGATCCAGGTAGGCGATCCCTGATCCAAAATGACCAAATTAAATTTTGTAACAACTCTTCGTTTGTAGAACTTTTCATGACCTTTTTTAGTTTGTTGAATTTTTCAATTTTGATTGATTCCGTTGTATGTTGAAGTTGGGAACCCGTTTGATTGAGTCCTTGGTATAAATTAGAAGCTTGAAATTCTTCGTTTCTTAGTTAGGTATTCTATATTGACAGTGTAAGTAGTATAAATAGTATGGATTCTGGGTCAAACTCGATGCAAGTTTTTCTCTACCCAATTTTATTGATTCAACCTTAGCAAGTTTTTCTCTGCCCAATTCTATATTCAACCTTAGCTATAAAGAAATGAATACATGTTTCATAGTACAATAGTCTTAATGTTTGGAATGTCAACAAAGTATTGGTTCGAGTAGTGTAGTCTTCTTATGTCATCTTCTAGCCTTCTATTTTTGATTGCCTTTTTCTGTCATGCTATAAGTGATGAAATAAAAATCTAATAGAAAAAGTATTCCTGCTTTCTAAATGCTAGAGGTACGTGTTGCAGCATAGTCCTGCACTATCCAAATTCTCTGTGAAGCCTACATATGGAGTCGCCCATGCTACTCTATTTATGGCAAATTGCACATGTTCACTATTGAACTCCACACAGCGGTGGCTCAGACAGCCAACCACAGCCCTGGTGGGAGATGGTTTCTGAAACAAATGGCAAGAGCCAGAAAGATGGTCGGTGGTCGCCAATGAGGATGGTATCAGCTGCCCAGGAGGGTGGTTCGAGGCCATCAAAGTCATAGGTGATCATGATGCCATGGTAATGAGCATGGTATGTAGTGCTGGTTATTCTGTCATACCTCATATGTTCAGTTGAATGCTTATATGGAACACACATGTTCAACTCCCTTGAAATAACACATAACTTTGTTTTTACTACTTCAGAGTAACCAAAAATGGACATGGGGGAGCGAAGCAGGGCGGCAAGTCGATCGCTCGCCGGGATCTCGCATCGCCATCCGTCGCACGAACTGCATGGCCGCTACGATCCTGTCATGAAAGATCCGGCACCCGCCGACCAGCTCTGATCAAATCGGCACTCACACGCGTGTTGATACAATCTGCCGATACCCCTGCAATTATCCCCATCAAAGGTAAATTCGATTCTTCAAATCAGCGTATCACTTTGCACACTTTTGTTATGTCCTCACTGCGCCTTTAATGCACTAAGTTCAGCCATCACCAGACATGTGGGAATTTGAGACATGGGGATGGATTAGATGTACACACACTGTTGACAGAAGTGAAATCAACGTGTTAACACGGTATGGTAGTTCAATTTTCCTTCTTTACACGCTTGAAGTTTGAGACATGGAAGAAATCAGAGCTCAACAATCACTATCTAAACTTGACTATCTTTTCAAGTCTGTTTGCCATAGGAAATGAGACTACTCTACTTTATTAATCATTAGGGAAGTGGATAACTAAGGTCGTACTTTTGTCTTCATGAAAACAAATATAGGTTCCTCCTTATACTTCGAGGCTACACTCACAAGTAAAGAAGGAAAAAACTTTGTGTTGCAGATGCAACAAAAGGCAGCGTAACAAATACCTCGGTTTTGTGGTTTGTACATATTTTAACTCCGTTCCTACACTTATAATTTTTGCTTATTTATATCTTGAAATAACTTCTAAATAATATCATAACCATATTACAAAATATATTATGGAACATGCCTTCAATCATGCAGCTCTTGTGTATATATATCTTAAACAAAGTATCATAACTTTCGCATTGATTGAGACTTGTGCATCTGCTAGCATCAAGCAGAATGATATTTGAGCTCTTGTTGTCCAGTAGCCTTGGCAGGTACAATGTCATCTACACTAGCAGCCCTTCATTGTAGTACAGCTTGGGACACCACTCTACTGCTTGGCTCGCCAGGGAATCGTGAAAGAGGCTATGGATACCCCATACACCCATCACGTACGTGCAAACCCTTTTCTCAAAAAACTGCATACCCCTTATCTCAAATTATCATGGTGAAATTATCCCTTGCTTGTTAGATTCATGGTGATATATGTGAAATATGGATCTCCCTGTAACTATTTTTTTGTAGCAGTTTGTTTGCCTGTCTACTCTTTGGTTTGCTCCCGTATTTGTAAAATTCCATTTGAATATTCTAAAACATAAATTTTGTTGTTGAGTCAAAAATTCTTGACCCCATAGGAAAGCCTATAATAATCAAAAAAGAATATGAAGATATAGTTGATGGAGAGAATAATGCCTTCTATCGATAAAATTATCCAGAGGGTTGTTTTAGTCCAATTCAGGCATGCTCAACATATTATACTGAATAGTGATATGCCAATGTTGTACGGTAGCCATGCTTAACATGAGCCATTTGGATGTTGTAAGTTTTGACAGAGCTATGATTGCCCACTTTTTTATTGCATAATAAATTCATGAAGAGACATATGGATAGTTTATGGATACCTAACATGGTGGGTACTTACATGAGAGAGTCTCCACACTGAACTAGAATCCTTAATTCTTTTTTCTTCTTACACTTGTATCCCAAGAACTATGACTCGCTCAAAAAACACCAGCATGAGCCAAGAAAAGATTACGGTACTTTGCTATGCTTAAAATTTAGACATCGCCTAACTATGTAAAATTCTATCATGTATAATAGTTTTCTAAGGTAGGGTTTGAGGAATCTGTTTGTAAGCATGGTAGCCGATTGTAGTAGATTTTTTCTTATATGGAATGCTGACAGCTTTGCCTTCTGCAAGTAACATTTCTAAATTTGACTAACTTCCACCTACTTTTAGAGAGAATAATAACTTTTGAGCATAATATATTCTTTATAAAATAATTTATTTGATTATTAGACATTATCAATCACTTTTGTGATGGTACTTTGGGCCCTTGGTCCTGACCATAAAATTGACTAGGACATCCATGCTTATACAATGCATGTGAGGTTGCCTCTCCTGGGAAGCATGGTCCAAACTACATTGAAACTAACTTACCTCGCAGGAGTTATTCCTGCTTAACACCTGCTTGTTGTCAATTTGTATGCCGTTAATAAATCCTTGCAATTATTTCCTTTTTCAGACTAATAAATAAGTTTTCCTGACCATTGGTGAACCCTTTGAAAGGTCACCAACATCTTCCGGGATCGGATTGCTGAGGGTTATAGCCAATCATCAGCTGCAGCCGAGATGATGTATCAGCCTTATTTACCCTAGATGTACTTCTCATTTTCATAATCTATAAGGCATAACCATCAGAAGCAAGTCATAATAGCCCAGTTCTATGTCATCAACCAGAAGCCACGCCCAGCCGATTAGATCACCGCAACACCGAGAGGCGCCAGCGGCAGTGATGTGCAATACCCGAGCATGCGAACAACACCATAGAGCAGGGCTCTTCGGTGATGGTTCTTGATGCAACTATGCAGGTGCTCGCCTGACGTCATCATCTAGCCTGCAAGCCCGTCGGAGGTGGTGAGTACGAGTGAGAGTGATGGAGGCGTTAAGAAAGGTCGGGGAGAATCTGTCACATTAGAATTCTGGACAGGCTCGAAGAGCTTTCAATCACCAAGGGGAAGAAGATGTTAATTTTTGTTAGCACAGCTCCTGCCGCCGAGTACTTTCCGACGACACCGACGAGAAAATTCCGACGAGACGACACGCACGTATCCGATAACTTCCGCCGAGATGCACGTGCTGCTAGCCGATCGATTCTTTTGATCTAACTAGTACACTCACGCACGCACACGCAAAACAACTTTGATTGCCAAAGGCTCTTGTCGAGCCTTGCTTTCTTTCTTGTATTGCTCAACTCACGGTGTTATCCGGTACAAGATTAGAAGGCCAGGTGTGTGCATATATATATGCACTACTAGGATCTAATCAACTAGGAGTCGGTGTTCTACTCCAAAACCTAGTCTGACACATATATGTATACTACCTGGACACTACACCTATTCGGACCGTAATTCCAATACGTGTAGGACACGTGATTATCTAACAATCACCCCCTAATCACGATGTGCTTCTTTACATCGACCTGGGTCCCAAATACGCCAGCTGCTTCTCGCAGGCGTCATCCTTGGCATTGCTTTCGCCGCTCCAGGCGTTATCCTCCATGTCACCGACTTTACCTTTGTCGGCTTCTCCATGACTTGACGTCGACCCTTCTTGTTCGCGTTTTCAGTCTTCGTCGGTTCCTTGATGAACAACAGGTCCTTTTTGTGGTTCATCGTCACCGAATTATTTATCATCCGAAATTCCTTCTTCGGATAGTAGTCCAACACGCGTCTCATGCGTGCTCGCGTCGGTCGTAGTCGTCTCAGCTCTAGTGCAGTCGGAGGCTGTACGACATACTCTTCTACGTCTGACCTGATTGAACCAACACCAGTGATTCTTTCATCTCGCCAATTTGCTTCTTGCCTGTTTTCTGGGCAGGCTAGCCCTGGCTTGACTGGACCTACTTTTCTTGGTCCGTCAATTTCTTTTGGCGCTACAGCGCGCACGCTGTTTGGCCTACTTGTTTTTTCAGATCCAGCTTCTGGGATGGATGTCCCTAGACCTCCTGACGGAGCTCCTTGAGGCAGGTATTTTCCTTTTAGCCCGCCTCCTTCTGGCGTTTCTGGGTCGCCATCCCCTAGACCATCCTCTGGTCTATTTTCTGGGTCTCCGTATGAAGCCCCTATCGGCGGATCACATACTTTTGGACCACCTCTTTCTGGCATTTCTGGGCCGCCAGCCCCTGGACCTTCCCTTGGCCCGGGCTCCACACATGAAGCTCCTCCTCCTGGGATGCCGAGCAGAATACATGTGCCACGTCTGCCTACTGTTGCTGGTGGCCATCCTGTCGTGCCATTGCCTTCATCATGCAACGCCACGTCTTCTCGATCCTGAACGTCGTGTCCGGCGATGTCGGTAGTCTGAGTACTCTCCGGTTGCGCTTCCGAGCTTGAGGTTAACTCCTTCTCAGAATTTGACATGTTCACGCCGACTTCTTTTAACACCTTGGTCGTCGTACTTGGCGTCGCCACACTTGACGAACCAACCAGGGTCACTTCCGGTTCTACCAATGTCATCTCGTCGTTCAAGACAGTCTCCTGCTGCCTCACGTGAACACTAGTGTCGTCGACACCTGCGCATACTACCTTGATCGCTCCCCACACATCCTTCGCCGATTTCTTTCCGACGAGGTGTTGTAGCATGTCCGTCGGCATAACCGAGTAGAGCGCCATCAATGCTTGCCTACCCTCTCGGTATTTCGCACCTCCCTTGACATACTCATCGTCACCGGGATCGATGGCTTCCCAAATCTGCTGACCTTCCATGGCGCACTGCATCACAAACGCCCATAGGCCGTAGTGCTTGCGATCTAGACGCGGATACAACTCCGCGCCCACCGTCTCAAACGCTGGTGCCGAGCTCTCGCCAAACTTCACCATCGCCATGACCTCCTAGTACTTTCAGCAGATCACGAACGACAACCTTGGCTCTGATACCAATTGTTAGCACAGCCCCTGCCGCCGAGTACTTTCCGACGACACCGACGAGGAAATTCCGACGAGACGACACGCACGTATCCGATAACTTCCGCCGAGATGCACGTGCTGCTAGCCGATCGATTCTTTTGATCTAACTAGTACACTCACGCACGCACACGCAAAACAACTTTGATTGCCAAAGGCTCTTGTCGAGTCTTGCTTTCTTTCTTGTATTGCTCAACTCACGGTGTTGTCCGGTACAAGATTATAAGGCCAGGTGTGTGCATATATATATGCACTACTAGGACCTAATCAACTAGGAGTCGGTGTACTACTCCAAAACCTAGTCTGACACATATACGTATACTACCTGGACACACCTATTGGGACTGTAATTCTAATACGTGTAGGACACGTGATTATCTAACAATTTTTACATAATGAAGGTCAAATAGTAAATACCCAGTGAGAATAATTACTTAATTCAAAAAGACATACTCTTAATTCAAAATATTTAATTCCAGAAAGGATATACTCTTAATGAAGGCCTATGTCAAATGTTTGACTCTATAAAGTAATTCGAAATACTTGATTTCATGTCAACCATGACCAATTTAGCTTAATAACAATTTCATTTGATATTTTCTGGGTTTGCATATCTTATTGCATGATCGTTTTTTAGGACATGCATGTTATGTCTTAAATTGTTGGGAATTCATAGGTGAAGGTCTGGCATCGTTTGTGTTGGAGCGACTGACTGAATAGGCACCACACATCCATTGATGTATCCACCTTCCTATGATTTATCTACTCTATGACTCCGGAAGGAAGAGGTGCCAATGCCATTATCACATAGTAGGCCCTGACGTGCTGAAACTGTTTTTAGCACACTATGGATGTGTTTGGTAGCCTGGGCCAGTGGAGAATAGGTATGTACCCTCATACAAGCTGACCCTAGCTAAGCTGACCTCAGATTTTCTCGTGTGTTTGGTACCTCTTGTTTGTTGAGACAAGCGAGAGTGTGTCTGTTGTTTGGTGGGTTTCATGTGGTGAGAACTTTTGAGGAGGTCTAAAATTTGCACAATGACCCCTGAAGCTAAAAAAATGAAACACAATGGGGTCCATGTGGAGGAGTTGGACATGGCCGTGCTCGCATCGGCTGTGGTTGGCCATGGCGCCATGGATGCCTGTGGAGCTATCGGCTATGGATGGTCGCACTCGTTGTAGAGGAAGGTCGAGGGCGGATAGCCGCGCTCGTCGTGGAGGAAGGGTGACGGCAGCCTACATCGAGGAGTATGCGGTTCTCGTCGAGGATTAGGCGGCCACGCTCGTCATGGAGGAAGGGCAGCGACGACCTGCATCGAGGAGGCGGCGGTGCTCATTGAGGAGTAGGCGGCCGCGCTTGTCATGGAGGAAGGACGACGACGACCTGCATCAACGAGGCGGTGTGCTCGTCGTGGAGTAGGTGGCCGCGCTCGTCAAGAATGGCGGTGGCGACTGCTGCGCTTGTCGTGGCCCTTGAGTAAGGGGCACGACAACCGAGGCCAGCGTTGAGAGGAAAGCGGCGGCGGAGGCTGGCGAGGAGAGGAAGGGAGGAGGCGAAGGCTAGCGTCATGGAATGGCGACGACGGAGGTGTTCGTGCGGGATGCAAAGAGCGGTTTGTGGGGGGAATTGTGAAGCGGGGCTGTGGCCCCTGTCGATCTCGGGCCTAGCCCACGGGGTGGGATTTTCGGGCGAGTCCAGCCCTGCCGAGTAACGAAACTCGATTTGAGCTTTTCTACCGGACATGACTGAGAGACTTTTTTCGTGAGAGGTGGGCACTGCTCGGGTAAGAAAATCGGTCTATCAATCACCGAATCACTAGAAATCTCAGTTGAGATGAGAATATTTTAGTTGGACTGGGCTACCAAACGCACCCTATAATTGTTCTAACGAGGACTAACTTTGTGAGCCTCCGTGACATAATTTTTCCACCGCCGTCGCAATGCATAGATATGATTCCTTGTTTTAAATATGTCATTGTTATGTATAGCATAGCTGTAGGTGTGGATAGGCCACCACATTGGTATGCTTGCAATTTGGTGTAACATAGAATTTATTGGCTTATACAGAAACAACATTTTGCTAACACGCGTTGGATCAAATAAGCGGTGAGTCTTATGAGGACATGTCATATACATAATCAATTTTATTAACAGTTTGATGCAACGCACGGACATTTTACTAGTAAAAGAAAAAAAGAGAAAATAGTTCTTTGCCATGTATACAGGAGAATACACACTTACCGTGTATCTAACGGCGAGGGCACACGACAAAGATTCTGCCGTCCGCCCCGCCGACGGTCCCCCTGCAGGGCCGCGGGCCCACTTATTTGCCATGAACAAAGCTTTGCCGTGTGTCCTCAGTGCTTTTGCCGTGTATATTTTCTTTGCCGTGTGCCGTAGATTGTCCATTGTCATGTTCAGTTCTTTGTCGTGTTCTTTTTCTATAATCTGTCGTATATGTTTTCTTTGCCGTGTGCTTCCAGATATACACACGGCAGAGATCAGTTTTGCCGTGTTCCGGGCCTGCTGGCACACGGCAAAGGCGAGGGGCGACGGCAGCGACAATTTTTCCCGTAGTGAATAAAACCACTTTTACCCGCAAAAAAAAGAAAAAAAGAATGGATGATAGATTTGAGTGGTCTGGTGGGGTCATCTATCCAAGAAAAAATGAGAGCACCAGATTATACTGGAGATAGATGTATCTTCACAATTAAAAAAAGAACATGTACCTTTAATATATCCGCAAAAAATATATCATGACTAGCATTAAATAATATCGTGACTAGGTCAATATATATGGTGCCATGGAGCCTAGGTCTCTAACCCATTGCTCATTAAGAAGGTGTGTGTGTGTAGAACAACAAGAGAATACGGAGCAGAAAAACAGACACTCCTCCCATTCTGTTCTTACTAGTTATTCGTGTCAGCACGCAGCACCCATCATCGACATGTCGCATCCTCAAGAAATTCAGCTCCAAATAAGAGGTATTCCCTCCATCTTGAAATACGTGACTTTAGTTTGTCTAGATTAACATATATTTACACACTAAAATGTGTCTAGATACTTGTGAATTTAGGCAAATCTAAGTCGCTTATTCTGGATGGAGGGAGTAATACAGTTCATATCTTCATATTTAGATTTCTAGACACAGATATCGAGTAGGAGATATCAAGGCATTATATAAAAAGATCGTCCATCTCTCCTTGATTTTTAATTTGTAAATGGTTTACATTAGTCTAGTCTTGGTTGTACAAACAGTTTCTGGTTTCTTGACATACTAATAAGTTTGTGAACAAAGAAGACCAGACCATCAGGATAATGCTATGACGAGTTTGTGACTGAATGTTCAGCTTGGCTTGCTCTTGCGCAGGCACATTTCTTTGAAAAGAACGAACATATTGTCTTTTCCTGTTAAAATAGGTGAACTTATTTGCTGCTGCACTTGATAAATAACGGTAGCTTTTATGTCCGCAAAAGGCACATCGGAGCATCACTCCGGCCATGGCGAGAACGGCGAGGGACCAAAGGCCTCCATTTGCCGACGGTTGGCAGGAGGAAGCATCCGGTGGTGGCTGACGGTGATGCTGGACATGCTCATTTTGATCTGCGGGCAGACCATAGCCACGCTCCTCAGCCGCCTCTACTACAACTCAGGCGGCAACAGCAATTGGATGGCCACGCTAACGCAGTCGGGCGGCTCGCCTGTTAGGAATAATAATCCCGATAGGACACGAAACGGTGTCGTGTGCGTGCGTGTTCCGAGTAGGACTAGTAGTCCAACACCTATTCGTATTGACGTTGCGTCTTGCCGGGTATATATACACCCATATAGTAGTCTTGTAAGACAACCGTGAGATTCAATACAAACAACAGGACCGAGAGGGCCCTGTAGCCATCAACATTGTTTTTCCTAGTACGTGAGCCGTGGAGTTGGTGCTAGCTGATTGTGCATGTATGTAGGCTGCTGCTTATTGCAAAATAGCTTTGGCTTGTTTGCTACGTGTGTGCAGGTCGTCGTCTCGCCGGAAAGTCTTCGTCATCGATCGTCGTCGGACCGTACTCGACGGCGTAGTGGGGCTGGGCCAACAATTGGTATCAGAGCCTCGCGGAGGATCTCCTAGTAACGGGAGGTCATGGCGGACAAGGAGCTAGGCGAGTACTCCGGTGCGGCTGCGGGTGCATCGGTGTCGTCGCAGTACCCGCGGTATGATCGCGGCAACTACACAACGTGGGCGAAACGGATGGAGTGGGCCATGGAGGGCAACGACATCTGGGAGGCTGTCGATCCCGGCGGCGACGAGTTCAAGAAGGGCGCGCCGAAGTACCGCAAGGACCGACAGGCACTCACGGCCATCGGCTCCGTGGTGCCGGCGGACGTGATGCAGCACCTGATCTCGAAGGTTTCTGCAAAGGAGGCGTGGGAGACACTCAAGACGTTGAATCTTGGGCACGAGCGCGTCCGCAGGGCGACCCTACAAACCTTGCAGAAGAAGTACGAGAACCTGGAGATGGAAGGAGATGAGACGCTGGACGCTTTTGCCTCGAGGGTAGCCACAATTGTCAACGGGATTCGCGCGCAAGGTGAGAAGCTGAAAGATATACTCAGGTATATCAAAGGTACTACAAACTTTGGTATTGTCTACTCGAAAGAGAAGGAGGAGGTGAAGCTACTTGGCTACAGTGATAGCGACATGGCAGGAGATATTGACGACCGTAAGAGTACCTCGGGCGTGGCATATTTCTTGGGAAGAAGCATAGTAAGTTGGCTATCACAAAAGCAAAAGGTGGTGGCACAGTCATCCTGTGAAGCTGAGTATATTGCGGCTGCAACTGCGGCGTGTCAAGGTGTGTGGCTAAGGAGTCTACTTGGTGATCTCACCAATCGGGAGGCGGAACAAGTGGTGCTCAATATTGACAACAAGTCTGCAATTTCATTGTGCAAGAATCCGGTGCATCATGACAGGAGTAAGCACATTGATACGAAGTATCACTACATACGGCAGTGTGTAGAGGAGAGCAAGATTGAAGTCAACTATGTTTGCACCAATGATCAGCTTGCGGATATCCTAACTAAATCTTTGGGACGAGTGAAGTTTGCGGAGATGCGAGAAAGGATCGGCGTCCAAGCTGTGAAGTTAGGCACATCGTGCTTAGGGGGGTGATTGTTAGGAATAATAATCCCGATAGGACACGGAACGGTGTCGTGTGCGTGCGTGTTCCGAGTAGGACTAGTAGTCCAACACCTATTCGTATTGACGTTGCGTCTTGCCGGGTATATATACACCCATATAGTAGTCTTGTAAGACAACCGTGAGATTCAATACAAACAACAGGACCGAGAGGGCCCTGTAGCCATCAACATTGTTTTTCCTAGTATGTGAGCCGTGGAGTTGGTGCTAGCTGATTGTGCATGTATGTAGGCTGCTGCTTATTGCAAAATAGCTTTGGCTTGTTTGCTACGTGTGTGCAGGTCGTCGTCTCGCCGGAAAGTCTTCGTCATCGATCGTCGTCGGACCGTACTCGACGGCGTAGTGGGGCTGGGCCAACATCGCCCCTGCTAGCCATCATCCTCCTCCTCACGCCGCCGGACTCCGCTGACGCCGGGCCTCAGCCGACGGCGTCCAAGATGGTGCCCATCTACCTAGGCCTTGGGATACTCATCGGCTTGGACAACCTCATGTACTCGTACGCGTTGCTGTACCTGCCGGTTTCCACATTCGCGCTGGTGGCCGCCACGCAGCTCGGCTTCAACTCCATCACTTCGCGCGTCATCAATGGGCAACGCTTCACGGCTCTCATCGCGAACTCTGTTGTTGTGCTAACCTTCTCGGCAACCCTGCTCGGCCTCAGCTCCTCCTCCGACGGTACCTCCAGAACCCTCCCACACGGCAAGTTCTCGCTGGGGTTTATCCTCACGCTGTCCGCCTCCGCCACCTTCGCGCTCATCCTCTCCCTCATCGAGGTCACCTTCGACAAGGTGGTCCTTACCCGGACATTCCGGTGGGTTCTGCGGGTTCAGATATACACAAATGTGATCGCGTCAATGGTGACAGTGTGCGGGCTGTTCGCGTCCGGGGAGTGGAGGACGATTCCTGGAGAGATGGCGGCGTTCAAGGACGGGAGGACCAGATACGTGGCAACACTGGTGGGGACGGCGGTATCATGGCAGGTGTCCACGGTCGCGTTGCTGCGGCTGATCACGAGGGTGTCGTCATTGTTCGCCAACGTGACGGGCACGGTGGCGCTGCCGCTGGTGCCCGTCTTCGCCGTCGGGCTATTTGGAGACAGGATGACCGGGACAAAGGCCGTCGCCATGCTCATGGCCGTTTGGGGGTTTCTCTCCTATGTGTACCAACACTACCTCGATGACAGTCGGCGCAGGGTCATGGGGAAGGAGGGAGCGGCAGAATGCCGCATTTGCGCGGCGCGCACCAGAAACGAGGTCCTTTTGCACGCTTGAGACGTTTGTTATCACTCTTTTTGTTTTCTTCTAAAGTCAGATTATACTTACTGTTCTAAACCACCCGGATCTAGACTATAAATTTTCTTTATGTAGTACTTCCTCTATTTTAAAATATAAAATGTTTTAGCCTTGTGAAGCAAATGTATCTAGATCTACACACTAAAACAAGTCTAGATATATTTTCTTTATAAAGCTAAAATATCTTATATTTTAAAATGGAGGGAGTACAAGTGTAGAACATATCAACATCTACAATGTAAGTAATTATCATCATAATGTGTTTTTACGACCGTGTCACTAGAATTGGAACTGCGCCACTCTAAGCAAACTCATTAGGTCTACATCTCTGGACGGACATGACCTAGGCTACTTCTCACGTGTGGGACTCAGCTTGCAATTTAAAGAGCACATCTGCCAGGACCCTTAAAACTGGGATAAGGGTCACGGAATCGGCATTTTAAGGGCTTGATTGGGCTGTGCCCGACCGCAGCCCAATCATAGACCCTCAACACACGAATGTCACCCAAATTCGACAGTACACAAATGAAATCCAACAATATGCTACATAGTTCAACCAAATTTGATTTTGGACTAGCTCATTGCCAAAGTTCTCGCCAAAGGGATGACCAACATGCCGAAGATCAAACATCACCGATCTCGTGAAGCTCAACGGAGCCGTCACCACCAGCACCTCCGTCATCAGGGAAGGACAAATGACGTGAACACGCTGGTATAGCTGGGCAGGTCCGTGCGGCCTGCTGCGAGAATGTACAAGACGCGTGCGGTGCACTTGGCAGCAAGCTCTTGGAGGTATTCGTCAAGCGCTGCTGCAAGGACATCTTTATGACTCTTTTGGGGAAGAGGGACTAATAAGATCCCTGTATAACACAAAAAAATTATTATATACTCCCTCCGTTCGGAAATATAAGACATTCTAGCTTTTTGAAATGAATGTATCTAGACACCTTTTAAGGTATAGGTTCACTTCAAACCTCTATGAACCTATACACTAAAAGACGTCTAGATACATTCGATTTACAAAGCTAAAACGTCTTATATTTCCAAACAGAGGGAGTACTTATACTAAAAGTTTTGAAGAACCACGTTAATCCACATCATATGAATTATTTGGACCATCAGATGATTAAACTAATAAAACAAAACCGTGGGATTTATGTAATTGTCTTGAGTTGGATCTGTCATGCCACAACACAAACGGAAAATTCCATGTCACGTACTGCAATTCGTGGACAACAGAACCGGCCAAGTCCATATCACGTACTCCCTCCGTTTCAAAATATAAGATGTTTTAGCTTTGTGAAGCAAGGAGTTTGCTTCGGTATCCCCCCCTTCCCAAACTTTAAAGGGGTAATATTGTGTTTTACTATTAATTACTGATTATTAGTTGCTGAACCAGATTACTCCTTACCGTTTCATTGACCCGCCAAAGCCCATATAATCAGTAACTAAGAGTAGATTACATTGGTCCGCCAAAGCCCATATACGTACCAACTAAAATAGTCCGTTCGAGAGATACTCCTCATCGTTTGGACGGGTTAAGGCATCACAATGGCGACAAGCTAGCCGTCGCACGACCTGATTTAGTGATCGTCGTAGATACCATAGTGCGTGAACCAAGCTAGCAAAGGTCGTCGCGAACCCATCCTAGACGTGTGGTCATTGAACTGCAGGTGCCAGTGGCCTGACCGTGTCCACTCCTTCCTGGCGTTCTTTGTCTGATTGATGCGGTAGGGGTGGCTGGAGCAGCCAGAGCCGAACTGCTCTCGACCGAGACAAAGACAATGCACGAGCCGAGACACTTGTACTTGGCCCGATCTAGTTGATGCAGCTCGTCGATGGCTTTCATGAGTACGACGCTGCAAATTTGCCCCGATATCGGGCAAGACATGTACGTATACAGTATACTAGACTAGCAAGCTGATGATTTTGGATGGACTTTGATACGCACCTCTACCAATCCCAAATCGTGTCAACGCATGTATGGTTTTTTTTGCGAGATGGCAAATCGCAAGAAGCTAGTAGTGCCTAGCAAAATCAGGTCGTGTGATGGCGCGCGGCCATCGTGCTGTGTTAACCCATCGCAACGGTAAGGAGTATTTTTAGGATGTATAAGTAATAACTGTGTATGGGCTTCGGTGGGCCAATGTAATCTGGTTTAGCATCAGTAATTAATAGTAAAATACCATCTTACCCCTTTAAAGTTTCGTGAAGGGGGGGGGGGGACACCGAAGCAAATCTCATGAAGCAAATGTATCTAGACTATTTTTAGTATATAGGTTCACTCATGTTTGGAGTGAATCTACACACTAAAACACGTCTAGATATATTTTCTTCACAAACCTAAAACATCTTATATTTTGAAACGGAGGGAGTAGTATTTTTTTAACAGTTAAAATAAAACACATTGATCGTTTGTGTCTTCCAATCCCACGCGTGCCCTCTGGCTTCATACATGCATCCATGCCGACTTTGCCTTAGCGCCATATGGAGGGACTACCACAACACCCGGGGCATCGCCGCCGTGAGTAAATCTGCCAGGAAAGAATACCAGAGGATCTAGGTATCCAACCATTACAACACCAAACCATGATTCGCGTCAAGGAAAATTGATTGATCTCGGCGGTCAAGAAGCTCAAGATATTTGATTAGGAAACAAGAGGAACATTGACAAAAAGAATATAGGGGCAGAGATTGGTAAGGTTCAGTCAGTTTTGATCTGTTCCAGTCACAAGTACATGGATTTCTCCTTCGACTAGAATTTTTTCAGTCAGTTTTGATCAGTTCCGGCCACATGTATGTACACGGAGTTCGACCAGAAATTCTCCAATCCTTTATTTTCATCGGACCAGCTAGAAGTCAATTTCTTTAAGCTCAACATGCAAGCTGGTGGTCATCAATTATCTGTTGTATGGTTGGGGTGCCTCTCAGAGCTCTGTTATTTAGCCTCTGTTTTTTTTTACAAGTTCATTATCATGTGTGGATAATCACTTTTTTCTGCATGGAAACTTATCCGTGTGTCTAAACTTGAACATTTACACGAGTTGTTTCTATTGGATTTTTTCCCATTGTAGTTATACCTAGTACTTTTTTTGATTATGGCATTCACTCTTTGGTTGGTGAACAAAGGAGACGAAACACATCTCTAATTTTTTAAGACAGCCACTTTATATAAACAGCGTACATAACGTCTATGTTCAACTACTGGGTGTATTAATTGGATTTCTCTTTATAGTATTTAGTTCTTATGGATGATAAACTATTTTTTTCATCATAGGCTTATTATCCATAAACTATTGTATTCAAATAATTGTAATTTGGAATCATGTTAATAAATTGACAACTATTTAAGATATGATGAAGTACAAGGGAACTTTCTGGAAACAAGTCCTTTTTGACAACAGAGAAATAAGTTAATCCTTAATCACAAAATAGGATGTAAAAGTTAATGCTTCTCACTCACCTAAAAACGCCCAACCATCATCCGTGTGACAAAACATGACCTTTATCTAGACAAAAGATGCACCTTGGTGATTTATTGTGGTCTACCGATCAACTAATTTTTTATTATAGAACTTCTTAGAAATAAATTATTTTTTCAACCACACAGAAACATGTTGATCCTTAATCACATTGTATAGCGTTAATGCTTCTTACTCTCATCTAGAAACGCTCAACGCGTATCAGCGTGCGACAGAACATGTTCTTTACCGATAACAGATAATTGTTTCACCTCGGTGCTTTATTGTGGTCTATCGAGAAACTAATTCTTTTAGTATTAGAGAACTGTCCAGAAAAAATTCATTTTTCTTTAGCAGCATCGAAACAATAACTCGTTATCACATTTTTTTTAGAAAGGAGCATATATTAATATCGCACGGTGCCAATTACACCGGGCCTCTGCAACAACGCATTACCCTATTAGTATTACGGATGTACACAGCCAAGA
This sequence comes from Avena atlantica, assembly GCA_910589765.1. Classification (NCBI taxonomy): domain Eukaryota; kingdom Viridiplantae; phylum Streptophyta; class Magnoliopsida; order Poales; family Poaceae; genus Avena; species Avena atlantica. The sequence continues at coordinate 5,164,395 of OU342736.1, read as the reverse complement.
AAGAAAGAAAAAATAATTACAAAAAAGTCCCGCTAAAGCGATCAGATTCTTAGCAATAGCGACACTAACACCACCAAAACAACACAAGGTTCCAACCCCTCCAAAAACGACGCCTCCAAGAAGGAAACAGTGCTTAAGCGCTGTCGTCGCCCGATCAAAGATCCTAGGTTTTCACCCTAGAGGAAAATCTTCGCGCGCAAAACAATGCCTTCTGCAAGGCCATTGGCAGGCACAACCAATGAAGGCCAGACCATGGGTTTTCACCCTGCAAGGAAAGATCGTGAACACCTCCTATGTTGTCACCCCTCTAACAGACGCTGCTGCGAGTCACAGATCACCAAGCCAGATCCTCAACACCTCAAAGACTCAATCCACCATAGCTAGCCCTTATGTTCTTGTCCTCATGAAATTCTCCACATCTGACTTCACCATGGATCGTCAAAGACACGACACATGATGGTAACAGGTAGCAGAGCTTCGCCACGCTCTATCTGAAACCAAACGGCCAGCAAAAACATGTGCGCACGACCAAATTTCTTCTGATCCAGCAATCTTCAGGCATGATGCGTCCATGGGAGTTCGCCGGCAGAGCCTTCCGGAACTAGACACTCCAGACAGATCCATTAGGCATGCATCAAGTATATCTTCGTCTTGATGTGAGAGAGATCCGAGGACCACCACCATTATTCATGCCTAGCCGGCAGCCCCCATGCCACCGCACGACAACCTGCAAGATCCGCTGCTCTGACCCCTAGCAGCAGTCGTTGGGCTAGGCTAGCATCAGAAAGGCAGTGGGAGAGCAGGATCGATCCTCCACCGGATCCGGCCCAACCATGCATCGAAGAGGAATTGGGGGACGACACATGAGACACCCAGATTTTAATCTAGGGTTTCGTCCATATCCACCAGGTCCACCCCCACCTCCGTTGCCGGCCATGGCGCCGCTGGGAGAGGATCTCCGCCACCACCCCGACCAGGGACACCGCCCTAGCCACTGCATGTCAGTACGTCGTCGATCCTTGCCCCAGTAGATCCAACAACAACCTCTGGCAACCACCACCCCAAACCTCCTTCGAAGGCTGGGGGCGCCGCCACCGCGGCGAGGGCCGGCGGCAGCGGCGGGAGAGAGGCAGGCAGGGTTCTGGCGGCGGCGTGGGGGCCCCCTGGCGTCGCCCTGGGGAGCGACGTGCGAGGGGTTATGCTTTTGTTATAACTCGTTATCACATAGTAGCAGGTAATTATCAATGCTTATTAGTCTCATCTAGAAACGCCCAACCTATCAGTCGGCTAACATGATCTGTACAGGTAGCAGACATAAGTTGCATTTATGTGCTTTAATTGTGGTCTCCCCAAAAACTAAGGCTGGTTATAGTGGCATGTATCGTACACTAGGATCCATATGCATAGTATTTTCTAGTTGTATCATACACATCTTCTATTTAATTATTTATAGAATTTTAATGCAAATTAGTGTACAAGATTTATTTGTCAGTAAATAATCTAGTTTAACGTATTATGATACATCATAATATGATACTACACTCGCTTCTTTGTTTATTAATTTTTGTGCCACATAAGTTTTTTGTCAACTTACCATGCATGATATAATAACTTATGATACTATCATTATGTTGATCCAGAATGGTAAGAAGCATTCAATGGAGAGTACAATGATTAATCACAGAGAGAGTACAATCATTAATCACATATTAGCAAGTAAGATTTAATGCTTCTTAGTCTCACCTAGAAACGCCCAACCTATCAGTCGTGCGATAGAACATGAACTTTACCTATAGCAGACAATAGTTGCACCTCAGTGCTTTATTATGGTCTATCGAGAAACTAATTCTTTTATTAGAGAACTTTTCAGAAAAAACTCTTTTTAGCAGAACGAAAATAAATAATTCCTTAATCACATTGTAGCTGGTAAGAGCTAATGATTCATACTCTCCTCTAAAAATGCCGAACCAAACAGTCGTTCCACAGAACATGATCTTTACAGGTAGCAGAAAAAAGTTGCATCTCCGTGCTTTATTGTGGTCTATCCATAAAATTTCTAGTAACAAGTTCTTTTTTAACAGTACAGAAACAACACAATCCTTAGATTAGTCGTAGTGGGGTAACTTCGGTAATAACTAAGAGTCCAACTCAACACTTATGCTTATGCTTATGTGGCAATGATCTAATGAAGAGAGAGATAAATAGTACTCTCTCCGTTTTAAAATGTAAGATGTTTTAGATTTATGAAAAAAATGAATCTAGACTTGTTTTAGTACGTAGGTTCACTCAACTTTAAAATGAATCTACATACTAAAAGAAGTCTAGATTCATCTTCTTCGTAAACCTAAAACATCTTATATTTTTAAACGGAGGGAGTATGTGTGAAAGAAGAGATAAATATCATCCACATTACTAGGGAGAGTGACACCTACACAATTCAGTTTTAAAGAAATAGAATGTGTGGAAGAATAAAGAAAAGATTTGGGTGATGGATTTATACCTAGTGAATCGAGGTTTTGTTCCGCCTTGCGACGCATATCCTTCATCATCGTATCCTTGTCCGTCACAACCGCTCCATCCTTAGAAACCACATGACGTACACTCCACCGTAACAGAGTAAGCTTGGTTCATGTCCATGGAGTCGTTGCAGCAGATCCGTTCATACAGAGAAGTACTTAGTCCCTCCGATCCAAATTAATGGTCGCATATTGACTAGGTATATTCTAGATAAATCTGAGGCTATTAATTTAGATCGGAGGAAGTAAGAAAATTTCTTATGGGTTGACATGGAAGAGAGCCGGTCCAAGGTTGTAGGTACTTGTGGTCGGACCTAACTATGTTTGAGGACATGCAGCTACGTCTAGGTCCTGTCATTGCAAATTTGTGAAATCTTTGTATTTTTGAAAGCATGTACTATTTTTTAGAAGTCAGCATAGACACAGATGCTTACAAATACGTACATACACTCACTCTATGAATACATACACGCACACCTTACCCCTATGAACACCTCCAATAGACTGAATATAAGAGACCGATTGACGGGTCTTAAGATTGACGAAGTTACCATAAGCGCCTCGCTGTCGACAGGAACATCAACTTCCGCTGAAGCTGATAGGTTAGGAGTAACAGTGCCCTCCTAACCATCCAACGACATGTTGGTTCTCAAAGCATATACTTTTTCATCTAGTTACAGTTGTAGTTGGATGCGGCCATGAGTAGTAGAAAGCACATAATTTGGTTTCAAGAGGGTGGTTGGAGCCAAGAAATCACAAACAACATGTTTTGGAAATAGGTCCTTTGTGACGAGGCCTTAAAAAATGCCTAAAGAGAGAAGACGTGGTTTTAAATAGGAGCCATGGAATAATGCTGAATTGAAATGGTGATTTCTATAGTATAAGAGAAAAATCAAAGCAAATTCAAGGATTTACCACGACCTCAGTAATGACTCCTTAGATGAAAATAATAAACATATAACTTCAGGCACCGAAAAGGGTAGATAATAAAACTATCATATTCCTTAGGAGTGAAGAGTGAGGAAATGGTAGAAGTAATATTGTGGATCAGTATGCCTATACCACTTTGGTAGAGTTCCTAGAAAAGAAAATGATCTATTAGATATTTTTGATGACTTGTTACAAAGGAAACAATTTTTTTTACGATGGTACATCCTATTAGTCTTTCCTTGTCTGAAAATCCCATCAAATTGATTTGACCTCAGACAAGCCCCGATATCCTTATATATAACACACATCTCTCATGGATTATCCAGATTGGCCTCATCAACTGCGGTAGGACGCCCAGCGCCATACTATCAAGGAAACAGATAAATGGAGCTAGAAAATGCACTGCGAAAGCGGCCACCTCCAGTTCGCACGACTGCAGCAGTGGCCTTGAAAGGGTACACAGCGGACGATGCCGAGACGCTGGGGGAGCCTGTCAGCCCCTCGACGAGGCTCGTTGAGGATTACTTCATCATTGTCGTCATCGGCCTCGCCACTCCTGTGAACCTATCCGCTAGCCGTGCCGGCATCAGTGCAAAGCTAACATGCTACCCACGCTTCCACAGCATCCAGGTTTATTAACCATGGAAACATTGCATGTACCTGGCCATTACGATCACTTATGCAACTTATGTGCAGGCGACAGATAAGCACGACATCCTAAGGTGGGTGAAGACGACGGTGGACATGGACTACCACATAATCTACCCTAGGCTGGACCTGGAGGCCGTGGAGTCCGACCCGGACCAGGCCGTTGAAGACTTTGTGGCATCGCTGTCCACTAAACCCATGGACCATTCGCGACCTCTGTGGGAGTTCCACGTCCTCGACTTCCCTACCTCGGAGGCCACCTCGACGGCAGTGATGCGCGTGCACCATTCACTCGGTGATGGAACGTCACTGCTCATGCTCCTATTATCATGCACGCGCAGCGCCGCCGACCCTACGAGGGCCCCAGCCCTTCCGCCGTTGCCGTCACGAACGGGCGCTTTTTATGAGTGTGCACGGCCGCCACTGTCCGCAGGGGCCCTGGTATTTGGCATGTGGTTATGGTCGTATGTCGTGCTCGCTTGGCACACCGTATGGGACGCGGCAAGCTTTTTGGCGACCATACTGTTCTGGAAAGATACACATACGCTGTTCACGAGGATGAACGATGGCAACTGTCAGCGAAAGCGCATCGTACACCGTAGTCTCAGCCTTGATGACGTCAAGATGATCAAGGAGGCCATGAACTGCGTAAGTGATCTTTTTATAGTTTCTGTATGTCTTCCGTTTTTTTTTTTCAAATCACAAGCTAGTTGATGTTCTCTGTCTCCCTATCCCTCTGTATCTTGGCAAAATCTAGCGCCAATAATCCACATTAATTGTATGTATATTTGTACTGTAAAAGACGATGGAAGACTACGGGTCTCTATGGAATTGAAAACATACGGGGGTTTTTAAACAGTACAACTCGAAACATGTGAGTATCAAACACGCACAGCAAAAAAAATCTCTAACAATCACTTGGACGAAAACCAGGGAAATTAAAGTGCGACGATTCGATATACGTTTAAATTCCTATGGAACATAGATACGAAGTATGGTCTGTATATTTGCTACAAACCCATCCGGGAATGGACATTTTTCCATATGGCCTCTTTGGTTGACAGAGTTTTGTTCATTGACGTTTTTCCTAGCAATAGAAATGTGGGAAATAGTTTACTCCCTATTTACATGTACAGACGGTTAATGATGTGTTGGTTGGACTCACTGACGCTGCCCTATCGCGATACTACTACCGGAAGTCAGGTGGGGTACCTGTTCCAAACGTTTCTATCTCCAATTCGTATTTCACACTATAATTGTATTATTCATGTTCTAACCCTTTCTCCGTTTTAGGTGACATTGAAACTGGCAAGAAGATTCGTTTGCGATCAGTTCTTGTCGTCAATATAAGGGCAGCTGCAGCCCTGCACGTAAGTATATTATGAATGAGAGGGTCATGGAATACATTCTTTCAATCTTTATAATCCCGCTCGTACTACTATGACCAGGCATGCGTCAATATGATAGAGTCTGGCAAGGGATCTGATGTAAGATGGGGAAATCAGGTTGGCTTCGTCATCCTTCCAGTACATATAGCATTGCTCCGCGATCCACTTGATTACGTTCGTAAGGCCAAAAATACTGTGGATCGGAAGAAGAGCTCGTTGGAAGTGGCCTTCACACATGTGGCTGCAGAATTGTTACTCAAAATATTTGGACCGAAGGTACATCTCGTCTTTTTGTTTTCGCATTCTGGTCTATATGGCTATATATATCTAGGCAAGAAAAGAATACTTGCAACTTGAAAAAACAGGCAGGTGGAGCTATCGTCAACCGTGCGTTATCCCATACAACCACGATGCTGTCGAACATGATCGGCCCAGTTGAACAGGTGGAATTCTGTGGACACCCGGTTGTCTTTATTGCCCCAAGCGAGTATGGAATACCACAAGTAGGTCAACTTATACCTTAATTAAATAAATGCATTATCATGGTAGTATGTTTTATACATCCTCATATACTATCAGAAATTAATTTGGATAATGTGACAAGTTCGCTTATAAAGTAAATGATTTTATTTCCTGAAACTTATCTTGAAATCTTGAAAATTTGTACCAGCTAGTGCTGCGTCTACTGCATAAATTAAATACATGTCCTTGCCAAAAAGGTGTATAGCGATGGACAACCTAATTTTTGTGATTGTTTCTTCATTTTTCCTTGTGCAGGCCATAAATGTGAATTATATGAGTTATGTCAACACTGTAAGGCTAGTCCTAGCAATGGACGAGGCACAGTTTCCTGACTGCCATGAGCTTCTGGATGACTTCACTCAATCCCTCAGATGTATCAAGGAGGCAGCTATGAACCTCGGGAGGCATAACAAGAAGACATAGGCACCTTTTTTTAAGAGAAGGCCACCACAACAACTTTATTAATATTAGACAACCATTACATTTTTAAATAAAAAGTTTTGTCCGACTCTCGTGATGAAGAGGAGAGGATGGTGGCCCTTCGACTCGTGCTAATGTGTGTAGTCGTCGATAGGTTGTCTAGTGACCTATTTGTAATTTTTATTACTTTTGATCTCCTTTGCATATCTTTTGATGATTATGAATAAATTTGTTTAATTTTGCAAAACAAATTACAGCTTCCAAAAGTTTACTCACAATACAGATAGGGGCTTTTGCCCAATCACAAGAAATTTTCGAATAAAAAAGTCCTAGCCAAAACTGTGCTAAATAAAGTGTGCCCATATTTTGATGATTGTACTTATTCATGGTTTCTACTATTGCGAATAATTGAAAGTGGCTGATCGCATTGAGATTTTCAACCGTCTACCTCGTGTCCCCTAACCTCCAGCAAAGTTTCCTTTGGAGGTTATTCAAGAAACAAAATTAACAAGCAGAAGCAGTCCCACATCAGCAATCCTTTTTTTGCCTTTTCCAGTTAGCGTTAATAATATATTAACATCAAGAAGATATCGTGTACACATCACCTCTGCAATAACTTAATATCACAAGCAATTCGAGACATCTAGGACACACAACAAAATTAACTATTCTATCTAACTAGACTTTTCCCTGCTTCCGCCGGGGCGTGGCTAGTAGGAAAAACACTCATGGGATGACTGTCAACCTTGACATTTGATGAGCCAAGTCTTTTTGATGAGGGACATTAAAGAAAATAAAATACAATAAAACAGAAGTAAAATCCAGTACTAGCTTTTACACACTTCTACTATATTCTAGGTACTATAGTCCTTTAGTCACATGTAAATGTAATAGTTTCTAAAGTGTTCTACTATGAGTTGTAATTAGATTATTTACACTTATGTCCTAGATTTAAGTAGTGTTCTCTGAAACCTTGTAGCTATGAGTAGAGCTAATTAGTTAAGGCTTGTTGTGTTTAGTAGGGGGTTTACACTACTGTCGTCATGCTGCTAGTCTCTGGCGTCACATGAGGATTATCTGGGACCTTCCCTAATCCAAGGTTATGAATCATCGATCCAAAAATTGGTTTAAATCGCTGTTGGAGTCCACTCCTGATAGCCTGATTGATGTGTTTCTTTTGGTGGCTTGGAGAGTGTGGTATTGTCGCAACGGGGTTACACATGACAAATCCTTACCAGCCGATCAGTTCTAAGAGCTTCCTTTGTGGTTACTGGAAAATTTTGCAAAGCTATGACGTCTCTACAGAGACGATTATCAAGGGCAAGCAGCCTATGGTTCATTCTACTCCGGTGATATCTAAACCCCCTGAAGGCTAAGTTAAGCTCTCTATAGATGGCTCCTTTCGTGTGTGTTATATGTTGATCCAAATTCTACAAAGTATAGGCCAACTTCTGACGAGTGGAGCGAGGCCCGTCGCCGGGAGGCTTGGGCCACGCCTGTGGGGGGTGCGGGGGGCGACAGGCCCCCGCGGTACGGTACGGATCGTTGAAGACCTAGGTTTCCACCGATATATAAACCCCTTGTAAGCCGCCGGTTGGGAGAGTTGCATCTGTGAAATCCCCGGCGTTTGTAAACACTCCTCGATATAGTGAAGTTTCGCTGGCTGGCGCCCGTGGTTTTTTCCTCTCTTTGTTGGAGAGGTTTTCCACGTTAAATCTGTGTCCCCTTGCTGTGTTTTTCGTTTTTCGTTCTTCGTTATCTTCTTGTCGCAATTGTAACAAGTGGTATCAGAGCCCCAGGTTCTAATCTAGGGTTTGCGACATGTCGTCATTGAAGTTCGATCTACCACAGCTGGACTACACCACAAGATTCTCCTTGTGGCAGGTGAAGATGCGGGCGATTCTCGCCCAAACTTCTGATCTGGATGAAGCGCTGGATGGATTCGGTGAAAAGGATGCTAAGACCTGGTCCGCTGAAGAGAAGCGGAAGGACCGTAAGGCTTTGTCTTTGATTCAACTTCATCTGTCCAATAATATTTTGCAGGAAGTACTGGAGATGAAATCTGCTGCTGCCCTATGGGAAAAACTGGAAACGATCTGCATGTCAAAGGATCTAACCAGTAAGATGCATGTGAAGATGAAGTTGTTCTCGCATAGATTGCAGGAAGGTGGATCGGTAATGAATCACTTATCTCTTTTTAGAGAGATTATTTCTGATTTGCAATCTATGGAAGTAAAATATGATGATGAGGATCTAGACCTATTACTCTTATGCTCGCTGCCTAGTTCTTATACACACTTTCGTGATACAATGTTGTTGAGCCGTGAGAAGATAACCCTTGATGAAGTGCAAGATGCCCTCAAACAGAGGGAAAAGATGAAATCTATGGTGCAGGCAGATGGGGCGTCCTCCAAGGCTGAAGCTCTGCAGGTTCGTGGCAGGACCGAGCAGAGATTTAACAACCATGGCAACCGAGATAAGAGCAAAGACGACAGAGGTCGTTCGAAGTCCAAGGGAAAGGACAAGTTCTGCAGGTATTGTAAGAAATCTAATCATGTTATTGATGATTGCTGGAAGCTGCAGAATAAGGAGAAAAGGAACGGTACTTACCAACCGAAAGATAAGGATCAAGGCAATGGTAAGGCTGCTGTTGTTTCTGATAGTTCTGATGGTGAATACTTAACTGTTTTTGCTGCTTGTGCTTCTCGTGATGATGAATGGATACTTGATACTGCATGTTCGTTTCATATTTGCTGTAACAAAGATTGGTTCAGTTCATATGAGTCTGTGCAGACTGGAGATTTTGTGCGTGTGGGGAATGACAACCCATGCCATATCGTTGGTGTTGGATCTGTTAAGATTAGGACACATGATGGCGTGACACGCACGTTGAGTGAGGTGAAGCACATACCAAGCATGGCCAGAAATTTGATCTCCCTGAGTACCATGGACGTTGATGGATACAAGTATGCCGGTGGGCATCGAGTTCTGAAGGTATCAAAAGGTTCTCTTATTCACATGATAGGTGATATGAATTCTGCTAAATTATATGTTCTTAGAGGTAGCACTTTGCCTGGTATTGCTGCTGCTGTTACTTCTAATGATTCTGATGATTGTGGTAAAACACATCTATGGCATATGCGTCTTGGGCATATGAGCGAACAAGGCATGGCAGAGTTGGTCAAGAGAGAGCTGATTGATGGTTGCAACTTGAGTAAGTTTGAGTTCTGTGAGCACTGCATCTTTGGTAAGCATAAAAGAGTTAAATTCAATGCTTCCGTTCATACCACCAAAGGTATATTAGATTATGTGCATGCTGATGTATGGGGTCCGTCCCGTAAGACTCCTATTGGTGGTGCTAATTATATGCTTACTATTATTGATGATTACTCAAGAAAGGTGTGGCCTTATTTTCTAAAGCATAAATCTGATGTTTTTGATGCTTTTAAGAAGTGGAAAGTTATGGTTGAAAAACAGACTGAGAAGAAGGTAAAGGTACTACGTACTGACAATGGTATGGAATTCTGTTCTAATGAGTTTGAGGAGTTTTGCAGTAACGATGGCATGATCAGGCATCACACCATCCCATATACTCCTCAGCAGAATGGCGTGGCAGAACGCATGAACAGAACCATCATCTCGAGGGCTCGTTGTATGTTGTCTAATGCAGGTATGCATAGGCGTTTCTGGGCTGAAGCAGCCAACACAGCGTGTTACCTCATCAACAGGTCACCTTCTATTCCACTTGAGAAGAAAACTCCTATTGAGGTATGGTCAGGTTCACCTGCTGATTATTCACAGTTGAGAGTTTTTGGTTGCACTGCTTATGCTCATGTTGATAATGGAAAGTTAGAGCCTAGAGCTGTCAAGTGCATATTCCTTGGTTATGGTTCAGGAGTTAAGGCATATAAACTATGGAACCCTGAAACAAAAAGGATTTTGTTGAGTAGGAACGTTGTTTTCAATGAATCCGTTATGTATCATGACAGCTTGCCATCAGATCCCTCTCCTGTTGCTATTGGAGAGGAGGGAGTTCGTGTGCAGGTGGAGCACCTGCAGAAAACTGTTGATAATAATGTTGTTGTTGATGATACTCATGAGGAAAATATTGATGATGATGTTGTTCAGCACTCACCTACTGTTTTGCAGCAGCCACAGGAATCTATTGCTGCTGATAGACCGAGACGTAACATAGTTCCACCTCGTCGTTTAATTGAAGAGTGTAATCTTGTACATTATGCTTTGAGTTGTGCTGAACAGGTGGAGAACGATTCTGAACCTGCTACATATAATGAAGCCATTGAATCCGTTGACCGCGAGAAGTGGGTATCTGCTATGCAAGAAGAGATGCAATCGCTTGAGAAAAATGGCACATGGGATGTTCTGCGCTTGCCTAAACAAAAGAAGGCGGTCCGCTGCAAGTGGATCTTCAAGAAAAAGGAAGGTCTATCTCCCAAAGAGCCTTCAAGGTACAAGGCAAGGTTAGTAGCAAAAGGGTTCAACCAGATTCCAGGTATTGATTACAATGATGTGTTCTCTCCAGTTGTGAAGCATAGTTCCATTCGTACTTTCTTTAGTATTGTGGCTATGCGTGATCTTGAGCTTGAGCAGTTAGATGTCAAGACTGCTTTTCTGCATGGAGAGCTTGATGAGGAAATATACATGGACCAACCAGAAGGGTTCATAGTGCCTGGTAAAGAGGATTTTGTGTGCAAATTAAAGAAGTCTCTTTATGGCTTAAAGCAATCTCCAAGACAGTGGTATAAAAGGTTTGATTCATTTATGATCTCACATGGTTTTGAGAGGTCTAAATATGATAGTTGTGTTTATATCAAGTTTGTTGATGGGTCACCTATATACTTGCTGCTATATGTTGATGATATGTTAATTGCTGCCAAGGGCATGAAAGAAATCACTACTTTGAAGGCACACCTAAGTAGTGAGTTTGAGATGAAGGATCTTGGTGCTGCTAAGAAGATCTTAGGTATGGAAATTACCCGAGATAGAAAATCTGGTTTGTTATTTCTTAGTCAGCAAAGTTACATTAAGAAAGTTCTTCATCGTTTTAATATGGATGGTGCCAACTCAGTTAGTACTCCTATTGCTCCTCACTTTAAATTGTCAGTTTCTCAATGTCCTACTACTGATGAAGAGTTTGAGTACATGTCAAAGGTGTCGTATTCTAGTGCTGTTGGTTCTTTGATGTATGCCATGGTTTGTTCTCGTCCTGATTTATCATATGCTATGAGTTTGATAAGTAGATACATGGCTAATCCTGGTAAAGAACATTGGAAGGCTGTTCAGTGGGTTTTCAGGTACCTTCTTGGCACTTCCAATGCTTGTTTGAAGTTTGGCAGGACCGGTGAGGGACTCGTTGGCTATGTGGATTCAGATTTTGCTGCCGATTTGGATAAGAGAAGGTCCCTCACAGGTTATGTGTTTAATGTTGGAGGTTGTGCTGTTAGCTGGAAGGCTACATTGCAGGCTGTTGTTGCATAATCTACTACTGAAGCTGAATACATGGCTATTGCTGAAGCTTGCAAAGAATCTGTTTGGTTGAAAGGTTTGTTTGCTGAGTTTTGTGGAGATGATTCTTGCATTAATTTGTTTTGTGACAGTCAAAGTGCCATATACCTTACAAAAGATCAGATGTTTCATGAGAGAACTAAGCACATTGATGTCAAGTACCATTTTGTTAGAGACATTGTTGCTCAAGGTAAATTAAAGGTATGCAAGATCAGCACTCATGATAATCCTGCTGATATGATGACTAAACCTGTTCCTGTTGCTAAGTTTGAGCTTTGCTCGAACTTAGTTGGTTTAACTGATTAGCCCAAGTGGCTATTGGCGCCGAAAGTATTTGCTTTGTTTGTTCAGGGAGATGGTTGATGTTGATGCTACAAGGAGGAATTTGTCTCAAGGTGGAGTTTGTTATATGTTGATCCAAATTCTACAAAGTATAGGCCAACTTCTGACGAGTGGAGCGAGGCCCGTCGCCGGGAGGCTTGGGCTACGGATCGTTGAAGACCTAGGTTTCCACCGATATATAAACCCCTTGTAAGCCGCCGGTTGGGAGAGTTGCATCTGTGAAATCCCCGACGTTTGTAAACACTCCTCGATATAGTGAAGTTTCGCTGGCTGGCGCCCGTGGTTTTTTCCTCTCTTTGTTGGAGAGGTTTTCCACGTTAAATCTGTGTCCCCTTGCTGTGTTTTTCGTTTTTCGTTCTTCGTTATCTTCTTGTCGCAATTGTAACAGTGTGGAAGATGGAGATGATGGTTGTGGCAGCAGTAGGAAAATGGCTATAGCAAAAATATTTACATGTCACTATAGCTGGACGCGAGCCAACTCGGTCCAGCTCGGGCTCGGGCTAATTTTTTTAAATAATACGATTCATTTAATAAATTTCACGAATAATACACGAATTTTAGGAATTGCGAATCTAGCCCGGCGTCGGTGATTGAAATACCGACCAGTACCCGCCGGTGCTTGAAATACCGACTAGACCTATGTCGGTATTTCAAATGCCGATAGGTCTAGTCGTTATTTCAAACACCGATAGGGTGTGGTTGGGTCTTCAAACATCGACGCCGCGCTATTTCGCAATTCCTCAAATTTGTGTATTATTTGTGAAATAAATCATATTATTTTAATGCAAGAAAAGCTCGGTCTAAAAATACCGAGCCTGAGACGGATCGAAGCTGCACGCGAGCCACCAAATGGAGCTTGGCCCGAGCTTCACACCAGCTCGGTCCAGCTCACGAGCCTGACTGCGGTGCGCCACTGACAAGTGGGGTCATCTTCCATGGCACTGAGGTATGTGCGAAAGGATGCTGTGAAGCAATGGGAAGGGGAGGCGGTGTTACGAGTGTTCTACAACACCATGGCGTGGTAGAGCGACGCCATGGATAGCAGCCATGGACAAATTTATTATATTTTCATTTTATCGAACAGCTTGCCTGCATACAATTGAATGACATGTTGGCATCACTAACTTGACCATTTCCTTGATCTAGCCTCGCAGGAAAACCCATGGCGTGAGCATTTGCCATGAGAAGGTGTAGATCATCAGGAACGTGAGCGGCATGATTTTTGAGGTGGTCACCACGCTCAACGAACGAGCTGGACGAGCCGAGCCTGGCTCGGCCCGACCTTGCTGTGGTCCAGGAAAATGGGCTTGGCTTGGTCTAGAGCTCCAGTGGGCCGAGCCAAGCTCGGGGTGAGTCCTCCAAAGCTTGAGCCGAGCTGAAAAGCTTGAGCCCGACGTCCATGTATACACGCCATCACTTTCATGAAAAATAGTGCTAACGTGCAAATATTAGCGAACGCCATCAACTTAAGCTAGTGGTGGTGTTCGTTTGAACGCAAACGCTAGCATTAAGTCCGTTCATGATATGTCGTAAACGTATCTATAATTTTTGATGTTTCATGCTTGTTTAGTATCAACTTTGATTTGCTTTGTCTATACTTTAAGGTATTTTTATACATTTTCTGAGACTAACCTATTAACAAGATGTCATAGTGTCAGTTGTCTGTTTTCTGCTGTTTTGGTTTCAGAAAAGCTAGTAAAGAAATATTCTCAGAATTGGACGGGACAAAAGCTAAAGTCAATATTTTATCGAGGAGAAAGCAGAGTCCAGAGGAGAGACAGAGGGGTGCCGCATGGCGGCCACACCCCCCTAGGCGCGGGCCCACCCTAGGCCACGTAGATATTAGTGACTCCAAGACGGAGTATTTATGCTCGATAATGGGTTCATGCCTCTATTTAATCTAGAGAAGTGACAGAAATCTTTAAGGTTGTGGATGTGTTGTTGCCACTAGGGAGAAAACAACAATCTTTTGTTTATGGAATAATTTTATTCTTTACTTTACACGCATTGCTTAATGCAATTATCCGTTGCTTGGAACTTAATTCTGGAGGGGTTCGGATGATAACCTAAAGATGGATTATTAGTCATAGATGCAGTTGGATGGCGGTCTATTTATTTGTTGTAATGCCCAATCAAATCTCATAGAAATCATGATTGTCTAGTATTTGCATTGTTATGCTTTGCTCAGTTCTAGTTAATTGCCTCGCTGTAATTTGTTCATCCAACATGTTATATTATTTATCTTAAGGAGAACACCTCTACTAAACTATGGACCCCGGTCCAATATTTACCATTGTTATATCATCTATTGTTACCGCTTACTTTCTGCAAGCAATTATTACCTTCCACACTGTACGTTTAATCCTTTGTTTTTAGCAAACCGGTAAAATTGACAAACTCGCTGTAAGTTGGGGCAAAGTCTTGAGTTTGTGTTGCGCAGGATTCCAAGTTGCTAGCAACACCTTTGAGTTGTTTCCTTGCTCCTACGGGTTAGATAACCTTGGTTTCATAACGGAGGGAAAATTTGCCGTTGTTCTCATCATACCTTCCTCTTGGGGTCTCCCAACTAAGCTCTACAACTGAGCTGCGTCAAAACATTTTCTGGCACCGTTGCTGGGGAGTTTAAGGACAACTTCACAAGGGGAGTCCTTCACAACCATTCTCTTTACTTCGCTTTTGTTTTGCTTACTTTCTTTTACTTTGTTTTGCTTGCTTCTTTTTATCAAAAATTCCAAAAAATTAGTTTCGTTTCGTTTGCGTTTTCTTATCAAAAACACAAAAAAATAGTTCTTCCTATAGCTGTCACCCTGATCTAGCTCACCATGTTGATCCCTAAGTTCACCCTGAAAGACCTTTCAATAGGTAGTGGCTCTATAATTGGAAAATAAAAAATTATAGAATTCTTTAATCATATTAATAAACATGAGGATATTGAGGATATATCCTTAGCAGAACTTTAGTTTACATGTTGGAGGCTAGGTTTGTTAACCTTAACCCCGTGATGCAAATAATGTTTCTTAAAGTTAAAGAAGTTATGGATACTGAAAAGAGGGATTTTATTCTGAAAACTTTGCTAAATGAGTTCAATGATGTTGCTAAAGAAGCCAAACAAGTCTTTGATCATTTTAATATGCTAGGCTCATGTGTAGATGTTATGGGTACATTAGAATAGTTGGATAAAACCAAACCCAATGGAGAGAAAATCAAAACAACCATACCTTTTAAACTTGTAGGAATGCATGAAGCCTTAGAATTTTGTTTTTGATTGGATTGTTCCTGAAAACCCGTTTGATGAAAGTAGTGAACCCAAGAGTGCTGAGAGAGGACCTCTACTACTCATTTGGATGAGATGCATTTCCTAGTTGAAGAAATTTTGAGTATTGATCTTAATGCTTCTTCATTTGAAAATACTTGATTCTTGCTTCTTGTGTCTAACTTAAAGGCGTTAAAGAAAAGTACTTCTTGGGAGATAACCCAATAGTTTTCTTGAGTCTTGGAAGTTATTACTTTTGTAATAACCTATTCTTATCCTTTTTATTTGATTTTTGTGCCAAGAATAACCTCTAATGAGAGAGAATTAAGATTTGGGAAAGTTGTTGTCCCAAAACAAATTTTTGTGATTCACTGTAAAAATTCGTGAAAAATCTCTATATGTTGGATTGAGCTTTAATTTTCTGAGTAAATCCCCCAGGTTGTTATCTAAATTTCGTTAGTTTAACACTTATCGATTTGGGTGACAAAAGGTCTTTGAAAAAATCGGTTTTACCTGTTGATCTGTTTTCACAGATTTCTGCCATTATTTGCATTTTCCTCTTAACGATTTCTTTTTAAGTTATCTTTGGTAAATTGAGCTTTTTAATAGTAATTTCTATAGTATATTGTGTTTTTAATGAAATTTTTGCTGTTTTGAAACTAAACCCAAAGGTTTATTCTTTTGAATGCACTAATGTTGCCAATGAAGATTGTATGAAGTTCTGTATGAGCGAAAAATTTCAAGTGTACAGGAAGAATGATGTAATGAGATGAAGAATGGACAAAATCTCAAGCTTGGGGACGCCACCCTGTGTCACCCCAATAAATATTCAAGAGCTATAAGCGTCAAAGCTTGGAGATGCCCAAGGCATCCCCTTCTTCATCAATAAAAATCTCAGGTCTCTTTCTAGACACTTTGTTTTTAATGTTTCATGCACTGTTGTGTTGTTCTTGGAGCATATTAGTTTTCTTTTTTGGTTTTAGTTTGCTTGAATAAAGTAGTTGGACCCCTGCTTTCCCTGTGATGCTTAAAATAAGTTGATTGGTGTTGAAAAGGAGTAGAAAGTTTCATGCTTATAGTGGTATGATGACCCACAAGTATAGGGGGTGTATCGTAGTACTTTCGATAAATAGGAGTGTCGATCCCAACGAGGAGCAGAAGGTGCTGAACAGTGGTATGGAGCAGGAAATCCCTGTGAAAACTTAGCAAACGGTTTTTTAGTGGTTTTCTGACAAGGCAACAAAACAAGGAGCAAGTAACAGAAGTAACGAACAAACGGAGCAAGTGCCCCAATCCTTTCTTAGCAAAGGACAAGCCGGTGGAAATACTTATAAGGACCAAACGTTCTCGAGGACACATGGGAATTCTGCCAAGTGCTTTCGCTTCAAATAGCTGAGTACTCTTCTCTGGTGTTTGTAAGTGTTGTGTGGGTGAACCTGTGCTAACATACCGCCCTTCCTAGGACTAATACATACTTGTGATTAAACCCCCTGCAAACATCCGTAACTATAGGAAAGTAATTAAAATATAAATCTAACCACATCCTTAAACTCTGAGATCCTATGCTCCCTTGTGCAAAGGTGTCCTAACGGGGGTTCAGATTTCTGTCACTCCGGCAACCCCACAATTAGTAGCCAAATACACAATGCATTCCCCTAGGCCCATAAATGGTGGAGTATCATGTAGTCGACGTTCACATGACACCACTAGAAGAATAGCACCACAACTTAAATACTAAACCATCGAATGATAACTCACCACAGATTCACTACTAACAACATGACTTCTGTCATGTCCTCAAGAACTAAATGAATTACTCACAAGACATCATATGGATCAAGATCAAAGATTATATGGTAATGATACCAATCTGAACATAAACAATAATCCAATGGTTCCACTCACATGCATCAATTACAATAGTAATCAACACCGGGAAAGTTTCTCCTAAGAACTAAAGCAATATCCAACACAATTGTTACAGCGGGACAGAGTGGTGGTGATGGTGCTGGTGGAGATGATGGTGTGGATGATGATGATGATGATGATGATCCCGATGAAGCCTAGCTTGATGACAATGTTGATGGCGACGGTCTCCCCTCTCCGGAAGGAATTCCCACGGCAGAAATCTGTCTGCCGGAGAGATCTTTCTCTCTTGGTGTTTTCCTCCCCTCAGAGGCGGCAGAAATCTATCTTTGGTTGCCCCGTAGCCTTAGGGTTTCGAAGGGAAGATATAGGCGAAGGGGCGGAGTCGGAGGTCGGACAGGTGGGCCACACCTTCCCTAGGCGCGAGGTCAGGTGGGCCCGCCCCTAGGGGGGTTTGGGCACCCTGAGGCCCCACTTCGCCCCTCCTTCTAGCTTCCTTCGTCCTCTGGTAAAATAATATGTTTCCATATTTTTATGGTATTTTTCTGATCTTTGCGAAATTGCACCGAAATGCCTTCTTTTCCATCAGAATCCAGACTCCGTCAGTCCATCCTCCAAGAATCATCCAACATGCATAAACAGATGAAAAGCCATAAGTAATACCTCATAATAAGACAAATATCAACGAATAGAGGTAAATTATGATATAGAATGGTGATGCAAACTAGGTATGAACTCCCCCAAGCTTAGACTTCGCTTGTCCCCAAGCGAATACTGAGCTCTGTAAACATGTCCACGGGTTTATGGAGTGAAGTGTCGATAAAATAATACGAACAAGAAGCATCACACTTACCATTGCACAACTCATAGAAGAAAGCAACTCACCATTATATAACTTAGCTTGCAACCAAGTACAGCAGTCACAATAGAAATGCATAAAGATAAATCATAATTGGAATTGGCAAACTTGTTCTTGGTCAGAGAACACCTGGCAAACAGTTTCACAAAAGCTTTCTGTATGAGTTTCAAAACAGGAACACTCTTTTCTCAAAAAGGTTTTTCACAAGTGAAGGCTTTCAAAGTAATACTCAATAGATAAGAGTTTTGTGAAAACAATGAATATAGAGAAAATGATTGAATAAATCACCATATGAATGCTTGAAACACAACAACTCAAAAGCTTGCTGGAGATAGAAAGGAAGTAGGTTTACTGACTCAACATGGAAGTGGGAGAAAGGTCCCTTCTTAGAGGGTAGCAGGGATTACAGGTCATAAAGAGCTTCTAAAATATTATGGTACTTACTAGCTTTGAGCCCTCATTGCCCATATCATAAGCATCTTGAGATGATTAAGGTTAAAGTGAACAAAGATGGAGTATATGCTTGACAAAATATAAGTTGGAAATCTCATGTCCCTTTAATATGAGGGCCACTCCTCATGCATACTCCACTTTGGGCCCAGATAAGTTCTTGTCATTGTAAGTATTTGCATACCATTGAGAACCGCCAACGGGGTACCCCTTGCACATGGTACAGGAGCTTTCCCATAACTAAAATGACAAGGCAAGCAGACAATGAGCATCTCAGCGATCTTTTTATTTACTATGTGTATATCTTTTTATTGAGGATGCTTCATAGATGACTCACTATGGTGATGCTGCAAGTTTCCACCATGATTAAGCATGGCTTAGGCTAGCGGCCCAGGCGTTTCTCTAACACAGGATACAAACTCCACGGACTTACAGGTTCCCTCTTTATTTCACACCATTGACATCCATAGACAAAAGAACACGATATCAACTGTGTACAGATCACAAGTGCGATGTTGAAAACGTTACCCGTGACAGCACGGTTCTGCTAACTCCAACGTATAGATGCAAGCATATACAACTTCGATGTTTACAATGGTTCAAGTCTATTAGGGGCAAGTAAATAAGGTGTGCCATCAAGTTCGTGAGAGATTTAATAACTAGTTTTCACATAACAAAATACTTTTTAATTCGAAAGGTAGATGAAGCTTGATAATTTGCTTGGAATAGCAAAACCTACTAGGTAGATATGGTGGACACAAGTGGCAAAAGTTTTGGGTTCAAAGGATTTTGGAAAACATGAGAAGTATGCCTTCTCAAAACAGGTTTTTGGCTAGCAAGGCTGGGTAGCAAGCAAGATAGTTAAAAGAAACAAGAAAACATACAAGTAATAAAGCCAAGCATGCAATCTTCCTTGAAGACACAAAATAATCTTAAATAAAGAATACTAAGCTTATGAGCCAACAAGAAATAAAACAAATGATACCAAATACCTGTAAGCTTTTTATTTCTTTCATTTTCTTTCAAACTAAAGCCACTGACCAGAACTTGGTTTGCCAAAACCAATTTAGATCCACTTGATGATCCCAAAGTGGTTCCAATACTGATCAACAAGGTCCATCATATAATAGAGATTGCAAACTAAAATAAGAAGTGCAAAAAGTAAAAGATGAGACTTCTCATTAATATTCAATAAAGGCACTCACACCAAGGGATACATAGATAATCAACTAAAGGAGAGATACTTCCACATGCAAACCAAACCATAAGATAACCTCTCTACCACAGATATGAATCCACTAAAAAGGTAAAAGATAAAAGATAATGGTGGTGATACCGTGGCACTCCCCCAAGCTTGGAACAAGCCAAGGGGATGCCAAACCTGATGACGAATTACTCCTTCGGAGGTGGTTTTCTCTTGATAAGCTCCTCAATAAGTTTCCTCAACTCTTCGAATGCAAAAGTAAGAGTACAGATTAGCTCCGAGTTTTGCTCTATACGGTTCATGATCATGTCAGTCCGAGAATCCCGGTTCTTGTTATTCTTTCCCCACTCTTCATCCTTAGCATGATCCTTATCTGCATTGTTAGAACGAGGCATATCCCAAACCGAGGGCAAATTCCCTTTGGCCACATGTTGATATTTATGTTCATGTATAAGTGTATGGAAAGGTCTCTTGTTACATGGAGGAGGTGATCGTGGAGAGAGAGTATGACGTCGAGATTTCCCTCCTGTAGACATCTGTGCTATCCTCTTAAGCTTGGTAGGTCGTGCCATCAAACCAATACTTGCGACGGTAGCGCGAGTGTCCGGTTCCTTGTCCTCCTCCATGTCACCTTCATACCCTACCGAAATCTCATCCTCCTTGGGGACTTGAGGTTCTTCTTCCTCGGGCTTCTTGCCTTTGTCATTGGCGAAGGCCATGGTGCTCTAAACTTGAGAATATTTCCTGACAGAAACAGATCGAAACAAAAACACGACGAGAATACGATGCATGAACCTCGGGGGATCCAGGGGGTTATATATTACAAAGTTTCAATGCATAAGGAAGGTTTTGAGACGAAAACGAGGCGGAGACGGAGTACGAGGGGGAACACCCCCCTCAGGCGCGGCCAGGCTGGGCTTGCGCCTGGGGTGGGTCTATCCACCCCGGGATCCGTTTCCTCTTCAGTTTCGTCTCGTAACTTCCCTTATGTATTAAAAACATCAAAAATATAAAAAGATTGGGGTTTCACAAACCTTCTGTTTTCTCCACTTTTACCTATTCAAAGACGAACTCTTCAGATTCCTTTTCTCTTTCTCTTGCGAATTTCCTTCATACAAAACTTCTGCACAAACTCAAAGACAACATTAGTGTAAGAAAAAATAATAAACCTTTGGTAAACACTTCAACTGAAAACCCATCAAAACAAAAGCTTCTGTAAGAGGCAAATGCAAATGATGGCAGAAATCTGTCAAAACAAACGAGCAGGTAAAGATTGATTTTTCCGAAGACCTTCTGTTGCTCAAATCAAAAAGTCAGAACTGTTGAAAGTTGGGTAACAAATTGGAGAACAAGCTCAGAAAAATGCAGCTCCATCTGAAGTACTGAGCTTCCTCACGAATTTTTATAATGGAGCACAAAAATCTGTCCCAGGACAGCCACTGTTGACAACTCCTCTACTTCACAAAAGTAGTTGAACTTGACAAAAAAACCAAAACAAAAAGGATAAGGAGCAGTTATTACTGAGGTAATAACTTCCAAGACTCGAGAAAAACTCTTGGGTTATCTCCCAACAAGTACTTTTCTTTAATGCCTTTAAGTTAGGCTTGAAACTTTCAAAGATGCTCACATAGGATATATATATATATCTGAAACGAAAGAGAGCATCAAGAAGCAAATAACCAACACACTTGATCCTAACCCACTTCCTATGCATGGGGGTATCAAGTGAATTGTTGAAACAAAAGGCCACAAGCATAGGAAGACAAAAAAAAATGCAACTTTAAAGCTTTCAACATAAAACGGGGAAACTTAACATCATTGAGATGCATAAAACCATGTTTCCCTCTTTCATAATAACTTTTAGTAGGACCTTGAATAAAGTTGACAATATAACTGTCACTGGAAACAACTTTATCATCATAATAAGCATACTTACAGTCACCAAAAAGGGGTCCAAGGTCATCGACTGGATTAATAGAAGCAAGTTGTTCCATCCTGAAATCTTTATTAGGCAAGCTACTTTTACAAAGATCTTTAGCAAATTTGCAAAAGTTAAACTCATAAGAATCTCCATCAAACTTAGTTAAAACTTTTTTCTTCTTACAATCAATAATAGCTCCACAAGTGTTTAAGAAAGGTCTACCAAAAATAATAGCACAATTTTTGCTAGCTGCTGAATTAAGCACTAGAAAGTCAGCAGGATACTTAATCTTACCACAAAGAACCTCCACATTTCTTACAATACCAATGGGGAAAATGGTATCCTTGCTAGCAAGGTGAATAACCACATCAATGTCCTCAAGATCACAAGGACCAATCTCATGCATAATTTCCCTGTAAAGATCATAAGGAATAACACTAGAACTAGTGATGGTGCTGACGTGGAGCACTTCGTTGGAAACCCCAAGAGAAAGGTGTGACGAGCACAACATCAAGTCTTCCCTCAGTAGACACCGAGGTTATCAATCCAGAAGGAGGAAGGAAACATCACACAGGAGTTGCAAGCAATGCGGAGACCTACACAACACAAACTCAAGACTTTCCCCCAACGAAACAGTGAGGTTGTCAAGCTCACCGGTTTGCTGTAACAAAGGATTAAACGTATGGTGTGGAAGGAAATGGTGGTTTGTAGCAAGTAAACAAGTAACAGTGGAAGATGTATCAATGGTAAAGATTGGACCGGGTCCATAGTTCACTAGAGGTGCTCTCCTTAGATAAACAACATGGCATGAAGGGTAAACAAATTACAGTAGGGCAATTGACAGGAACTGAGCAAGGAATAACAAGGCAATTACTAGTAAAAAAGATCCTATGAGATTCGATTGGGCAATACAACAAGATACATAGACCGCCATCCAACTGCATCTATGACTAGAAGTCCACCTTCAGGTTATTATCCGAACCCCCTCTATTATTAAGTTGCAAGCAACAGACAACTGCTTTAAGCAAAGTGTGTAAGGTAAACAGTCCACATGTTCCATGAACAGGAGACCGTTGTTTTTTCCCTAGTGGAAACAACACATCTACAACCGAAGAGATTTCTTTCACTTCCGTTGGAAACTACAGGCATGAACCCACTATCGAGAATAAATAACCCCTCTTGGAGTCACTAGCAACTACTTGGCCAAGATAGCTACTAACAACGGAGAGCATGCAAGATCACAAAAAACACATACATGATAGAATCATAAATACATAACCATTAATAAAACCAACATAATAATCTTAATATCCATCGGATCCCCACAAACACAACATGCATGATTACAAATATATTAGATCTTGATCATGAACGGAGCTCACAAGATCTATACATGAAAGCATAAAGGAGGAGATACAACCATCTAGATACTACATGGTCCCATAGTCCAAGGTGGAACTACTCACACATCATACCGGAGAGAAGGCCTCCGGGATGATCTCCCCTCTGGCAGGGTGCCAGGAAGAACTTCAGATCCCCCCGATCTAGGGATGATCGTGGCGGCGGCTACAGACGGTTTCATGGAGATTTTATCGGGTGCTTAGGGTTTATGCATCGAGGCTTCTTATAGGCGAAGGGGGAGGCCGAGTAGGCGGCCAGGGTGGCCAAACCCTAGCCAGGCGCAGGCCCATCCCTGGCCGCGCCTGGGGGGCGGGGTGGTTCGGCGGCCCTGGCCCGCTTCCGCGTCTCCCCTCTGGACTTTTTGTTCCCCATGGAAAGTAATTAACTTTGACGTTTGTCCCGTCCAATTCTGAGAATATTTCTTTACTAACTTTTCTGAAACCAAAAACAGCAGAAAACAGGCATCTGGCACTGTTGCAACTTGTTAGTAGGTTAGTACCAGAAAACATCTAAAAAGCTCCTCAAAGTGTGGACAAGTAAAGCAAAGTAGATACTAAACAAGCATGGAGCATCAAAAATTATAGATACGTTTCCAACATATCAACATATCCAATCTTAACTCTTGCTCGTCCTCGAGTAGGTAAGTGATAAACAAAATAATTTTTAAGGTGACATGCACCCTCACAATAAAGATTCAACTATTTGCAAGCATTGAAAGCTGGGATCAAAGAACTCTAAACATGTGCATGAACGATGGAGTTCTAACAATAGTACATAGTAACTATGCTTGCAACATGACAAGCTACAAACAAAGATCATGAATGACATGCATTGAAAATCGTTTGTTTGTTTCACATACAGAAAACATAGCATAGTGGCAATCAGCTTGTCCCTAATAGAGTAGCAAATAGATGCATAGGATACCTGCAAAGTTCACAAGGGTGACTAGAAACAAGTAGCACAAGAACAAGTAATATCACAATATGCATCAATTAATAAGCTTTGGAACACTGCACACAGAATGACAACTATGCTTTCTTAATGGTGCCTAAAGGTAGAAGGTGGAGCCTCAAATAATGGTGGAAGAAAGGCCTTTTTGTAAAGGAAACAGGGATTACAAGTTTCAAAAAGAGATTCCAAAAATTATGGTACTTGTTAGCTTTCATCCCTCATTGCCCATATCATAAGCATCTTGAAGTGGTTAAGGTTACACTAGTAGAAAACATGCCTTTCATCCAGGCCATTAGTCCCGGCTGTGGCTGGGGCCGGGACTAATGGCCCTCGCCGGACGGCCCGAGCCACCCAGAACCATAGGTCCTGGCCCGTTAGACCCCATTAGTCTCGGTCTGAGACTCAAACCGGGATTAAAGGGCCCTGGCCCTGCCGCTCGCTGGGTGCACCCCCTTTAGTCTCGGTTTGTATCTCCAACCGGGACTAGTGGTCTGGCCCTATATATACGCACATCCCCCTCCTCCTCTGAACTGTTTTTTTCCTGGTGGGAGAGAGTGTTGTTGTGCTATTTTTTCTTGTTCATACATATGCACTAGAGTTGTTCGGTGAAATGTCCATTAGAGCGATGCGAGTTTAGGTCACACAAGACAGACATGATATGAGGTGCCCGAGCCACACTTAAGTTTTCTCATCTTTGTTTCCAAGTGTAATAAAAGGTTAGGAACTATTTTCTTGTTTAGACCATCGTGCGGTACTAATTTTAGCATAGTGATTGTGTTTGACATATATTTGTATGATACAGATGAGCCATCCCTGGATGTACAGTGACCGACGCTCTGCCGCTTTCAGATAAGGCGTGCGTTCTTTTCAAGTTGTGGCCGAGGAGAACAAGCGACGGGATGGTTTTATGTGTTGTCCATGTGTTGACTAAAGGAATGAGAAGGCTCACACTTCCGCAAGAGTCATTCAGAGCCACCTGCTTCGGTCTAATTTTATGTCCGGCTATAATGTTTGGACCAAACATGGAGAAAGAGGGGTTGTGATGGAAGACGGCGATGAAGAAGAGAACGATGATGACAAATACCGATCTATATTCCCTGAATACGCTGATACCGCAATGGAAGACAATGAAGAAGAAGGAGGTGAAGAACGGGAACCAGACCGGCCCGTTGATGATCTTGGTCGGGTCATTTCTGATGCAAAGGGAGACTGTGACACGGAAAAGGAGAGGTTGCAGTTTGAGCAGATGTTACAGGACCACAACAAATTGTTGTACCCAACTTGTGAAGATGGCCAGAAGAAGCTGGGTAGCACACTGGAATTGCTGAAGTGGAAGGCAGAGACCGGTGTGACTGACTCGGGATTTGAGAAGTTGCTGGTACTCATGAATAGGTTGCTTCCAAGAAAAAACGAATTCCCGCCAGTACATATGAAGCAAAGAAGCCCGTCTGCCCTCTAAGATTAGATGTGCAAAATATACATGCGTGCCCTAATGACTGCATCCTCTACCACAGTAAGAAGTACGAGAATTTGGATAAATGCCCGGTATGCACTAGAGGCCCGGGACTAGAGGCCCTGTTTCCACTAGTGTTAAAGTGGCAAAGCTGGAGTATATGCTTGACGAAGTATAAGTTGGCAATCTCAAGTCCCTTGAATACGAGGGCCACACCTCATGCATACCCAACTTTGGGTCCAGGTAAGTTCTTGTCATTGTAAGTATTTGCATATCATTGAGAACCGCCAACGGGGTACCCCTTGCACATGGTACAGGAGCTTTCCCATAACCAAAATGACAAGGCAAGCAGACAATGAGCATCTCAGCATTCTTTTTATTTACCAAATGCATAGATTTTTATTGAGGATGCTTCATAGATAGCTCATTATGGTGATGCTACAAGTTTCCACCATGATTAGGCATGGCTTAGGCTAGCGGCCCAGGCGTTTCTCTAACACATGATACAAACTCCATGGACTTACAATTTCCCTCTTTATTTCACATCGGCGACATCCATAGACAAAAGAACATGATATCAACTGAGTACAAAGTACAAGTGCAATGTTGAAAACGTTCCTCATGACAGCACGGTTCTGCTAATTCCAACTTATAAGTGCAAGCATATACAACAAAGTTGTCACAATGGTTCAAGTTTATTAGGGGCAAATAATAAAGTGTGTCATCAAGTTCACGAGGGCTTTAATCACTAAGTTTTCACATAACAAAATAGTTTTTAATTGGAAGATAGTTGAAAACAAGAATATACTTGGAATGGTGTAACACACCATGCATAGGAGTTTACAGTGGACACTTTGGAATAACTTGGTTTTTTGGGAGTTGGAAGCATGAGTAGAACTTAGTCATACAAGTGGAGGTTAGAAAAATACTGGGAGCAATCAACTAAGAGAGCAATAATGGCCATAATCATGCAGTGCAACAAAGCATACTAATCAAAGCAAAGAGTGGTACTACAAGTCAAGGACTAAATGATCATAGAGGCTAATGGTGACTTGTCATAGTCATAACATGGTGTAAGCATGTGCCAAGTCAACCCAAGCAAAGCATCAAAGGAGAATACCAGAATACTTTGCTTTTGCATGCTAAAACAACACATAATTTCTTCAAGGCACACTAAGCAATCCCAATTGTTTGGAACAAAATATGCTACAACAATAATCACTAAGCATAATTCTAAAACAACACCTAGCATGTCATGCTAAAGTCTAAGTCACAGTCAATGCAAGCTCCTCTTGCACTTACAAAGCAAGAACTTACTACTCCTTTCCAACACCAAGCAACTTATTTGCAAAACAACACATAGAGAACGGGGGTACAAACTTCTTTATTCAAGCAAACTAAACAACCTAAGCAAAGAAAAATAAAACTAAGACGCTCCAAGAACAACACAACTGTGCATTAAACAATAAAAATGAAGTGTCTAGACAGACCTGAGCTTTTTATTGATGAAGAAGGGGATGCCTTGGGAATCCCCAAGATTTGACGCTTGTACCTCTTGGATATTTATTGGGGTGACACCATGGTGGAATCCCCAAGCTTGAGCTTTTGTACATTCTTCATCTCATTGCATCATTCTCTCTCTACACCTGAAAATTTTCCTTCTTACAAAACTTCACAAAATTTTCATTAGCAACATTAGTGTATTCAAAAGATATTAGATCTCTGGTAAAGCTTTGGAACAACAAGGCTTTTCACTAAAAACACAAGCTACTGTGCCTTAAAAAAGCTCAATTCACCTAAAGATAACTCAAAAAGGAATCAATAAGAAGCAAATGCAAATAATGGCAGAAATCTGTCAAAACAGACCACCAGGTAGAAACCGATTTTTTCGAACATCTTCTGTTGCTCAAATCAAAAAGTGTTGAACTAACAAAAGTTAGCTAACATACTGGGTGATATATTCCTAAATTTTGAGCTCAATACGAGTTACAGAGACTCCTCACGAATTTTGTTTGCTGGAGGACAGAAATCTGTTTCGGACAGCAACTCCCCAAATCTTACTTCCCTCTCATTAGAGGTCATTCTTGGCACAAAAAGCAAACAAAAAGGATAAGGAGAGGTCATTAATGAAGTAATAACTTCCAATACTCAAGGAAACTCTTGGGTTATCTCCCAACAAGTACTTTTCTTTAATGCTTTTAAGTTAGGCACAAGAAGCAAGAAGAATCAAGTATTTTCAAATGAGGAAGCATTAACATCAAGCCTTGCTTTCAAAGGGGGATCAAAGAGCAACTTCTCTCTTCTCATTGGTAAGTGTTCAATACCTTTCTTGAATGGAAAATGATATTTAATGGTGCCTTCTTTCATATCAATGATGGCACCAACTATTCTAAGAAAAGGTATTCCCAAAGTAATAGGACAAGACGCATTATATCCAAGATCCAAAACATAGAAATCAATAGGGACATAAGCATTGTTAACCATGATGAGAACATCATTAATACTCCCCATCAGTTTCTTCTTAGCATTATCATTGAGTGGGACATCCAAATAACAATCTTCCAATGGTGGCAAATCAAGCATTTCATAAATCATCCTAGGCATAATAGAGACACTAGAACCAAGACCACATGAAGCTTTGAGATCAAAGTCATTCACTTGCATATTAATAATGGGCTCCCAACTATATTCTACTTTCCTAGGAATAGAAGCTTTGTGTATTAGCTTCTCTTCTTTAATCTTAACAAGAGCATCTGTAATGTGTTTGGTAAAGGCAACATGCATATCACTAGCATCAGGACTTCTAGCAAGATTTTGCAATAACATAATCACTTCAGAAATATTGCAACCATCAATATCAAAATCAAACTTGGCATCACTAGTAGTAGGCTCATAGGCTTAGGCATAGTAGGAGGAGGAATAGGGACTACTTGTGGTTTAGTGGTGATGGTGCACACACTATTATTTCTATCAATTTCAGCTTCCCTTTCCCACTTAGCATGAAGTTGAGCTAACAGCCTAACATTTTCATCAATAGTAACTTGTCTGGCATGAGCAGTAGCAAAGGTATTTTCCATAGCTTCAGTTTTAGCAGCCATTTTATTAATCAAAGAGGACTGAGTTTCAGACAAAGAGGAAATATTTTTATCAACAGTTAAAAGCTTTTCCTCCATAGTCTTATTGAAAGTGGTTTGTTTACTGATAAATTCTTTGAGCATGACTTCAAGTTCAGAGGGGGCACTTCTAGCATTATTGTAAGAGCTTCCATAGGAATTGCCATTATTAGGAGGTTAAGGCCTATAATTGTTGTTGCTATCAAAATTGTTCCTATAGGCATTGTTGTTGAAATTGTTGTTTCTAATGAAGTTCACATCAACTTGCTCTTATTGAGCAACCAAAGAGGCTAAGGGAACACTATTAGGATATAAAGGAGCTTTCCCATTAACAACCATAGCCATAATAACATCAATCTTTTCACTCAAAGAGGAAGTTCCTCCAACAGAATTTATCTTCTTACCATGTGGAGCTCTCTCAACATGCCATTCAGAGTAGTTAACCATCATATTATCAAGGAGCCTTGTTGGAGCACCCAAAGTGAGGCCCATAAAGGTACCTCCAGCAGCTGAATCCAACATATTTCTTGAGGAGAAGTTCAAACCTGCATAAAAAGTCTGGATAATCATCCAAGCAGTGAGTCCATGAGTAGGGCAATTTTTAACCAAAGATTTCATTCTTTCCCAATCTGGAGCAACATGTTCACTATCAAGTTGTTTAAATTTCATAATATCACTTCTCATAGATATAATCTTAGAAGGAGGATAATACTTTCCAATAAAAGCATCTTTGCACTTAGTCCGAGAATCAATACTATATTTAGGCAAAGAAAGCAACCATTCTTTAGCTTTTCCCCTCAAGGAGAAAGGAAAAAGCTTGAGCTTAATAATATCTCCATCTACATCCTTATAATTTTGCATCTCACAAAGTTCAACAAAGCTATTAAGATGGGCAGCAGGATCATCAGAACTAGCACCAAAAAATTCCTCTCTCATCACAAGATTCAACAAAGCATGCTTAATTTCATAAAAGGTAGCATCAGGAGCAGGTGGAGCAATAGGAGTGCTTAGGAAATCATTGTTGTTGGTGCTAGTGAAGTCACACAGCTTGGTGTTCTCAGCAGTGTTCATTTTGGCAAAGGTGAGCAAGCCAAAAACAGCAGCAGCATCAGCAGCTAGAGCAGGAACTATTTTTTTGGTGTTTTTAGAAAATAGGCAAACAAAACCAAGCAGAAGAAATAAAGAAATCTAAAAACAAAGTAAAGAGAAAGGAAGTGAAGGACTCCCCTAGTGAAGACGTCCTTAGCCTCCCCGGCAACGGCGCCAGAAAACTTCTTGATGGTGCTAACGTGGAGCACTTCGTTGGAAACCCCAAGAGCAAGGTGTGATGAGCACAACAGCAAGTCTTCCATCAGTAGAGACCGAGGTTATCGAACCAGAAGGAGGAAGGAAACGTAACACAGGAGTTGCAAGCAACGCGGACACCTCCAAAAACAAACTCAAGACTTTGCCCCAACGAATCAGTGAGGTTGTCAAGCTCACCGGTTTGCTGTAACAAAGGATTAAACGTATGGTGTGGAAGGTAATGATGGTTTGCAGCAAGTAAACAAGCAACTGTGGAAGATGTATCAATGGTAAAGATTGGACCGGGGTCCATAGTTCACTAGAGTCGCTCTCCTTAGATAAACAACATGGCATGAAGGGTAAAAAAATTACAGCAGGGCAATTGACAGGAACTGAGCAAGGCATAACAATGCAATTACTAGTCAGAAAGATCCTATGAGATTCGATTGGACAATACAACAAGATACATAGACCGCCATCCAATTGCATCTATGACTAGAAGTCCACCTTCAGGTTATCATCCGAACCCCCTCCAGTATTAAGTTGCAAGCAATAGACAACTACTTTATGCAAAGTGTGTAAGGTAAATAGTCCACATGTTCCATGAACAAGAGACCGTTGTTTTCTCCATAGTAGCAACAACACATCTACAACCGAAGAGATTATTGTCACTTCCCTTGGAAACTAGAGGCATGAACCCACCATCGAGCATAAATACCCGCTCTTGGAGTCACTAGCAACTACTTGGCCAAGATAGCTACTAACAATGGAGAGCATGCAAGATCACAAACAACACAGACATGATAGAATCATCAAGACAAAACCATTAATCAAACCAACATAATAATCTAAATATCCATCGGATCCCCGCAAACACAACAAGCATGATTACAAATAGATTAGATCTTGATCATGAACGGAGCTCACAAGATCTATACATGAAAGCACAAAGGAGGATACAACCATCTAGCTACTACATGGACCCATAGTCCAAGGTGGAACTACTCACTTATCATACCGGAGAGAAGGCCTCCGGGATGATCTCCCCTCCGACAGGGTGCCGGCAAGAACTTCAGATCCCCTCCCCAATTTAGGGACGATGGTGGCGGCGGCTACAGACGGTTTCATGGAGATTTGATCGGGTGCTTAGGGTTTCTGCATCGGGGGCTTCTTATAGTCGAAGGGGGAGGCCGAGGAGGCGGCCAGGGTGGCCAAACCCTAGACAGGCATGGGCCCACCCCTGGCCGCGCCTGGGGGGGGGGGGGTTGGCGGCCCTGGCCCACTTCCTCGTCCCCCCTCTGGACTTCTTGTTCCTCACGGAAAGTAATTGACTTTGATATTTGTCCCGTCCAACTCCGAGAATATTTCTTTACTAACTTTTCTGAAACCAAAAGGAGCAGAAAAAAGGCATCTAGCACTGTTGTAACTTGTTAGTAGGTTAGTACCAGAAAACATGTAAAAAGAACCTCAAAGTGTGGACAAGTGAAGCAAAGTAGATACTAAACAAGCATGGAGCATAAAAAATTATAGATACGTTTCCAACGTATCAACTAGCACCAATATCACAAAACCATAGTAGCAATGATCACCAATTTAACATAAAGCATAGGAACACTAGATTTTCTAGCCTTACTAGGATGAGAGATAATATTAGAAGCGTCTTCACAGAAGACAATGTGCTCATCCTCTGTATTTCTAGTGACAGTGTCTTTCACAATAGCTACCACAGGTTCATCACTCAGATGCTTACCAGGCTACACAGTTTTCATTGTACCTTTTTTATTTGCACTAGTAATCATAGAATACTCCTTTACCTTAGCTGGGAAAGGCATTTTCTCAACATGAGGTTCAGGCACAATATGATTAGTAGTACAAACTTGAGTACTTCTAACAGGAACATGACTAACAACATCTTTATACGGAGCATGGTACTTATTCCACTTCTTTTTGGGAATTTCAATGTAATAGGAAAAATCCTTAAAACAGTTGGCAATACTTCGGGAATTAAGACCAAACTCATTGCTAATATTATGGAAGTCATCATTTCCCTTAAAAGATTTAATGCATTCATAATCATAGTTTATACCGGACGTTCTTCCTTTGTCATTCTCCCAAGCTTCAGTGTTCTCTTGAATACGGTCTGAGAGCTCCCATTTGGCTTCTTCCTTCATACGTGTGAATGATCCAGCACAAGAAGCATCTAGTAAATCTTTATCATGAATAGAAAGCCTAGCATAAAAGTTATTGAGAATAATATTGTTAGGGAGTTCATGAATAGGACATTTAAGCATTAGTAACTTCAATCTCCCCCAAGCTTGAGTTGTACTCTCTCCATCAAGAGGCCAAAAGTTATATATAATATTTCTATCCTTATGAATCTCACTGGGAGGATAAAATTTAGAGTAAAAGAGAGATGCCATCTCCTCCCATTTCATGGATTGTCTATTCTTCAACAGCTTATACCATTCTTCAGCTCTCCCTTTCAAGGATATGGAGAGTAACTTCTTGTTCACCTGTTCAGTTGTGATACCTGCACACTTAAACAACCCGCATAATTCATGGATAAAAAGCAAGTGATCACCGGGATGGACAGTTCCATCCCCAAAATAATAATTATCGATAACACGATTAAGAACACTTATAGGTATCTTAAAAGGATATATCTCAATAGGAGGTGGTTCATCAACTACCCTAGCAGCGGTAGTAGTTTTCCCAAACAGAAAACCAAGTGGGTTATCCATATTGGAAACAAAGTAACAAGCAGTAACAAAAGCAATACTCACATTAAATTTTTCCCTTACCAGTTCCACTCTGATACGTTGGAAACGTATCTATAATTTTTTATGCTCCATGCTTTTTTAGTATCTACTTTGATTTACTTGTCCACACTTTGAGGTGCTTTTTACATGTTTCCTGGTACTAACCTATTAACAAGTTGCAACAGTGCCAGATGCCTATTTTCTGCTGTTTTTGGTTTCAGAAAATTTAGTAAAGAAATATTCTCGGAATTGGACGGGACGAAGGACAAAGTCAATAACTTTCCATGGGGAACATGATGTCCAGAGGAGAGCCCGAGGGTCCGGCAAGAGGGGCCAGAACCCCCCCCCCCAGGCGCGGGTGGGTCCTAGCCCACACCTGGCTAGGGTTTGGCCGCCCTTGCGGCCGCCTCGGTCTCCCCCTTCTCCTATAAGAAGCCCCCAATGCATAAACTCTCAGTCCTCAATCAATATTCCACGAAACCGTCTGTAGCCGCCGCCACCATCGTCCCTAGATCGGAGGGAGGGATCTGAAGCTCTTCCCGACACCCTGCCAGAGGGGAGATCATCTCGGAGGCCTTCTCTCCGGTATGATTTTTGAGTAGTTCCACCTTGGACTATGGGTCCATGTAGTAGCTAGATGGTTGTATCTCCTCCTTTGTGCTTTCATGTATAGATCTTGTGAGCTCCGTTCATGATCAAGATCTAATCTATTTGTCATCATACATGTTGTGTTAGCGGGGATCCGATGGATATTGAGATTATTATGTTAGTTTGATTAATGGTTCTATCTTTATGATTCTATCATGTCTGTGTTGTTTGTGATCTTGCATGCTCTCCGTTGCTAGTGGTTATCTTGGCCAAGTAGTTTCTAGTGACTCCAAGAGGGAGTATTTATGCTCGATAGTGAGGTCATGCCTCTAGTTTCCAAGGGAAGAGACAATAATCTCTTTGGTTGTAGATGTGTTGTTGCTACTAGGGAGAAAACAACGGTCTCTTGTTCATGGAACATGTGGACTGTTTACCTTACACACTTTGCTTAAAGCAGTCGTCTGTTGCTTGCAACTTAATACTGGAGGGGGTTCGGATGATAACCTGAAGGTGGACTTCTAGTCATAGATGCAGTTGGATTACGGTCTATGTATATTGGTGTATTGCCCAATCAACCTCATAGGATCTTTGTGGCTAGTAATTGCATTGTTATGCCT
Source organism: Avena atlantica (assembly GCA_910589765.1). NCBI lineage: Eukaryota > Viridiplantae > Streptophyta > Magnoliopsida > Poales > Poaceae > Avena > Avena atlantica. The sequence goes on along the minus strand of OU342736.1, from coordinate 5,130,384 downwards.
TGCTCAGTTCCTGTCAATTGCCTCGCTGTAATTTGTTTACCCTTCATGCCATGTTGTTTATCTAAGGAGAGCACCTCTAGTGAACTATGGAACCGGTACAATCTTTACCATCAATACATCTTCCGCTGTTACTTGTTTACTTGCTGCAAACCATTACCTTCCACACCATACGTTTAATACTTTGTTACAGCAAACCGGTGAGCTTGACAACCTCACTGATTCGTTGGGACAGAGTCTTGAGTTTGTGTTGTGCAGGTCTCCACGTTGATTCCAACACCTGTGTGACGTTTTCTTCCTCCTTCTGGTTTGATAACCTCGGTTTCTACTGAGGGAAATCTTGCTGTTGTACTCTTCATACCTTGCTCTTAGGGTTTCGAACGAAGCACTCTTCCTCCCTGTTGAGTGTAGCATCAAGTAATTTCTAGCGCTGTTGCCGGGGAGGCTAAGGACGTCTTCACTAGGGGAGTCCTTCACTTCCTTTCTCTTACTTTTTTTAGTATGATTTGTTTCTTTTGCTTGTTTTTGTTTGCCTCTTTTCAGAAAAACCCCCAAAAAATTAGTCTAGTTTGGTTTGCTTGCCTTATTTAAAAACACTAAAAAATTAGTTCCTACCTTAGTCACTACCATGTCTGGTTTTGATCCAATCTTTGTGACACCTATGGAAAAGATCTTTACTTTTAAGCAAAAAAGTGAAGAGAGTTTCAAAGAAGCTTGGTCTAGAATCTCTGATTTACAAAGGGAAACTGAGCCTAAGATGAGTCTTAGCTTGGTTATTGATAGTTTCTACCGTGGTATTGCTCTTTGTTATAGATATGCTTTGGATGTTGTGGCTGAAAAATATTTTTTGCTTTGTACTGAGGATGAAGCTTATGATGCTATAAGAAAATTAATCATGATCTATGATACACCTGGCAAGTCTGATTCCTCTTTCACAAGTATTTTTGCTAGGTTGAACCAACTTGAGACCAGTATTGCTGCCATGAATAGTTGCTATCACACTCTTAGGGCTTACCATGATTATGTTCCCATAAATTCTGAGCCTTCAAATTGGTTTCCCACAATTAAAGTCTCAATGAACACTACACTCTTTGATGCTCGCTGTGATATCATGTCTGAATTTTGTCTCATTCCCAAAGATATTTTTGATTCCTTTAGTCTTTGGGGGCTTATTGAAGTAGGAGAAGAAATATCTCTTACCAACAATGCCACTATATTACCCATTGGAATAGCAGAAGGTGTGTTTACAAAAATCTCAGGGAAAATGGTGTCTACTGATTATCTTGTTATTGAATGTGTAGGTAAAGGACAGATCACACTTGGAAGATCTCTACTGAAACACCTTGGGGCAGTAATAGACGTGGGAGAAGGCATCATGCACTTTACTCCCCCGGTAAGCAAGCATATCTTCCCTAAAAATAAAAATAAAGGTAAGAAAAGAAGGAACAAGAGGGGCAATTATTTATTTGAAAATACTTGATTCTTCTTGCTTCTTGTGCCTAACTTAAAGGCGTTAAATAAAAGTACTTGTTGGGAGATAACTCAAGAGTTTCCTTGAGTATTGCAAGTTATTACTTCAGTAATAACCTCTCCTTATCCTTTTTGTTTGCTTTTTGTGCCAAGAATGACCTCTAATGAGAGGGAAGGAACATTTGGGGAGTTGCTGTCCCGAAACAGATTTCTGTCCTCCACCAAAAAAATTCCTTAGGAGGCTCTGTAACTCGTATTGAGCTAAAAATTTACGAAAAAATCCCCTAGTATGTTGGCTAACGTTAGTTAGTTCAATACTTTTTTTATTTGAGAAACAGAAGATGTTCGAAAAAATTCGTTTCTACCTGCTGGTCTGTTTTGACAGATTTCTGGCATTATTTGCATTTGCTTCTTATTGATTCCTTTTTGAGCTCTCTTCAGGTAAATTGAGTTTCTTTGGAGGAGTTACTTCAGTAGTTTGTGTTTTTAGTGAAAAGCCTTGCTGTTCCAAAGCTTTTCCAGTGGTCTAATATCTTTTGAATAAGTTAATGTTGCTAATGAAGATTGTGTGAAGTTTTGTATGAAGGAAAAAATTAGGTGCAGAGAGAGAATGATGTAATGAGATGAAGAATGGACAAAAGCTCAATGTCGTGGTGGTGGCACGGCAGATGCCATGGGTAGGCTTAAGTTGGGGGCCGAATGGGTGCATGTGGTCACCGGGGAGGGAGTACACGGTCGAGCCATGCACGAAGAACAAGTAGAACTCTCCAGACTTGGCAATTCGATTGATACCCCAAAGATTACAAGTGCTCCTTGAGCTGTTTGTGCTTGAGTTCTCAACACTAGTTCCCTACTTGGTCCAACCTCCCTCTACTACTGCTATGCCCTCCCTTATATAGGTGGTGCTAGTTAGCTAATACCCCCTTTGGGTTCTAGGGTTTACTCTTTGGATCTTGGTCCCTACCATATGGGCCGGGTTATGGGCTTGCCCTAAGCCCATAGACCCGGTCCATAAAGCTTGACAGCTAACGGTCCTCTGGTACACTGCTTCTTGTTCTTTTTGGCGTCACGCGGTTACTTTGTACGTCAGCGCTTCCTTTGGGCGTCACCCGACTCCTTTTGTGTCATCCCAGCGTCGCCCTTCTCTTTTGACCATGCTTTACCATGGTACTTCCCGAACCTTACTCGGAAAGGTGCCATGAGTCCTTCTTGACTCGGCCCTTCCTGGGTCGACTCGGCTCGTTGGTACCTGCAAGGGTTACAATTTTGTCCTATACGGGACGAGATAGTTTGTATCACGACTTTCTTGCTTATCTTACCCGACCGTTCTTACCCGGCCTGGTCCATTTTTACTCGGAACCAACCCAGCTGCACTATGTTTCCCCTCTCGTGACCCTACCGGGGGTTATCCCCCCGACATTAGTCCCCGAAGCTGGTGAGGTCTAGCAGTTCAAGATGTTAGGCGTCTCCAGGTTCCTTTTGTGTGAATGGAACTTAGTTTTTGTATTTTATCTGTCTGTGTTTCGCATCTTGCCTGGTTAGTCTGACAATTTCGGGTCAGTTCTTTGACTTCTTGGCTCATTCTTGCCTCGAGCCGAGTTATTTTGGCCAATTCCGGGTCATTTTCGGCGCACTTCAGTCACTGACAACTAGTAATCATGATTACTGGCCTCAATTTTTGTTCCAAGTTCTGGCGGCACAGTGACGGCTGCACAGTTATTCCCCGTCACTGTGGCAGTCCCATCGGTTTGCGCCTCTTGTCCTTCCAGCCGTGACGTGGCATCAGATTTTTCGTGTATCTTTGGCTACGTGGCGCTCGCTGACTGGCTCTCCCGGCCTGGTACACGGCCACACGCTGGCCGCACGGCAGTTAGATCCCACTACGGGAGTTTTTACTGCCCTTAAGTAGGGGTTGGGGGTTTCCACTTCCCCCCACGCCTGTTCAGTTTCCTTTGCCTTTCTTCTTCCTCGCGCCTGCAAGATTGAACTGCCTCCTTTGCGGTTCCTTCTCCTTCTTTCTCTAGTGCTGCGATTGCCCCTGTCCTCTTTCGATTCCAGCATGGGTCCTCCTTGTTCCAAGCCTCTCCTTTCCGTGTAGGAGACAGACTCTGATGATCCCATGGATGCTCGTGACGGCGTTGATGGTGCTGAGGAACAGGAGGTTCCCTCCGGCGAGCGCGGTGGTTGGGAAGGCTCTGAGGTCTCCACCGAAGAGGTGGAGTGGCTCCGCTCCACCAGACGCATTCCACTGCAGGTGGATTGCCGTCTCCCCACATGGGAGATTTCCCCGACCCCTCAAGCTGGCGAGCGGGTGGTTTTTCTTTCACACTTTGAACGCGGTTTTGCTCTTCCTATGAGCACCTTCTTTTCCTCGTTTCTTTCTACCTTCCATCTGCAGACCCACGATTTTCCTGCCAATGGCTCTCTTTCTTGCTTCATATCTGCCTGCGAGGACTATCTTGGAATTCGGCCCACAGTTCCTTTGTGGGCCAAGTATTTTGGCTTTAAAGTTCAGGTTGTTATCTAGCCTGGTGCTCCTCGATCCAAGAAGAGGCCGACCCGGTGTGGTGCTGCTAGCATCACCCCCAGGAGAGATTCTATCTTTCCTCGGGTTACCGGCATTGACTCCTGCAAGAAGTGGCATAGAACCTTTCTCTATGTCAAAAACAGCGGGTCCACTGACAACATCCAGCTTCCCCTTTCTCGGACGTGGTCCCCAACAAGAAGTACTGGCAGCTTGACCCGCGCGACCAAGACGCTTCGGTTAACGAGGCAAACGCTATCCTGGAAAGGTTGCTGCCGTCGGATGAGAACTTTCATCTCGCCGACTTTGACCTCATGTGCACCTTCATATCACGCCGGGTAATCCCCATCCAAGCCTGGAGCCACAAGATGTGCTTCATGAGTGGGTCCCATGATCCCACTCGGCACTCCACCAAGGAGCTCACCCATGACTCCATTGCCCGCCGAGTAAGCACAATCTTCAAATTGAACTTGGCGGATGATTGGGCTTGGAGTTTCCCACCGTTAGCCGGGTCAGGCCTGTCCCCTGGGTAAGTTTTCCGAATTACCTTCTCGCCGAGTAGGCTTTAGCTCTTTTGCCACTCTTTAGCTTAGTTTTTAGTCTCTTATTCTGTTTGTCTTTCACAGAATCTCCTTCACCAGGTTGATGATAGTACTGTCCCCCCGGCTGGCTATAACGTGGATCGCTCTAACTCGGATGAGTTCGAGTATGACTTAGAGTGCTTCATGCCCATCCCGCACACTGCGGCTGCTTCAGCTTCGGTTAAGAGTCAATCTCGCAATCCCTTATAAGATTGGTCTGACGATGATGAGGATGATGATTGTACGCTTTTGGAGGTACATTCCTTGTGAGCTTAATCTCTTTGCTTATCTGAGTAAGCCCGTTATTTACTTATGCAGCTGGCCAGTTACATGACGTTCCTCCTCTTGCCGTGGGCAGAGTCGGCAAGATTCCCGTTGCTAAGCCGAAGCGACGCGGGACCTCCTCCAGCACTCAGCTGGCCAAGAAGAACAAGCCCACTCCGGCTGCTCCTGCTGCCTCTCCTGCCTCTGCTGCTGCCAGCCTGGCCGAGACTCGCCAAGCTGCTGGGCGCCGAGTCACGCGCCGAGTCATCTGCGACCCGGTTGTCACCGGGTAAGTTTTTGCACCTTGCTTTATTTGCTCTTTCACTACAAGAAAATAGTCATGTACAGACGTTTTGCATAAGACGCTTTTATGTTCGTCTCTTAATTCAAAACCCAATAGTGTGTAGAGACGTTCTTTGAGACGATGGGCAAATCGTCTCATATTTTCTCTACTCCACTTTTTTTTCAAAGTACCCCATGTCTAGAAAACCCTATATGATCTGCCCCACCCCTGAGTTCGTAAAAAACACAGGCCTCCTTCCACCGAAAAGATCACGAAAGTGCAAACCCTTCCGCCGCCGCCGTTTTCAAGCCCCAGCGCATGTGGCGATCTCCTTCCTTCGGTAACTTCTCCTGCCCTCCCTCTCTCTCCTTGGACAGCACTCGATCTCAATCTCCCTCCCCTTCGTGTTGGATCCTTTGGTTTTTTTCTTTTGCTTGTTCACATAGGGGTAAATCATCAGGTTAGAATACGGTTTCCTTCTAGCTATGTACAATATGCAGGGTGTTCAATAGATTTACCAGGAGAAATTTTCACTATTATAACCTTGCATCAGGATTGCCGAAACTGAATTTTATCTAATATTAATAGCTGCTCAGCTTAGTTCTGTTCCTATCCAAATGATGGCCCAAGGAGTTAAGGTACGAAACCTCGTCCAGACTCTTCCACATAAACAGAGATTCTACTAGATGCAATATGGGCGCTTATGTCATGGTTATTCTTGCTATGCAGTTGTTGATTAGATGATGATTAAATAGACCAGTTATCGACAAGATAAAGTCCGTTGTCCAACTGAGGTGCTATCCGATCTAGATGTACATGCTTCAGATACTAAACTTCTTGCATTTTTACATGTTCTGCCACGGCTGTCTTATATTATATTGTGCTGAGAATTAAATTGTTTGCACGTACTTCTAGATCATACCAACATGTTGTTTGATGTTTAGTACTTCCTCCGTCAAAAAAATAATGTACTCCCTCCGATCCATATTAGTTGAATTAGATTCATTTAGATACGAATATATCTAGTCAAGTTTTACTGCTAGATACATCTAAATATAGATAAATTTGAGTTAAGTAATATGGGTCGAAGGGATATTTACATGTATCTATACATATTTTAGTGTATAGGTACATGTGAATTTAAACAAATCTTCGACCTCCTTTTTTGAACTGTATGAGTGTCTTTTTTATAGATGTGCATTATGCGAAGAAGCTGGAATAGCAAAGTGGAGAATTGGTGTTCTCTTGCTTATGATGCTAAAATGGCGTGATATACAGATGTATTTGAGTTGTCGTATATGTTGATTGTTTAATAAGGGTTCTATGAGGATGTAAATGCATAAAAGGTTTAAAGGTTACAAACTAAATTTTTGTACTCCCTCAGTCTCAAAATAGATGTCTCAAGTTTGACAAAATTTGGACGAATCGTCTCTATATATACTAAATAGTGTCTACATTCATCCAAATTTTAATACATTCATCCAAATTTTAATAAATCTGCGACATCTATTTTGAGACAGAGGGAGTATAAATTTAGAAATGGTATTCAGTTCTGACAATTCAATTGTATAACGAGCTATTCTATGATGTGTTATCATGCATGTTCAACACACTATTTACTCTTCATACATGTACATATGAAAAGGTGAGACTTACTAGACAACTTATTTCTAGTTACTAATATATTAATGTTTCATTTAACTTTGTCTACAGGCTAGCTGCTATCAAGGACCCTTGTCGCAACACAACAAATACCAGGAATTTACAAAGTAGTTTGGATGGCGATCTGCAAGCTCATGTTGCATTATCTGTTGGCAAAAAGCGTATATCTAGATAGGCTCTAGCAAGTTGGAATAGAATATATAGGATTTTGTGGATTTTGTCCAGTCCATTTTTCTTTTGACATTTGTTGTAAGCAAACTATAGTTTGATTGTAAAATATTGTTGTTGTGAATAAATATTCTTAGTATTTCCAATTATACCATATTATTTTATATTTTTCGTAATAGAAATATTCCTCACTTCATATGAAGTGGTAATTATGGGCTATAAATTTTAAAAGAAACTATATTTAGTGTGAAATGAAAATTTATTACAATTACTTAGGACGCAAAAAAACGACTTGGCATGTAGTTGAGACGTTATGTTAGAGCATCTAGTAAAGCGTCTATGCAGTGATAGACATGCTTTATGAGCATCTCAAATCTTCCTAAACACGCTCACCTTTGTGTCTCTACAAGTCTTGAGACGGTGCATAAGGAGACGTCCCTAAGACGCTTTACAAAGCGACTCTACACTGGTGTATAGATGATTTTAAGCGTCTTTAGCACATGAACTGGGTGTCTCTACATGCCTTTTGTGTTGTAGTGTTTTCTCTCTCATTACTGCTGTTCTCTCATATATATCCTGTTGTTTTCAGTGTTGCACCTTTGACGGTGAATCAGGCTGCTTCTCGCATTGCCTCGCCACTTAGGCCTGCACCTCCTCCAGCTGACTCGGTGGCGTCTAGTCCCGTCCGGGTTGAGGCTCGCACTGTTGAGGCTCACGCTTCTCAGTGTCAGTCAGACCCGGTGGATCACTGGGCTAGCGCCCCTGTCACTGGTTAGGAGAAACTTCCTGATCTTGGTGCTCACAAGTCGGCACCGAAAAACTCTCTGCCCCCAGTTCCTCTGGCATCAGCCCTCAAGCTGATGTGAATGAACAACTTCCTGATCTTGGAGCCAGCAAAACTGTTGAGCCCAGTCAGAGGGCTCCACGTCCTTCTTCAAATCCTTCTGCTCGCTCTCCAGTTCTGTCAAAAGGCTAGACCCAGCCCAAGGCTTCTGGTTCTACTCGCCCCTCTTCTGGCAAATCGACCTCTTCTAAGCAAGCAACTCTAGTTTGCGCTCCAGGTTCTGCTCCTCAGATTCGGCCTCCTACGTCGGTGACCGTGTTTGCTTCAACGGGTAAGGGGGACGAATCCGCGGCTGCTGGGTCAGGTGATGGCTCCAAGGCTGTTACCCTCCATACCTCTGCCGCTGCAACCCGTGCCACTGTGGGAACCACCCTGAAAACAGGTCGAGTTCTCACTCGGACGTTCAGTGGGCAGAGCCTTGGTTCGGCTGAGCCTTACGCCGTGGCATGGAATGCAGAAGGCGAGCAAGAGGTCAGCACTCGTGCCGGGAAGAAGCTGAAGCTAGGCCCCAAGGTCGTCTCCGACATAACCCAGTAGGCCATTACTCTGATGGCCTGCGCCGACGAAATAAACGAGGTAACATAACTTACTCTTTTGTACTGTTGAGTATTTCCTTTATACATATCACCTAGTCCCCGAGGTTATAGTTGAGTAAGAGACTTACTCGACTGTAAGCTCGTCAATATTCACTTAGTCTTTGAATCCCACGCTTACATGTTAGAGCTTCGAACCCTAGCCCTCGAGGTTACTGCCGAGTAAGGAACTTACTCGGCTGTAATCTCTTAAGCTCTTTGATTTCTTTATGACAAACTCACGTTAGAGCATCAATCCCTAGCCCTCTAGGTTACTGCCGAGTAAGGAACTTACTCGGCTGTAAGCTCTTCTTTATTCGGACGGTCGCCTGTCTTGACTCTTTCTTATTGTCTAACTTCTTTGATTAGCTTACGCAAAACGAGCGCACCAAGGTGCACCAAGCTCTCGTCCTGGCGCATCGGAAGCTCGAACTTGCGTATGAGAAGCTGCAGACTGAGACCTACGGCCAAGGTAATATCTTTGCTCTTCCTCTTTCTTATTTGATGTAATTTTCCTTGGTTCATCTTCTCATTTTTCCTCCTGCTCTTGTTTCATAGCCACTGCTCAGGATACCATCAACGATCTTCACTCGCAGATCAGCGAGGCCGAGAGTAAATTTCCTGCCTCCTAAGCTAATAGTTGAAACTTTTCTATCGGTACTGACAAATTTTTGTTCTCAATAAGCAGAGAAGCACCCAGCCGAACTCCAGAAGGAGCGCGATGAGGTGACTCGGCTGAAGAAATTGATGGCCGAGACGGAGGAGAAGCACTTGGCCGAGGTGAAAGGGCTGAAGGAGGAGCTTGCCGAGAAGAACGAGCATCAGGCTGCCAGCGCCGAGAAGACTAAGAAGCTACTCGACGAGGCCGAGTCATTGGTCGAGTCGACAAATATGAACCTCGACGCCCTTCAAGCCAAGACCAAGACTTGGCATAGAAAGCTCGCTGCCATCAAATTTTTCTCGGTAGTGAGTTCTTACTCTTTATGAATTGTCCAAGTCCTGCTGGATTTCTTCCATCTGCCCTTGCTATTTGCTAACTTTCTCTTTTTTCTTGCAAAGAACTTTCGTGAGGCCAACATGTTTGCCATCCGAGCCATGAAGAAAGTGAGAGCGGAAGCTGGTGCTGCTGCTGACGGCGAGGTGTCCATGGAGGAGCTCCTTGCAGCGGTGTCTGAACGGGTCAAGACCCTCAGATCCTATGGTGTGGACTTGCTCAAAGCCGCTATCCATGCGTTTCGCATGCTCTGGCCGGATCAAGACCCACCCGAACTCATCGAGCCACTCGCCGATAGATTGCTCCTTACTGAAGACTGGCTAGATCAATGGCGTGAGTCGGCCGGCCGGGCTGCAGTGGACAAGGCTCTCTCCTTCATGCTTTCATGGTATGAGGATATCAACCTTGATGTTCTTGCTCTCATAAGGGGAGATGGCAAATGGTTGAACGACCCGGAGCTGATCAAGAAGCGCCAAGAGCGATCTTATGCCATGATCGAGTACACCATGGTGCACACTTGGTGTGAAGGGACCAGCTTCCTCGACCTTGGCGACCCGCTCGTCGAAGTTCCTGCTGAAGAAGGTGGCGACAGCAAGGCGACCGAGTCAGATGACCCAGCCGCAGATGCCCCTCACCCGGACGATGCTCCAAGCACTCCTGGCTCCGAGAATGCTCCTCCGAGTTCTCCTGCTCCTTAGGCCAACAAATACTCAAACTTTTATTAGATCCCCGGTATGCCAGGTACAAATGTAACGTACATTGCACTTGAAGTTTGACTATGTGCCTTGTGATAGGCTTTATATATTTTCGTTATGCTTTGAGTGCGAATTACTCAAGGACAAGTCCCCAAGTTTCATTTTGCCGTGTCACCTTTCCTTGCCTTTGGACCTTGTCTACCATTTTCGGCATTCGACATTAGGATCTCAAAGTACGAAGGATTTAGTTAGCGCATATGAAACTTGGATAACTTGGCCGAGATTACTCGACACATAGTATAACACAACCTGCAGAGAGTTAGGCAAAAACTAAAACCGACTCGCGTTTCTCCCTTGTAATTATCCGGCGTTCGTGTTTACCCGTCTTAGATCTTTTTCTCTTGCTTGCCATGAAGCCGTGTTTTGAACAACAGCATAGTCGAAGAGTTTATTTCTTCCAAGTAAACACTACTTGTTTCGAGATAAATTTCGGGTATCACGCCAGCCGACGTAAAATAATTGAAATGGAAAGCCTAAGGGGTAGTCCCCGAGTCAGTTTTTCGAATCATACCATTTTATTATTAGCACGTAGCCGGCAAAGACATCCGACATATGAGAGTTCGAGTGATACATGCACTGCTTCTCCTAAGTATAGAAGGGACGAAGCAGTGCCACATTCCATGGCCTTTTGGTTTCATCTCCTGACATGTCCGCCTTGTTCTTTTGTGCTTCACGAGCGTCTATGAGATAGTAGGAATCATTGTGCAATGCTTTGCTTATAATGAATGGACCTTCCCATGGAGGTGATAATTTATGCATTCCAGCTGTGCGCTGCACCAGCCGTAGCACCATATCTCCTTCTCGAAAAACACGAGGTTGCACTTTCCGGCTATCGTAGCATTGGAGATTTTGTTGATATATAGCAGATCTGGAGAATGCCAGTTCCCTTGATTTTTTGAGTAAATCTACTCCATCTTCTCGAGCCTCTTTTACCTCGGCTTCCGAGTATTGCCTTATCCTTGGCGAGTCATATTCTATGTCGGCAGGCAAAACTACTTCAGCCCCATATACAAGGAAAAATGGCGTATAACCAGTTGATCGATTCGGAGTCGTTCTTAAGCTCCACGGTACTAAGGGTAGTTCCTCTAGCCAACTACCAGGTGATCTCTGGAGCGGTTCCATTAAGCGGGGTTTTATCCCGGACAGAACTAAGCCATTAGCCCGTTCAACTTGCCCATTTGATTCTGGATGGGCGAGTGACGCTACGTCAAGTCTTATTCGGTGTTCCCCACAGAAGCGAGCAAAAGCTCCTTCGGCAAAGTTTGTGCCATTGTCCGTGATCGCACTGTGCGGGTAACCGTAGCTGAGGATTATATCCCTTAGGAATGTAACAGCTGTTTTGCCGTCCAGTTTTTTGATTGGTTTCACTTCTATCAACTTAGTGAACTTATCAATCATGACCAAGATATGAGTCATGCCTCCCCTTGCTGGTTTGAATGGTCCTACCATATCTAGGCCCCATACTGCAAACGGCCAAGTGATTGGTATAGTCTTCAATTCAGACGCTGGTAAATGTGACTTGGACGCATAGTGTTGACAACCACTGCATTTCCCGACTAACTATTGCGCTTGTGCTAATGCGCTTGGCCAGTAGAATCGATGTCGGAATGCCTTGGCTACCAACGCTCTTGATGATGCATGGTGCCCGCACTCTCCCTGATGGATATTGATGGGGATATGCCTACCGGGGTATACCCAGCAGGACATTTCCGACTGGCCCAGGAACTGGCGAGTGGGCCTGTAGGACGGCGACTGGATCAAGGCCTGGCGTGGATCCAAGCGACTGGAAGCTAAAGGCCCAGGAGAATAGATAGGCCCAGTCGGATTAGGTTAAACGAGTGCCGAAGCCTTAAATGATTCGGCTGAGATATGTAAACCCTAGGGGGTGAGTCTATATAAACCTCCGTACAGGGCGTGTAGAGGATACGTTCCATCATCCACCCAAGCGACTCGCCGCCTAGCCGTCGAGCTCGCCCCTTTGTACTTCCATCATAATACAATCTAGCAGGAGTAGGTCTTTACCCTTCGGGGGGCCGAACCTAGGTAAAACCCTGTGTCTCCGCCCTCATCTCGCACCGCAGATGGCTGGCCGCCCTTGCCCTTCGTTCTACTACTCGCTGCCGATTGCAGCGTCTGCCGTGGTCATTCCCACGATAGTGGCGCCCACCGTGGGGCCTGGCCGGTCTGGCCGGTGTTCTGCGGCGAGATCCAATCTTCCCATCAATGAGACGGTCGCCACCGGCCGCATGATAGCGATCAGCGAGATGCTCCAGATCTTGCCGAGCAGCTACGTCCCGGCGGCGCGACCCGTCATGCACAGCATGATCTTGCCAGTCGGCACGAGCAGCCTCTTCGTCGGCCTCACCGACTTCATTGTCTTGGAGGACTCGGCTCGCATCCTCGAGTCGCCGCCACGCGACCGGCTCTCCGACAGCAGGTCCGCACGATCCACCGCCTCACCTCCGAGTACAACTCGACCCACAGCGACGTGGCCGAAACCACCGCGGCCGTGGAAGACGCGGCCCTCAACGACGACGCCTACTCGGCGACTCCGGCGTCACTCGTGGGATCCATCACCGTGGCTTCGCCCGCGGGTTCCATCACCCAGGTCTCCAACGTGGGAGATTTCGAGGATCCCTTCATCCTTGGGATCTTCGACTTCGACTCCGGGTCAGAAAACTCCGTCGATCTCCGCGACGGGACCGGTCGCCACGCCGTGACCTACATGGAGACTGGCACCGATCCGCCGGAGGATCCCTTCTCCACCCCGATCCCTCCTAACGCCACGGCAACGGAGGTCGAGGAACTCCGCCTGAAGCTGGTGGAGGCAGTCCGCAAGGAGCAAGCCGAGCGCGAAAAATTTCGCCTCGAGCAGGTGACGGCGCAGGAGCTGTCACGTTACCACCAGCAGCGAATCAGGTCGTGCTTGAACCCCACCGTCCAGGGGTGCGCCCTGAACTTCGACGACGAGAACGACCTGGCCCGCGTGGCCGAGCGCGCGATCTGTGAGAACGCGCCACCCGGAGGAAGCGCCCGACCCCCGCCAGGATCGACGGCGAACGGCGCCCCACCTCCACCCAACCGCGCACCCCCCAGGGACCAGCCACGGATCGTGGTCTCCTCACGGGAGCGAGACGCGAATGGCCTACCATTTTTCTCCACCCCGATGGACAACCTCGTGGCGGGCCGAGCAGCGGCCGACAACATCATGGCCACCGGTGACGGCGCCCTACAGATCCAGTACGTCAAGGCCCTGCTCGCAAAGGCGGTCGAGCACCAAAACGCAGGCGTCGACTCACAGGGTCGGATGTACTTGCGTTTGTCGGGCAGCATAGCGGCCTCAAGCGGCCGTCCATTGGCGGCAAACACCCTTAACTGCCCGCCACCCGAACCACTGCAGCTCCAACACCAACCCGCGTACGCGGCACTCTCCACCAATGACCCCAGGCCAGCGACCAAATTCGTCGCCGCCAACGGTCAGCCCGTCGACGCCTGCACCCACATCATCAACAACCAAAGCTGGAGCGCACGCCAGCCCGATGACCTGCGACACACCCTAACCAATCGCAGCGATGGTGAGCCGATGGGGTCGCTAAGCCGACTCGGGCCCCGGTGCTTCGGACCGATGATCCGAGGCGAAAAATACCCGGCGAACTTCAAAGCGCCGAAGGAAATAGAGAAGTACGAGCCTTCGTACGACCCTTCTGTGTGGCTGGACACCTACCTCATGGCGATGGGGATCTTTGGCCACACCGACCTGCTAGCCGCCCGCTACCTCCCCCTGATGATGGAGGGAGCGTGCAGGCAGTGGATCAACACTCTCCCTCCGAATAGCATCGATTCCTGGGAAGAGACGCGCGACGCCTTCGTCAGGCACTTCGAGGGTTCCTCCACCCGCGCCACCACCATCGAGGACCTGGAGCGATGCGTCCAGGGACCCCGCGAGTTGACCCGAAGCTGGGTCCAACGGTGGCAAGAACTATGGTAAAACGCGGCCGGTATCCACCCGGACACCGCGATCCACTGCTTCAAGACCTCGTGCCGCTACGAGCCCTTGGTCGCCAAGCTCAAACGAGCATACCGCACACTCGACAACATACCGGACCTCCTTGAGATCGCCAAAAGGTACGCGGAGGAAGACCCAAATCAGGAAACCGACGATGAGTCGGGTGGTCAACGCCGCACAAACGGCAACGACAACGGACGATGGTCCGACCTATGCTACAGCAACACTCGCCTCACCGGCAAGCGCCGCAGTGACGGGCGAGTCGACTTCATCGCCAACACTGGGCACGCGCAGCGCGAGCCCAAGAGCTTTTGCCGCGACGGGGGGCAACGCCGCGATGGCGGCAACTACAAGGCAAAACCAAGGTTCGACCCCGCGGCCCTCCTTAACCAACCTTGTGCGTTTTACAGCAGGGAAGGGAAGCCCGCCACGCACACGACCGCCGACTGCCACTCTCTCAAGGAGATCGAGAAGGCATGGCGAGCGCGGGAGGACCCCGACAACAACCCGCCTAACGGCGGAAAATTCGGCAGTGTGGCCGGCTCGCTCCACACCTTCACAGGCTTCAACACGAAGCGCGAGAAGAAGGTCATCGCCCGCGCCGTCGCCGTCAACACGGTGGACCAGGTGGACGTTCCCCAGTTCCTCAACTGGTCGGAGCAGCCCATCACCTGGAGCCGCCAGGACCACTCGCCATGCATCAAGTACCCAGGCCGAGTCGCCCTGGTGGGCAATCCCAAGGTGGGAGACTACTGGCTCCCCAAGACATTGATGGATGGCGGCAGCTCCATCAACATCCTGTACCTGGACACCTTCAGGCGACTGTGGATCCCGCAGTTGATGGTCGAGATGACCTACACCACGTTCCACGGCATCGTCCCCGGTCGGAAGGCATACCCGATCGGCAAGGTCACGCTGTCAGTCACCTTCGGCACACCAGCAAACTTCCGCACCGAGCGGATCGTCTTCGAGCTGGTACCCTTCGACAGCCACTACCACTGCGTCCTGGGGCGCCAGGCGTTCGCCAAGTTCATGGCAGCGCCCCACTACGCGTACAACGCGATGAAGCTCCCCGGGCCGCGCGGCGTCATCACCATCAACGGCGACCCCGACATGGCCGCCGAGTGCGAGGCCAAAGGAGCCGAACTCGCCAACGCCGTCATCACGGCAGAGACCAACAACGCCGACGAGCTCGCCAAATATGCGAGCGGGGTCAACAACGACGACCCCACCATACTCAAGAATCCCAATTCGGAGGGCGTCAACACCTCAGCCTTCGAGGCGACGACGCACACCCGCACCGTCGAGCTGGTCCCAGGCGACTCCAGCCAGACGGTGACGATCGGGACGGGCATGAGCCCAGCATAGGAAGGCGCGCTCATCGAGTTCCTCCGTGAGAACAGGGACATCTCCGCATGGAAGCCCTTTGACATGCCTGGTGTCCCTAGGGAACTCGCTGAGTACAAACTCAACGCCGACCCCAAAGTGCGACCTGTCAAGCAGTTGCTGTGGCCCTTCAATGAAGAGCGCCGCCGAGCCATCGCCGAGGAGGTGCAGCGTCTACTCACTGCAGGCTTCATCCGGCCAATAAAATACTCCAAGTGGCTGGCAAACCCAGTCCTGGTCGAGAAGAAAAATGGGACCTGGAGGATGTGTTTCGACTACACAAACTTAAACAGCGCCTGCCCGAAGGAGCAATTCGTCCTCCCGCGGATCGACCAAATAATCGATTCCACCGCGGGTTCGGAGTCGCTGTGTTTCCTTGACGCCTACTCTGGGTACAACCAGATCAAAATGGCTGTCGAGGACGAGGAAAAGACAGCGTTCATCACGCCATTTGGAGCCTTCTTCTACACCGCCATGACCTTCGGCCTCAAGAACGCCGGGGCGACCTACCAGCGGTGCATGCAGGAATGCCTTGCGAGCCAAATTGGCCGCAATATCCACGTCTACATCGACGACGTGGTAGTGAAGTCCGCTCGCCAGGGCGACCTACTCGCCGATCTGGCGGAAACATTCGCCAACCTGCGGAAATACAAGATAAAGCTAAACCCAGGCAAATGCACCTTCGGTGTACCAGCAGGGCAACTACTGGGCTACGTCGTCTCCAAGCGCGGGATCGAGGCGAACCCCACCAAGATCGAAACGATCGCCTGACTCGGCAAACCCGAGTGCCTGCGCGACGTCCAGCAGCTGGCCAGGTGAGTTGCGTCTCTCAGTCGTTTCATCCCCTAATTTGGCGAAAAGACGATGCCCCTATACCGCCTGATGCGCAAGAACCCCACCTTCCAGTGGGACAAGGAGGCGGACGACGCGCTCCGCGACCTCAAGAAGGTGCTAATCGCAGCACCGCTACTCGCCGCCCCCGTCGACAAAGAACCCATGCTGGTCTACGTCGCGGCTTCCGAGTGTGTTGTCAGCGCCGTCATAGTCGTCGAGCGGCCAGAGGAAGGAAAGGAGCGCCCGGTACAGCGACCGGTGTACTATATCAGCGAGGTCCTCACCGAGTCGCGCCAGCGGTACCCGCAATACCAAAAACTGGTGTACGCGGTCTTTAGAGCACAACGGCGACTGCCGCAATACTTCCAAGAGCACCCGATCATGGTCGTCTCCTTAGCACCGTTGCAGAACATCATCCGCAATCGTGAAGCGACCGGGCGAGTCGCCAAGTGGGTCGTCGAAATTTGCGTCCACAACATCAAGTATGAACCACGCAAAGCGATCAAGTCGCAGGCTCTCGCAGACTTCATCGCCGACTGGGAAGGAGCCGAGCAGCCGGAAAAGCTGCCGTACCTCCACTACTGGAGCCTGTACTTCGACGGCTCCAAGAATGCAGACGGTGCAGGAGCAGGGATCGTGTTGACTTCCCCGAAGGGCGACAAGCTCCGCTACGTCCTCTGCCTCGACTTCACCCCCTGCAGCAACAACATGGCCGAGTACGAGGCACTACTCCACGGCATGCGAGCTGCCAAGGAGATGAATGTCAACCGCCTATGCTGCTACGGAGACTCCGACCTCGTCGCTGGGCAAGTCGCTGGCACCTGCAACGCCGTCTCTCCTACCATGGCGGCATACCGCCAAGCAGTGGTCAAGCTGGGCGGACACTTCGCAGGCTACTCCGTCGAATGGATTGACAGGAGGAAGAACGAGGAGGCCGACGCACTCTCTCGCATCGGGTCGGCTCGACTCGCACCACACATCGGCGTCTTCCTCGACATGATCACCAAGCCGTCCGTCTCTCCCCCAAGGGAGATCGACATCGGAGTCCCGCTGCAACCAGAGGCAGCCCTGGTCGCACTCATCGCCGAGCCAGAAGGCTGGACTAGGCCGTACATCGCCTACCTCGAGGGAGGCACCTTGCCGGCAGACGAAACAGACGCCCGGATGATAGCGCGACGCTGCAAATCCTTCGTCATCATCGACGGCGAGCTCCACAAGCGCAGCGTGACCGGCGTGTTCCAACGTTGCGTCCAACCCGCTGAAGGACGCAAAATCCTTCACAAC
The DNA here is from genome assembly GCA_910589765.1 of Avena atlantica. Taxonomy (NCBI): domain Eukaryota; kingdom Viridiplantae; phylum Streptophyta; class Magnoliopsida; order Poales; family Poaceae; genus Avena; species Avena atlantica. Next base: position 5,112,760 of record OU342736.1, on the reverse strand, counting down.
ATCCACTCCGGCGACTGCGGCCACCACGCCGGCGCCCGCTCTCTGGTCGCAAAGGCTATGCTCCACGGCTTCTACTGGCCCACCGCACACGCAGACGCCGTCGACATTGTCCAGGGGTGCGCCGGGTGCCAGAAGTACGCCAACCAGACACACGTGCCGAGCTCAGCGCTCAAGACAATCCCCATCACCTGGCCATTCGCCGTGTGGGGTATGGACATGGTAGGCCCTTTCAAAAAGGCCCCCTCCGGCTTCACCCACCTCCTGGTCGCGGTCGACAAATTCACAAAGTTGTGGAGGCCAAGCCAGTCCGGAAATGCGACGGGAAGACCGCCACCAAATTCCTACGCGAGCTCATATATCGCTACGGGTTCTCAAACAGCATCATCACGGACAATGGCACCAACTTCGCCAAAGGAGCCATGGCCGAGTACTGCGAGGAACATCACATCCGACTCGACCTCGCGTCAGTCTCCCACCTGGAGTCCAACGGCCAGGCGGAACGGGCCAACAGAGCATCCTCCACGGCCTGAAGCCGTGGCTCCAATTACCACTCGAGCGCACTGCCGGGTGCTGGGCCGAGGAGCTACCCTCCGTCATCAGGGGTATTCGCACCTCGATCAACAGGTCGACAGGGTTCACCCCCTTCTTCATGGTGTATGGCGCCGAGGCAGTCATGCCCACCGACCTAGAGCACGACTCGCCAAGGGTCGTCCACTACACAGAGGCTGCGAACGAACTCGCACGTCAGGATGGAGTCGTCAACTCGACGAGGCACGCGACCTAGCTCGCTCCCGCACTGCCATCTACCAACAAGGACTCCGCCGCTACGATAGCCGGCGGGTGAAAACTCGCACCTTCCAGGAAGGCGACCTGGTGCTACGCCTCATCCAGGACAAGAAGGGCATGCACAAGCTCTCCCCCCGTGGGAGGGACCATTCGCCATCGGGCGAGTACTCGGCAACGACGCCTACTACCTCACCGACGTCCGCGGAGACGGGAAACTCGACGTCAAGCGACCGTGGAATGTAAACCTCCTACGGAAATTCTACTCCTAGAACTCCATACATGTACCCTCCACTAGCTATGAAATAAAATATATCGGTTACCTCAAATTCCGTCTACTCTCCGTGTCTTGTGCCACTCGCACTCGTAATAACAGCGTCAAGCTAACTGCAGAAGTCAACCTCTGGTACAGCGACCGGCACGGCCAAGTAGTGCGTTACGAGGGCACTGGGTCACCCCAGGACTCGCCACGTCCACGAAAAACGCCTACCCGGAGCCCCATTGGAGTCGCCTAGCTCGACTGGCTTAACGAGCCAAGACAACTGCCCTCGCTCCTCACAGCGACCACGATCCTCCGCATCCTCGACACAGCGACTCGAACGGCCAAATACCACGCTCGGGGACTGACGACCAGTTAAGCTCGAGTGGCTAGGGAAAATGCCAAGTATGAGAGCGTGCCCAGGACTCTCCATGCGACTGACCCGATGGGCCAGGAAGGGGTGATGCGCTCACTCTGACGCGCCCAGTTCTCACCCACCCTAGAGTCGCGACTAGAATAACCAAGTACCACGCTCGGGGACTCGGCCACCCGACCTCGTTCGCGCAAGGGAAAATGGTGAAGTAAAGACCACTCATGGGAGTCGCCCTGCGACTGGCTTTCCAAGCTCGGGCGAGTCGACCTCAATAACAAAACGCTCAAAACCACAAACACATAACAAACGAGGTAAACCTCATAAAAAGGGCGGACGCGCTCGGGGACTCGTCCAATCATCAATCACAATCGCAAGACAATTCACAAAATAACGCGAAATCCCATTATAGCAGACCCAAGTTATTACAAAATACAAGTTGCGCCCAATGGCCGAACTGCTACTAACGCCCCAGGGCACAATGTTTTATTCCGCAGGCTTCGATGTCGACTCGCCGCCACCCTTGCGGTTGCGAATGAAGGGAGTGTACGGGTTCGATGGGTACGTTGTCAGCTCACCCGCCATCGTCGCACGGAAGGGCTGCTCGATCTTGAAGTCCCGGTGCGGCGGCTCGGGGTCGTTGGGCGCGACGATCGTCTCCTGATAAGGAAGGAGGTCGCCCATCGCCCAGACACGATCGGAGTATACCGCGGCACGGTCCGTTAGCTTCAGCACCTCGGCAATCTCCACCGAGCCCGTCGACGATGGGTAGCCACTCGTCACGTCGTCCAGATCAAAATCCTTCGGGAAGTGGGCGAGCCCAAGGCTAAGCGCCGTCGCCGCCCCGCGTCGGAACGCCGACCGCGTCATGAACTCGACGACTGAAGGCGCCTTCTCCAGATACCGCCACACTTCGACGAGGTCGCTGGGAATCACTTCTGTGGGCGACATCTCCTGAAGATACGCCCGAATGCAGGCCGCGGACAACGTGGCCGAGTCGACGAGAGTGGCCACACACTGCCGCACGTCGTACGACTGCGCCTCTTCCGAGCTGTCGATAATCCGACCTTTGGAGAGGGTGGCACTGAGTACAACAAAGATCACGCAATGCAGCTACTACAGGCAGAGGCAGGCACACTTACCAATCAAAGGACGGCAGAGACCCGTGATGAAGCTTTGAAGAGAGGAGTAGTCGTCTTGTAGCCCAACAATGAGGGCGTCAGAGACCTTACGCTCTTCAGCGACGGCCGTAACAGCAGCCTTGGCTCGCCCATCCGCCGAACTCGCCTCCTCCTTCACTTCCTTAAGCTCGCTCTCAAGGTCGGCGATCCGCTTCTTAGCCGAACTCAACGCAGATTGAGCCACCGTCAGTTCACTCGCCGGGACAAGGCCCTGGCGGACCTCCTCTGCCTTCACAGCAGTCGCCTGGAGGGCCTTGTTCGCCTCTTGGACGGCAACAAGTTCCTTCTCCGCGCGACACTTTGCAGCGAGCCGGTCGACTGTTTCATGCTGCAAACCCTGTGCAAAAAGTCAAACAGTTAACAACAACGGAATCCTAAGTTCCCACCCACTGAAATTCAGCGACTGGACACTCGGGGACTGGAGATAAAAAATCCTAAGTGCCCACCCGCTGAAATTCAGTGACTGGACACTCGGGGAGTGGGCGCGAGAAGAAAAAACAAAACACCAAAAGAATCTGACCACTGCAATTCAGTGGCCCGATCCTCGGGGACTGGACATACCTGGATGGCTGCACCAAGCATGCCATGGAGCTGTAGCGCGTCCATGGATGCGAGAAGAGCCGGAGTGTGCCCGCGACACTACTCGATCTCCGTTTTGGCGACCCCAGGTATGCGGCTCGATGGTGTGGTACCACTCGCCGTAGTCGCTCTGGCCATGAAGCGGGGGAAGGTCGCGATGGATGTGCCGGCACCAAAAGAGGCCGGCTCGGCCACCCCAGGCGAGGAAGCACCCTCCTTGATCGTCAAGGCCGCCTCCGTCGTAGGATCACTCGGAGAAATCGTCGTGTCGTCAGACACCATGACAACATCGTCGCCCTTGGCCTTCTTGGCACTGTTTGTGGGGGCAGGGACCTCATCAGCCTTCCTCTTCCGAGAGGGGTCCTCCTCGGCGACGACTGGCGACACTTTGGCCACGGACGGGTGGCATATCTTTTTAACTCCAGTCCTGCAAATTGATTACATAAGCAAAGTGGTCCGAGTACAATGAAAAGCAAGGAAGGTGAACAAAACTCACTTGGCGACTGGTATGAACCGCAGCCCCGTGCGGATGCTAGCCGGCTTCTCCAGTTCGGGGCCCAGTTTCCGACTGAGGCCCATCTCCAGAGCATCATGCGCTCAAGACACGGATTGCCTCTTTTTTGACGAGGTCGCGATAGGAGCCTCCAAAACGATCTCGGCAGGAGCACTCCTGGAGGGCGAAGCTGCCGCGGCTGGAGCAGCCCGCAACCCGGAGACTGGGGCGAATGGGGGGGGGAAGCAAGGCCAGAGGTACCTCACTCAGGGCGGCTGTGGCATCCGGTGCTGCCGTCGTCTGCGGCGCTTCATCCCTGGCTAGGCTGATGCCGTCGGAACTACTCGCCGAACGAGGCGGAGATGCCTGTTTCGCCGGCTTCGTCTTCCTCTTCGGGGGGGGGGGGCGTTCACTTCCTTCTTCTTATTCTTCTTTTTCGACGGAGTGGCCTCGCGACGCGAGGTGTGCTCGGGAAGCTCGTCTTCGTCATCGTCATGGCGTTCAAGGCTTCTACTCGCCTCGAGTTCGCGCTGACGCTGCCCGCGAGTTTTGCGAACCAGTGGGGCGACTTCTTCCTCGGACTCGTCGTCATCGTTGCTCCTGTCGCTCTCGACGCCGCCCTTGGCAGGAGGCAATTCGCCCCCGTCCTGGACGGACGATCTCGAGTTCTTGTCGTCCGCGGGCGGAAGCCATCCTTCCACCACTTGAAATAACTGTTGTAGGCATGAGACAATATCAGTATGACCGTGACAGCATCAACTGCAACTGCGAATGGTAGACAGTGACTTACCGTCGGGGTTGGATGCTTCGCGGTGTAGGGGGCGACCCCAGCCTTCACGTCCAGGTACACTGCCTAGGTGATCTTCTTCAAAGCCGGGACGTAGTTCGAGTTTCCACTCGGCGAGGCAGGATTTCGTCGAGTCTTCCCGGCCCGTGTACTCGTACATGTAATGGTCACGGCGGGCCAGGGGAACGAGTCGCTGCCCAAGCCAATAGTTATACAAATTGATGGTCTGAAGACCCTTCTTCTTCAGGACGCGGATGGTTTGAAGCATCTCATCCACGACCATCCGCTGGTCTACTGGGAGCTTGCCGACTTGGAGTCGGCGCGGTTCGGGCCGGTCGGCGGAGTACCTTGGGATCGCCACCTCGCCGTCTGGAGTCGCCTCGGTGACGTAAAACCAGGACTTCTTCCACTCGCTCGCCGCCTTGGCAGGTAGCATCGGGTCAAAGAAGGAGGCCTTCGACTTCAACTGAAACATCAGGCCACCCGCGGCAAGCATTGGGCCGCCTGCTTCTTCGCGACTGATCCTCCCGTGGAACAAATCTTGGCATAGGGGGAATTAGGGCCTGCAGCCCAGGTAGCACTCGCAGAACGCCACAAAAATGGCGAGCTGCTCGATGCTGTGCGGGCCTAGGTCCGACGGCTGGATCCCATAGAACGCGCAGAAGCGCCGGATGAAGAGAGACGTGGGGAACCCCAGCCCCCGTTTCAGATGGCTGGTGAAGCAAACGAATTCTCCCTCGCGTGGATCCGGAGTCACCACTTCGGCCGCAGGGATGCGCCACCTGCCAGCGCGCAGGATCCCGTCCTCCTCGAAGGATGCCAGTAGAGCTCTTGTGCACTTGGACCTGCCCCATGGTTCAGTGGAGGGGGCCATTGGCGGAAAGGTTCGTGGAGGTCGGGGGATTTTGGATCGGTTGGATCGCGATGCGGAGGATAACAGAGATGGGAGAAATCGGATGAATTGGCGAAGGAATGACTCCCCGATCGCCTACCATTTCCTTTATATAGCGGTTGTTACCCGCTAAATCAGGGAGCCGTTACCACGCGGTGATTACGTCAAAGTTACCGTTGGATTGCCCCAACGGCTAGTTTTGACTGCGTTTGACGGTCCAACTTCATCCATTCGACTCGCCGACCCAATCACTACAACAATGACTAGATATTTCGCCGACCCGTTCGCCGAGCTACGACCCGATTAACCACTGTCATTGCGACCAGAGTAATTAGTTTTTTCCTTTATTCAGGAGCCCGCCACCGATTCGACTGGGCGTCCGCATTGGACCCGTATACTCCGACTGCCAACGAACACCTGCGCCCAATCGACAACGTCCTCGGGGACTACTGATGGGGATATGCCTACCGGGGTATACCCAGCAGGACGTTTTCGACTGGCCCAGGAACTGGCGAGTGGGCCTACAGGACGGCGACTGGATCAAGGCCTGGCATGGATCCAAGCGACTGGAAGCTGAAGGCCCAGGAGAATAGATAGGCCCAGTCGGATTAGGTTAAATGAGTGCTGAAGCCTTAACTGATTCGGTTGAGATATGTAAACCCTAGGGGGTGAGTCTATATAAACCTCCCTACAGGGTGTGTAGAGGATACGTTCCATCATCCACCCAAGCGACTCGCTGCCTAGCCGTCGAGCTCGCCCCTTTGTACTTCCATCATAATACAATCTAGCAGGAGTAGGTCTTTACCCTCCGGGGGGCCGAACCTGGGTAAAACCCTGTGTCTCCGCCCTCATCTCGCACTGCAGATGGCTGGCCGCCCTTTCCCTTCGTTCTACTACTCGCTGCCGATTGCAGCGTCTGCCGTGGTCATTCCCACGACAGATAACCAACAAGATATCCTGGCCTTGCTCTGAGCTGATGCAACGCTGCAGTACACTTCTCACACTTCGCTTGTAGAGTTCCTTGTTGATTATGGTGTATGATTTTGCTCTTCGTGTCGTTTGCCTTGCTAGTGTTTCATCACTCGGCAAGGTTCCATCTTTCAAATAACTGAATATTGGTTGTGCCCATGTTGGTATTAGTGGTTCCGGGTCTGCTTCAACATCAATGTCCATTGGTGCCGCCGACATATGCTCTGCCGACATAACCTGAGGAGTCCCCGAGTATGATTCGGCTACCCCTGAGGTGAACGGATCAGTCCCCGAGTGACTCGAACCTACCCCTGAGTCGATATCCATTGGCACTGCATCTGATTCCTGACTCGCAGGGATGGCCCTGATTGATTCGGACTCTGGTGACGGCTTGATCGATGGCTTCTTGAGATGCTCCAATGCTACCCCTGGTGGTATTGCTTTCCTAGATGACCCTAGTTTGGATAATACATCTGCTGCCTCATTTTCTGCTCTAGGAATGTGATGAAATTCACAACCGTCAAAATATCCCGAAATTTGTTGTACGTGGAAGCGATATAATGCCATGTTTGCGTCCAGTGCATCCCAATGTCCAGACACTTGCTGAATCACCAAATCCGAATCGCCAAAACACATGATCCTTTTGATACCAATTTCCTTGGCTACTTTACTGCCATGGGCAAGTGCTTCATACTCAGCAACATTGTTAGAAGTAGCAAAATGAATTTGCAACACATATCTCAGTTGATCCCTCTTTGGAGATGTGAGCACTATCCCGGCGCCCAGACCCATTTTCGTCTTGGACCCGTCAAAATGCATTTTCCAGTAATTTGGATCTAGCAGTGGTGGTTCATACTGCATCTCCATCCATTCGACAAAGAAATATGCAACGGCTTAGATTTTATGGCATCCCGCCTATCATATTGTAGAGTGTATCATGCCAGTTCAATGGCCCATTTGGCTACTCGGCCGCTGGCATCTTTGCTGCCCAATATATCCGAGATAGGTTCCTCGCATATTACCCAGATTGGATGTTCTTGAAAATAATGTTTCATCTTTTCTGCTGCCATATATACCCCATATGTCATCTTCTGATAATGCGGGTAATTCTGTTTTGAGACAGAGAGCACTTCGCTCAAGTAATATACTGGCCTTTGGACTGATTTTCCCCCTTCTTCACGTTCAACCACTATTACTGCGCTTACAACTCTGTTGGTTGCGGCGACATAGAGAAGCATTGGCTCCTTGGATAGTGGTGACACTAATATTGCTGCTGTTGCCAACATTTTCTTTAATTCATGGAAAGTGCTATCAGTTTTCTGTGTCCATGTGAATTTGTCTGATTTCTTCATCAGCTGATATAGTGGTAGGTCTTTCTGGCCTAGCCGACTAACAAACCTGCTCAATGAATCCAGGCATCCAGTAAACTTCTGGACATCATTGAGGGTCTTTGGTAGTTCCATTCTTTCGATGGCCCTGATCTTTGTCGGGTTAATTCCTCGGCTGGATACAAGGAATCCGAGTAATTTGCCAGCCGTGACACCAAATGTACATTTTTCCGGCTTAAGTTTCATCCGGAATTTTCTCAAGTTTGTGAATGTTTGACGCAAGTCCATAATTAGAGTATGACTTTGTTTGGTTTTTATTACCACATCATCGACGTATACTTGAACATTTTTGTCCAATTGATCTTGCAAGCATTTTTGCATGCATCTTTGATATGTTGCGCCTGCATTTCTCAATCCAAATGGCATGGTGCAATAGCAATAAGCCCCATACGGGGTGATATAAGATGTCTTTATTTGATCATTCGGATTCAGTGGAATTTGATGGAATCCTGAATATGCATCCACAAATGACAACAACTCACACCCAGCAGTAGAATCTATGACTTCATCGATCCGAGGCAGAGGAAATGGATCTTTCGGACACGCCTTATTGAGGTTCGTGTAATCAATACACATGCGCCATACGACTGCCACATTCGGGTCATCTTTCTTCTTCTCGGCCAGGACTGGGTTTGACAACCAGTTCGGGTGCAACACTTCCATGATGAATCCAGCAGCTAAAAGTCTTGCAATCTCGGCCGCTATTACTTTCCTCCTATCTTCGGCGAAGCGGCGACGGGGTTGCTTCACTGGCCTTGCATCTGGTCTTACATGAAGAGAGTGCTTAGCCAGCTCCCTCGGAACTCCTTGCAGATCTTGAGTGGACCAGGAAAAGATGTCCCGATTCTCACGGAGAAAGCTGGTGAGCTCGCTTTCCTATTTATCTGTAAGGCCAGCCCCAATGGTTACTGTGCGCTCTGGGAAAGTTTCATCCACCTACACCTTTTTGGTTTCCTTGGTAGCTTGAAATGACACATTGCCATGCGGGTTGGTGAGTGCCGGCATGGACATTTGTGCTGCTTTGGCCAATGCTGCCACCTCCAACATCTAACTCTTCTCTTGTGCTATGACGAGTGACTCGACCAGTGAAGATCCGGCTGAGGCACAAGCAATAGATCTTTTGTAATCCCCTTCAACTGTGATCACCCCACATGGGCCTGGCAGCTTCATCTTCAAGTAAGCGATGTGAGGAGTATCCATGAACTTTGCCATAGCCGGCTTGCCGAGTAAGGCATGATATGAGCTGACCAAATCTACAACCTCGAACTCTATGGCTTCAGTGCGACAATTTTCTCTGTTGCCGAATAAGACGTCGACCCAGATCTTGCCAATTGGCTCACAGGACATCCCGACACAATCCCGTGGAAAGTGGTCTTAGTCGGCTCCAGCCTGTTCATGGTAATGGCTAACTTGAGCATAGTATCTTTGTACATGATGTTGATGCTACTGCCATCATCGATCAACACCTTTGAAAATTTCACGTTCATATCTGAGCCCATGAACGTTGGATCCAGAACCAGAGCGTATCCTCCAGGGGTTGGCATGATTTTGGGGTGATCCTTTATACTCCAAGTTATCTCTTGCTCAGACCAATGCATGTACTTGGGAATTGCCGGCATCGTGGCATTCACTTCCATCATTCGTCGCTGCTGGCTCTTCTTGTCATTTGGCTCTGTGACAAAGACAACATAGCTCTGGTGATGTTCTCTGTACTCATTTCTGGTTCCATGGCCAACATGGGCATCATCACCTCTTGGATTGTGCACCTGGTGCACAGCTTCTCTTCTTTCTTGATTCTGATACCTTGGCTGCCTGTTTTCATATCTGTTATCTGCTCCTACTGCTTGAGCATTTCCTCCTGTAAGTGGTAGAGGAGGAGGTGGTGGAAGCTTCTTATTTGGCGAGTCCACTCTGTCTCCTTTCTGAAACCAAGTACATTGCCTTGTTGAGTGATTTGCTGGCTTACTCGGACTTGGCATGTGAAACTTACACGGCTGATCTAGCATCATCTCATAGGTGTATTTTTGTTGTCCTTGATACTGTTTCCTCTGATCGTATGGCCTTTTTCCGTCATTCTTTGGAACCTATTGTTGTTGACCATTTGTCCTTTGACGCTGACTATTTCCAGCATCTGGATGATCCTGACTCACTGTTGCAACCTGAGCCAAACCATACATGTAATCCGTCCTCTCGTCCCTTCTTTTTCTTTTGTATTTGGATCTCTCCTGGCGCCTTTGCGACCCGGCAGCATCATAGATCTGAGTCTCAGTCATCCCGTCTGCTGACATGAGCAACGGCTGAGTCGGATCTCCTAACGCGTACGAGTCGGCGATTCTTATCATCTCTGCTAGGCTTGCCGGCATATCTCTTTGTAACCTTTGACACATCACATCCCATGTCTACATCCTTGTGGAAACCATGCGATTGCTTGTGACTCGATTACCCCTTCACAAGAGTTACACATCGTACACCACCTTGTGAGGAACTCCCTGTCTGTCTCATTCAGTCTTTGCTTGCACATTGCTAGTTGCTGTGGGCGATTCGGCCTCTTGTATGTGCTCGTGAAATTGCTCACGAAGGCGTCGTGAAAATCAATCCAACTGTTGATTCTTCTAGGTGGCAAATTGTTCAACCATACCCGAGCTGGTCCTTCCAGCATCTGCGGTACGTAACATACTGCCCATCTCAAGTTTCCCTGCGTGATCTTCACAACGGTTCCATAATCTATGAGCCAATCCTCTGGCTTTGTTCTTCCATCATATGTTTTTCCCCCTGGCTAGCTGGAAATTTGGCACCGGTGGCTCCTTCATGATCCTTGGGCCAAAGCATGGTGGACCCTGCGGACCTTGTGATTCAATTATCTCTGTCATCTTTATGCGGTCAAGTTTCAGCCTGGAATCATCCGGCTGAAGGTTCCTACCTCTGTATCTCGCTCCCATTGCTTGATATGCATGATCCGGCAGCTCATACCCGTCATTTACCATAGCCGAGTAACCATCATTGTACTTATTCGCGTTCGGGTCAGCTGGCTGTTGAACTGCTTTTCCCGCGCTCTGCTGTCTTCTTTCCGGCTGAGCCTGTGCGTTATTCGGAGCTAGGTTTCCTCCTCCTGCCGAGTGAGTTGCGCGCCGAGTATGAGGCGCGAAATTTTGCCCTCCGTTGTCATTTCTTTGTCCAATTTTCTCCTGGTTTTCATTTTCTCGGGGATTATTTCTTTTTGCCCCTTGCACATGCGCCGGGTTTCCTTGAACTACTGCCGGATCATAGGCGACCATCTGCTTGTTTCTTCCAGAATCCACACTTTTTTCTTTTCTCGGCCTGGGTGTTGCTTCGGGTGAAGATGTCGTGTGCCCAGCCGATCTTGCCGGAACAGGAATTGCCGAGTGAACCAGCTGTGATCTCCCTGGTATACCCGGATTTGCTCTGTAATATGCCTCTTTCAGCATGCTGGCTGCCTTTACTAACTCATTGACTCGTTCCTGCTGCCTTTTCTTTGCTTCCCCCTCCAATTGGGGTAACTCTGCCATTGCTGCTTCTGCTGCTTGCAGATTAGCTGCTGCTGTGTTGTACATTGGACGCATGGCCGTCTCATTGCTGTTCTCTGGTGTTATCTTTGATGTCACATCTGCAAGTTCTTTGTTGAGGTTCCTTCCTCTTAATCTCGTTGCATCAAGCCGGGTTTTTGCGCCCTTGACTCGATTTGCCGAGTTAAGCTCTCGGATGGTGATATCCACATCCTGCTGTAATTGTGCTAGCTCCTTTGCTTTTTCCAAGACTTTTATCCTGGCTTCTTCCAACTCGGCTTGCACACGCGCCGGGTCAGTTGCTTGTGCCACTGGCTCTGCCAGCTTGTCTATCTCTTCCTGCAGCTCCTTAGCTCTTTTGCTCCTAGCTATGTTCTCTGGTTTCTCCAGCGGCGCCTTTGCTGGTCTTGCAGCCCTTGGCGTTTCCTCATGATTTCCTCCTTCTGTGTTTTCATTTACCACTGGAACTACTAGGGGAGCTACGGGGTTTGGGGCAGTCATCATTACCTCCATGGAGACGAGCTGGAGAGGTTTCCCAGCGACTGGTTCCGTTGGGGGCTCTGGCGCTAGGACGACGTGCTCAGGATATGCGCGCCCCACGCGTAGTGTGACGTAGACCTGGTGCTCGCCGAACTTGATGAAGCGACCGCCCCTAGGGAACGTCTTGGTCCCGAAGCAGCCCGCGTTGTCGCTGACGAAGTTGAGTGCTCCAAACCTCTTGATGAGGCCGGAGTAGACGCGCTCGCCGGTCTTGGCGATGATGTTGCCCGTCCGGATGAAGACTCCATCAAGCACCTGCTTCTGCCCCACGATGGGCGCCAACTGTCGTGGTGGTGGCACGGCAGATGCCATGGGTAGGCTTAAGTTGGGGGCCGAATGGGTGCTTGTGGTCACCGGGGAGGGAGTACACGATCGAGCCATGCACGAAGAACAAGTAGAACTCTTCAGACTTGGCAATTCAATTGATACCCCAAATATTACAAGTGCTCCTTGAGTTGTTTGTGCTTGAGTTCTCAACACTAGTTCCCTACTTGGTCCAACCTCCCTCTACTACTGCTATGCCCTCCCTTATATAGGCGGTGCTAGCTAGCTAATACCCCCTTTGGGTTCTAGGGTTTACTGTTTGGATCTTGGTCCCTACCATATGGGCCGGGTTATGGGCTTGCCCTGAGCCCATAGGCCCGGTCCATAAAGCTTGATAGCTAACGGTCCTCTGGTACACTGCTTCTTGTTCTTTTTGGCGTCACGCAGTTACTTTGTACGTCAGTGCTTCCTTTGGGCATCACCCGGCTCCTTTTGTGTCATCCTTCTTTTTTGACCATGCTTTACCATGGTCCTCCCCGAACCTTACTCGGAAAGGTGCCACGTGTCCTTCTTGACTCGGCCCTTCCTGGGTCGACTCGGCTCATTGGTACCTGCAAGGGTTACAATTTTGTCCTATACGAGCTGAGATAGTTTGTATCTCGGCTTTCTTGCTTATCTTACCCGGCCGTTCTTACCCGGCCTGGTCCATTTTTACTCGGAACCAACCCAGCTGCGTTATGTTTCCCCTCTCGTGACCCTACCGGGGGTTATCCCCCCGACACTCAAGCTTGGGGATGCCACCATGGTGTCACCCCAAGAAATATCCAAGAGTTATAAGCGTCAAATCTTGGGGATGCAAGGCATCCCCTTCTTCATCAATAAAAAGCTCAGGTCTGTCTAGACACTTCATTTTTATTGTTTCATGCACAATTATGTTGTTCTTGGAGCGTCTTACTTTTCGTTTGCTTTTCTTAGTTTGTTTAGGTTGCTTTAGTAGTTTGGACCCCCGTTCTCGCTGTGTTGTTTTGCAAATAAGTTTGCTTGGTGTTTGGAAAGGAGTACTAAGTTCTTGCTTGAAGTGCAAGAGGAGCTTGCATTGACTGTGACTTAGATTTTAGCATGACATGCTAGGTGTTGTTTTACCATTATGCTTAGTGATTATTACTGTAGCATGTCTTGTTCCAAACAATTGGGATTGCTTAGTGTGCCTTGAAGAAATTATGCGTTGTTTTAGCATGCAAAAGCATAGTATTGTGGTATTCTCCTTTGATGTTTTGCTTGGGTTGACTTGGCACATGCTTACACCATGTTATGACTATGACATGTCACCATTATCCCCTATGATCATTTAGTCCTTGACTTGTAGTACCACTCTTTGCTTTGATTAGTTTTCTTTGTTGCATTGCATAATTATGGCCATTATTGCTCTCTTAGTTGGTTGCTCCCAGTCTTTTGCCAGCCTCCACTTGTATGAGTAAGTTCTACTCATGTTTCCAACTCCCAAGAAACCAAGTTATTCAAAAGTGTCCACTATAAACTCCTATGCATGGTGTGTTACACCATTGCAAGTATATTCTTGTTTTCAACTATCTTCCAATTAAAAATATTTTGTTATGTGAAAACTTAGTGATTAAAGCCCTCACGAACTTGATGGCACATTTTATTCTTTGTCCCTAATAAACTTGGACCATTGAGGCAACCTTGTTATATATGCTTGCACTTATAAGTTGGGATTAGCAGAACCGTGCTATCATGGGGAACGTTTTCAACATTGCACTTTTACTTTTTGTACTCCGTTGATATCATGCTCTTTTGTCTATGGATGTTACCGGTGTGAAATGAAGTGTGAACTTGTAAGTCCATGGAGTTTGTATTCTGTGTTAGAGAAACGCTTGGGCCGCTAGCCTAAGCCATGCCTAATCATGGTGGAAACTTGCAGCATCAACATAGTGACATCTATGAAGCATTCTTCTTATAAAAAAGAGAGACACATTGAGAAAAGAGGAAAGAGAGAAAAAAGCACCATATTCCCATGGTACATAAGACTAATTGCTGAGATGCTCATTGTCTTCTTTCCTTGTCATTTTGGTTATGGGAAAGCTCATGTACCATGTGCAAGGGGTACCCCGTTGGCGGTTCTCAATGATATGCAAATACTTACAGTGACAAGAACTTGCTTCGGCCTTAAGTTGAGTATCCATGAGGTGTAGCCCTCATAGTCAAGGACTTGAGATTTCCAACTTAAACTTTGTCAAGCATATACTCCATCTTTGCCACTTTAACCTTAACCACTTCAAGATGCTTATGATAGGGGCAATGAGGGCTGAAAGCTAATAAGTACCATAATTTTTGGAAGCTCTTTTTGAAACTTGTAATCCCTGCTTTCTTTACAAAAAGGCCTTTCTTCCATCATTATTGAGTCTCCACCTTCTACCTTTAGGCACCATTAAGATAGCATAGTTATCATTATGTGTGCAGTGTTCCAAAGCTTATTAATTGATGCATATTTTGTTATTACTTGTTCATGTGCTACTTGTTTCTAGTCACCCTTGTGAACTTTGTAGGTGTCCTATGCATTATATTGCTACTCTATGAGCGACAAGCTGATTGTCACTATGCTATGTTTTATGCATGTGAAACAAACAAACGTTTTTCAATACATATTATTCATGATCTTTGTTTGTAGCTTGCCATGTTGCATGCATAATTACTATGTCCTATTGTTATAACTCCATGTTTCATGCACATGTTTAGAGTTCTTTGATCCCAGTTTTCAATGCTTGCAAATGGTTGGATCTTTATTGTGAGGGTGCATGTCACCTCAAAAATTTATTTTATCACTTACCTACTCGAGGACGAGCAGTAGTTAATCTTGGGGATGATGATACGTTGGAAACGTATCTGTAATTTTTGATGCTCCATGCTTGTTTAGTATCTACTTTTCTTTCGTTGTCCACACTTTGAGGTGCTTTTTACATGTTTTCTGGTACTAACCTATTAACAAGTTGCAACAGTGCCACATGCCTATTTTCTGTTGTTTTTGGTTTCATAAAAGTTAGTAAAGAAATATTCTCGGAATTGGATGGGACAAAGGACAAAGTCAATAACTTTTCGTGGGGAACAAGAAGTCTAGAGGAGAGCCCGAGGGGCCGGCCAAAGGGGCCAGACCCCCCCAGGCGCGGGTGGGCCCTAGTCCGCGTCTGGCTAGGGTTTGGCCGCCCTGGCGGCCGCCTCGGTCTCCCCCTTCGCCTATAAGAAGGTCCGATGCAGAAACTCTCAGTCCCTGATCAATATTCCACGAAACCGTCTGTAGCCTCCGCCACCATCGTCCCTAGATCAGGGGGATCTGAAGCTCTTCTCGGCACCCTGCCGGAGGGGAGATCATCCCGGAGTCCTTCTTTTCGGTATGATTTGTGAGTATTTCCACCTTGGACTATGGGTCCATGTAGTAGCTAAATGGTTGTATCTCCTCCTTTGTGCTTTCATGTATAGATCTTGTGAGCTCCGTTCATGATCAAGATCTTATCTATTTGTAATCATGCATGTTGTGTTTGCGGGGATCCGATGGATATTGAGATTATTATGTTAGTTTTATTAATGGTTCTATCTTTATGATTCTATCATGTCTGTGTTGTTTGTGATCTTGCATGCTCTCCTTTGCTAGTGGTTATCTTGGCCAAGTAGTTGCTAGTGACTTCAAGAGGGAGTATTTATGCTCGATAGTGGGTTCATGTCTCTAGTTTCCAAGGGAAGTGACAATAATCTCTTCGGTTGTAGATGTGTTGTTTCTACTAGGGAGAAAACAACGGTCTCTTCTTCATGGAACATGTGGACTGTTTACCTTACACACTTTGCTTAAAGTAGTTGTCTGTTGCTTGCAACTTAATACTGGAGGGGGTTCGGATGATAACCTGAAGGTGGACTTCAAGTCATAGATGCAGTTGGATTACGGTCTATGTATATCGTTGTATTTCCCAATCAACCTCATAGGATCTTTCTGGCTAGTAATTGCATTATTATGCCTTGCTCAGTTCCTGTCAATTGCCTCGCTGTAATTTGTTTACCCTTCATGCCATGTTGTTTATCTAAGGAGATCACCTCTAGTGAACTATGGACCTCGGTCCAATATTTACCATCAATACATCTTCCACTGTTACTTGTTTACTTGTTGCAAACCATTACCTTCCACACCATACGTTTAATCCTTTGTTACAACAAACCGGTGAGCTTGACAACCTCACTGATTCGTTGGGACAGAGTCTTGAGTTTGTGGTGTGCAGGTCTCCATGTTGCTTCCAACACCTGTGTGAAGTTTCCTTCCTCCTTCTGGTTCGATAACCTCGGATTCTACTGAGGGAAATCTTGATGTTATACTCTTCATATATTGATCTTGGGGTTTCCAACGAAGCAATCTTCCTCCCTGTTGAGTGTAGCATCACACTCTTAAATAGCGCTTCACTCCCCGGCAACGGCGCCAGAAAATAGTATTGATGACCCACAAGTTTAGGGGGTGTATCGTAGTACTTTCGATAAATAGGAGTGTCGATCCCAACGAGAAGCAGAAGGTGCTGAACTGTGTTATGGAGCAGGAAATCCCTGTGAATACTTAGCAAATGGATTTTTAGTGGTTTTCTAACAAGGCAACAAAACAAGGAGCAAGTAACATAAGTAACAAACAAACGGAGCAAGTGGCCCAATCCTTTCTTAGCAAAGGACAAGCCGGTGGAAATACTTATAAGGACCAAACGTTCTCGAGGACACATGGGAATTCTGCCAAGTTCTTTCGCTTCAAATAGCTGAGTACTCTTCTCTGGTGTTTGTAAGTGTTGTGTGGGTGAACCTGTGCTAACATACCGCCCTTCCTAGGACTAACACATATGATCCTCACACCACAGCCATCCCCTCCGGTTGTCCTAATTATTGTCACTTTGGGGCCTTTGGATCCGGACAATGATATGTGTACACAACTTGTAAATAAGATCACAAACAATACAATCATAATGATTCAATAATAAGTTCATATCTGAGATCATGGCACTCGGGCCCTAGTGACAAGCATTAAGCACAAAAAGTTGCAACAAAGTCAAATAGCACTAATAGAGATAATAGGCACTATGCCCTAACAGATCTTATTCGATTACATGATAGAACTTATCCAATCCCTACCATCCCCAAGCCTACAACAGGGGATTACTCACTCATGGATGAGGGAAACATCGGTGATTGATGGAGATGCATTGGTGATGACGATGATCCTCTCCAAATTCCCCGTCTCGGCAGGGTGCCAGAACGGAGTTTTTGGTGGCGGCGGCAGAGCGAGGCCGAGGGGATGCCTAGGTGGCTGCACCCTCCCCAGGCGCGGCCAATGGTGGGCATGTGCCTGGGTGGGTGTGGGCCCCCCAGGCCTCCTCTCCGTCTCTCCTTTTGGCTCCGTGGATCTTCTGGTGAAATATAATTTTTGGCATATTTTCCGGGATTTTTCCTGATAGTTCATTTTCTGCACAAAAACAAGACACCAAGGTAATTCTGCTGAAAACAGCATCAGTCCGTGTTAGTTATATCCAAATCACACAAGTTTAGAGAAGAAACAATAGCAAAGTGTTAGAGAAAGTAGATACGTTTTGGACGTATCAATACACATGTATTTACAATGACAATAACTTACCGGTAACTAGAGTTGAGTAGCATGAGGAACGGCCCTCGTACTCAAGGGACATGAGATTGCCAACTTATACTTTGTTAAGCATATACTCCATACTTTTTTCACTTTAACCTTAATCACATCAAGATTCTTATGATAGGGGCAATGAGACATGAAAGCTAACAAGTACCATAATTTTTGGAAGCTCTTTTTGGAACTTGAAATCCCTGCTTCCCTTTGTGAAGGGCCTTTCTTCCTACTTTTATATTGATTCTCCACCTTCTATCTTTATGCACCAACTAGGAGAGCATAGTTGTCATTCATAGTTCTATGTGCATTGTCCCAAAACTTATTGATTGATTCATAATATTGATATTGCTCGTTCTTGAACTATTTGTATCTAGTCAACCTTATGAACTTTGAAGGTGTCCTATGCATTCATGTTTTGCTACTCCATGAGGGACAAGATGAATGCCACTATGCTATGTTTTCTATATGTGAAACAAATAACTTTCAATGTCGTGTTATTCATGATATTTGTGTGTATCCTTTCATGTTGCAGCATAGTTGTTATGGCTTATTGTTAGAACTTTCTCTTTCATGCTCATGTTTAGAATACTTTGATCCCGGATTCATCCTTGCAAATGGTTTGATAAAGATTGTGATGTTGCATGTCACCTCAAAAATTATTCTTTTTATCACTTACCTACTCGAGGACGAGTAGGAGTTAAGCTTGGGGATGCTTGATACGTCGTAAAAGTATCTATAATTTTTTATGTTTGATGCTTGTTTAGTATCAAGTTTGCTTAGCTTTGTGTACACTTCAAGGTATTTTTATACATTTTCTAGGACTAGCCTATTAACAAGATGCAGCAGTGCCAGTTGCCTGTTTTCTGCTGTTTTTGGTTTCAGAAAAGCTAGTCAGGAAATATTCTCAGAATTTGACGGGACAAAAGCCAAAGTCAATATTTCACCAAGGAGAACATAGAGACCGAAGGGCGGCCGGAGGGGCGCCACAGGGCCGCCACACCCTAGGGCCACGCGGTCCCACCCTAGGGCACGCTGCCCTATGGTGTGGGCGCCCTGGCCGCCCTCCTTCCTCGCCTCTTCACCTATAAAAGCCCCCCGATGCCAAAAACCTAAGGACCCAATCAGATATCCACGAAACAGTCCATAGCCGCCGCCACCATCTTCCCTAGATCAGGGGGATCTGAAGCTCTTCCCAGCACCCTGCCGAAGGGGAGAGATCATCCCGGAGGCCTTCTTCATCACCATGCCATCCTCCGGTATGATGCGTGAGTAGTTCACCCTTGGACTATGGGTCCATACAGTAGCTAGATGGTGTAGGGGTTCGTAGCATGGAAAACAAAAAAATTCTACCGCATGCACACAAACAAGCCAAGATCTATCTACTAGATTGTAGCAACGAGTCGATAGAAGCACTCACCCTCGAAGATTCCAAAGCGGTTAACGAGAGCAGAATCTCGTGGGTGATGTAGTCGTACACTTGCCGATCTCAAGATCGCGTAGACGATCCTTCCGGCGTTGCGTTCCGGCAGCGCTTCCACAGTCGGTCACACGTTCGGTACTCGATGAAGACCTTCATCTCCCTTGTTCCAGCAGGCAGCGGCGGTTGTAGTTCTCCCTTCGCGATTCCGTTAGCACGACGGCGTGGTGTCGAAAGTAGAGGGAAGATCCTGCAGGGCTTCGCCTAAGCCGGTGCGAGTTATGGTGGATTAGGGTTTCCCGGAAATCTAGGGATTAGAAAACCAGGAGGAGGAGGAGGTGTCGGCGGCGGCTAGGGCGGCGGCGAGCGGCGGAGGCGCGGTGGCGGCTTGGGCGCGGCGGCGGCTCGGGTGTGGGGAGGGCTTGGCTCTTGTGGTGTTGGGGCAGCCCTCCCCCTCTAATTATGAGAGGGAAGGGCGGCCTTGGGAGGGGTGGGTTTGAATCCAAACCCAAACCCAAGTTGGATTGAGAGAAGGACTTGTTTCTTCTCCCACTAGGAAACCATTGTTCTAGTTTGACTTTTCAAACTTCCCGTTTGACTTTCAATTTAGAGCTTTAATTCTCTCTTGCAAATTCCCACACCAAGTGACCTAGGATATGATCCAATCATTCCATTTATCCATGACACTTTCATGGACCATTCACCTTTCGGTCCGGCAAACCTTCTAGACCCTTCTAGAACGTTTCCGATGGAACCATCGGAAACTTTCCCGAACTCCGAAATCAGACTTTCCTTATATGAATCTTATTCTCTAGACCATTCCGGATCTCCTCGTGATATCCCGGATCCCATCCGAGACTCCGAACAACATTCGGTATCCCTACTGACATTCCATATCTACTAAACAACATAGAATCCATAAGTGTGTCTCCCTACGGTTCGTGAATTATGCGGACATGACCGAGACTCTTCTCCGATCAATAAGCAATAGAGGAATCTAGAAATTCATATGGCTCCCACATATTTCTACGATTACTTTGCAATCGAATGAACCACTTACATATGATACCAATTTCCCTTTGTCTCATGATAGCTTACTTATCCGAGGTTTTGATCGTCGGTATCTCTGCATACCTAGTTCAACCTCGTTACTGATAAGTACTCTTTTCTCGTTCTCGTGATATGTGATCCATTATGAGCCAGTCACATGCTTGCAATCCAATTGGATGACATTCCACCGAGAGGGCCCAGAGTATATCTATGCGTCATATGGATGGACAAATCCCACTCTTGATCCATGTGCCTCAACACATACTTTCCGAACACTCAATGTCACCTTTATAGCCACCCAGTTATGGTGTGGTGTTTGATGTCATCAAAGCATCCTTCCGGTGATGGTGATTATCATGATCTCATGGTCGAAGGAATTAGCTTACTATGTATCAGAAAGCTTATAGCAAACGAACTATTAAAATGACTTGATATTTATGCTACGCTTATCTATAGGAGTATGTCCATCATACCATTCTCCTAATGAAATGATCTTGTTATTAACAATATCTCAATGTTAATGATCGAGAAACCACGATCATCTATTAATCAACAAGCTAGTATTATAAAGAGGCTTTACCAGGGACTCTTAATTTAGTTTACAAATCACACAAGTATTAATGTTTCCGTTTAATTCTATTACAGCATGAATGTAAACATTTATCATAAACACAAAGATATAATAATAACCACTTTTATTATTGCCTCTAGGGCATATCTCCAACAGTCTCCCACTTGCACTAGAGTCAACTAATCTAGATTACATGGTAATATACCGAACACCCATGGCGGTTTGGTGCTGGTCATGTTTTGCCCTCGGGAGAGGTTTAGTCAACAGATCCGCCACATTCAGATCTGTGTGTACTTTGCAAATCTTTATGTCACCATCTTGGACATGCTCTTGAATAGCATGAAAACGTAGCTTGATGTGCTTTAGCTTCTTGTGTGACCTTGGTTCTTGCGCATTGGCTATGGCGCCCATGTTATCACAATAGATATACATTGGGTCCAGCGCACTTGGAACCACACCGAGCTCTGTAATGAACTCCTTCATCCATATCGCCTCTTGTGAAGCCTCCAAAGCAGCTATGTATTCCGATTCAGTTGAAGATCTCGCCACAATGCTTTGCTTTGCACTCCTCCAGCTAACTGTTGCACCATTCAAAGTAAATACGTATCCAGATTGAGATTTAGAATCATCCGGATTGGTGTTCCAACTAGCATCGGTGTAACCATTAACAACGAGCTGTTCATCACCTCCATAAGAAAGAACCATATCCTTAGTTCTTCTCAAGTACTTAAGGATGTTTTTGACCGCTATCCAATGATCCACTCCTGGATCACTTTGATATCTGCTAGTCAAACTAACAGCATATGCAATGTCGGATCTAGTACATATCATGGCATACATAAGAGATCCTATGGCTGAGATATAGGGAGTCTTACTCATTCTTTCTCTATCTCCTGGCATTGCAGGACTTTGAGTTTTACTCAAGGTCGTATTGGGCAACATGGGCAAGAACCCTTTCTTGCTATCTTCCATTCCAAACCTCTTTATAACTTTGTGGAAATATGTACTCTGTGACAATGATATTAGGCGTCTCGATCTATATCTGTAAATCTTTATGCCTAATATATAAGCTGCTTCACCAAGATCTTTCATTGAAAAACTATTATTCAAATAATCCTTGACACTATTAAGAAGGTCTACATCATTCCCAATCAACAATATGTCATCTACATATAGTATTAAGAATGCTACAGAGCTCCCACTCACTTTCTTGTAAATACAAGCTTCTCCATAAGTTTGTATAAAACCAAAACTTTTGATTACCTTATCAAAACGTTGATTCCAACTTCGGGATGCTTGCTTCAATCCATATATGGACCGTTGAAGTTTGCATACCTTGTTAGCATCTTTAGGATCGACAAAACCTTTGGGTTGCATCATATACAACTCTTCATCAATGTCTCCATTGAGGAATGCCATTTTGACATCCATCTGTCATATCTCATAATCATAATATGCAGCGATTGCTAACATAATCCTCACAGACTTTAGCTTTGCTACTGGTGAGAAAGTCTCATCGTAGTCAACTCCTTGAATTTGTCGAAACCCTTTTGCGACAAGTCGAGATTTATAGACAGTAACATTACCATCATCATCTATTTTCTTCTTGAAAATCCATTTGTTCTCGACAGCCTTCCGGCCATCCGGTAAGTCCACCAAAGTCCATACTTTGTTTTCGTACATGGATCCAATCTCGGATTTCATGGCTTCCTACCATTTATTGGAATCTGGGCTCATCATCGCTTCCTCATATGTCGTAGGGTCATCGGTGTTGTCCACCAACATGACACTCATAACGAGATCATACCAATCAGGAGTGGTACGAGTTCTCGTCGACCTGCGAGGTTCCGTAGCAACTTCAACCGAAGTTTCATGATCAACATCATTAGCTTCCTCTCTTATTGGTGCAGGCGTCATAGGAACTACTTCCGGTGTTGCGCTACTTGCAAGTTCGAGAGAAGGTTCAACAACCTCGTCAAGTTCTACTTTCCTTCCAGTCACTTCTTTAGAGAGAAATTCCTTCTCTAGAAAGGATCCATTCTTGGCAACAAAGATTTTGCCTTCGGATCTATCTTAGAAGGTATACCCAATAGTTTCCTTCGGGTATCCTATGAAGAAGCATTTTTCCGCTTTGGGTTCAAGCTTGTCGGGCTGTAACTTCTTTACATAAGCTTCGCAACCCCAAACTTTAAGGAACGACAATTTAGGTTTCTTCCCAAACCATAATTCATACGGTGTCATTTCAACGGATTTAGATGGTGCCCTATTTAAAGTGAATGCGGCTGTTTATAATGCATAACCCCAAAATGATAGCGGTAAATCTGTAAGTGACATCATAGAACGAACCATATCTAAGAGAGTTCGATTACGACGTTCGGACACACCATTACGCTGTGGTGTTCCCGGCGTTGTCAATTGTGAAAGTATTCCGCATTTCTTCAAATGCTCGCCAAACTCGTAGCTTAGATATTCACCTCCACGATCAGATCGTAGAAATTTAATCTTCTTGTTACGTTGATTCTCTACCTCACTTTGAAATTCCTTAAACTTCTCGAAAGTTTCGGACTTATTTTTCATGAAATAGATATACCCATATCTACTCAAGTCATCCCTGAAGGTAAGAACATAACGATAACCACCGCGCGATGCTACACTCATTGGGCCACACACATCGGTATGTATGATTTCCATAAAGTCCGTAGCTCGCTCCATCATACCAGAAAATGGAGTCTTAGTCATTTTACCCATCAGACATGCTTCGCATCTCTCAAGTGATTCGAAATCAAGTGATTCAAGAAGTCTATCGGAATGGAGTTTCTTCATACGCTTCACTCCAATATGACTAAGACGACAGTGCCACATATAGGTCGAGTTATCGCTCAATTTCAAACGTTTAGCTTCAATGCTATTAATGTGTGTATTTCCACAATCTAGATTCAATAAGAATAGACCATCTATCAAAGGTGCACGTGCATAAAACATATTACCCATATAAATCGAACAACCATTATTCTCGGACTTAAACAAGTAACTGTCTCGCAATAAACATGATCCAGATATAATGTTCATGCTCAACGCATGCACCAAATAACAATTATTTAAGTATAAAACTAATCCCGATGGTAGATGAAGAGGTAGCGTGCCGACCGAGATCACATCAACTTTTGATGCATTTCCAACGCGCATCGTCAC
This sequence comes from Avena atlantica, assembly GCA_910589765.1. Taxonomy (NCBI): domain Eukaryota; kingdom Viridiplantae; phylum Streptophyta; class Magnoliopsida; order Poales; family Poaceae; genus Avena; species Avena atlantica. The sequence continues at coordinate 5,088,830 of OU342736.1, read as the reverse complement.
CTTGTTCTTCGCTAGCTTCCGTTTATTCTGCAGTACCTGTTTCGAGTTACAAATATGAGCAACCGAACCAGTATCAAATACCCATGCACTACTATGAGTACTAGTGAGATACACATCAATAACATGTATATCGGATATACCTTTCTTCTTGATGTTGCCGTTCTTCAAATCCGCCAAGTACTTTGGGCAATTCCGCTTCCAGTGACCTTCTCCCTTGCAGTAAAAGCACTCACTATCAGGCTTAGGCCCAGCCTTGGTCTTCTTCGCCAGCACGGTAACTTTCTTACCGCCCTTCTTGAAGTTTCCCTTTTTCTTAGACTTGCCTTTCTTCTTGAATTTGGTGGTCTTATTGACCAACAACACTTGGTGCTCTTTCTTGATCTCCACTTCTGCAGATTTTAACATGGAGAAGAGTTCTGGCAATGACTTGTCCATGTTTTGCATATTGTAGTTCATCACAAAGTTCTTGTAACTTGGTGTAACACCCTCAGAATCGGACCTATGCAAGTTTTAGCAAAATTCGCCAAACCCGCATAGAAACGATTCAAAGGTGCCCACCAGGCACTTTCGTGCGGGTGGAAAACGAAGTAATAACATTACACAACAGTCCTCGATGGGACCCACAGAACAGGTATATATATAGCAGCGACTCAAGGAGCCAAGAATACAGATATAATATACAAAGATCCAAATCACCTCGAAACGATATAGCGTCCAGCTACGGACAAGATGCAAATGGGGCTAAGAGCCCTGAAGAATAACCAATGGCGTCCATAACCCTGCCCAGGCCAAGCCGGAAGGGTAACCCTGCTAACGACGTCGATCTCAAACCTGCTTAAACAAAAGGGGTGCCGACAAAGGGCAAAGGAAAAGAAAAGGAGCGTCAGTACTGAGGCCAGTACACGGCGAGGCTAGAATTCGGCGGTCCTCGCCTACATAGGTATGGTGGACTGAGCGGCAGCGGCAGCATGCACTAAACAACCTATAGAGACTCGATACAACTGGCGGTTATCAGAGAGAGGTAAGAATGACCTATCCGGATCCAACCTGAAGCTAACACCAAACAAACCCATCCTGGTGTTTCCCCCTCGAGACCAAACGAGGAAGTCAACCGAGGAACTCACACAGTTGGCAGTTTTACTTATTCAGTTATAGTTGCGGCACTTTACTAGTCAGGTTTAGATAATCGTCCTGATAAAGTAAGCAGTGGGCACTTTTATTTAATCATTCCGTGATAGTGGCAACACTTACTAGTCAGATACATTTATCATGAGATAACCCAAAAACCCAGCAGTTGTTGGTACTTTTATTCAGCCATTCCGTTGTAGTTGCCATACTTACTAATCAGATACAATTGTCGCAAGCGACATCCAAACAAGCAATTGTGGGCAGTATTAATTAGCCATTCCGTTATAGTGGAGCTGATTACTAGTCATTATAAAGTCAAATTTATAACAGTAAACTTTAGTTATGCTTGTCTATGGTCGAGAAACTGTGCTCCAAGTCGTCCATATCCGCGGACACGGCTTTCAGAAAGTTTTACCCGGCCGGGGTGCACCAATAGCAACACACACTCGATCAACCTCGGAAAAACCAAATCAAAACCCAACGAGGCCTTCACGACAAAGCAATCACAAGATTCAGAAATATTTCAGGGGGCCACCCCTTAAGTAGATCCCGCAACGGAGTAAGCAAGCTCCGAGACGGCCTCAAGGTACTGGGTAGACGGCTGTGAGCGACTGGGAACCCCAAATGGGGCTTGTCGACACCGCGTAAACGTGTCCCGATCTTAAACAGTACAGTGTGCAGTACCTCGCACAATCGTAAATAAAGCAGTAAAGCATGGCATAAGTACAGGATAGTAATAAAACCTCAAACTAGTTTGTGGCCCCAAGAAATAAGACGGAATCAAGCTCTGGCTGAGGGGGGTCCCATATACCTCCCGGATGTGGATAGCGCGATAAATCAAGGAACAGGAATCAAGTGCTCGGGGTCTTACGGGACACAAGTGGGCGTTCGGAAACCAAATATTATCTATCACCCACCGATGCCTCTGCTTATTCCATTTTAGTTGTTAAACGGAAATTAAAGTGAACAATAAGTAAAGCTATGATCAGCTCCAACAACAACATGCGGCAATACATCAGCAACTGAGGCATATGACGACACACATCAGCACTTGAGCAAGCAACTACGACGCGCAAGTCCAACTATCTACCAAACAACAGGTAATAGGATGTGTCCAAGGCAATATAGGGCTGCACGGTAGATCACGGGTACGGAAACTAAAGCATCGCAACACAGATAGCAATAGATCAACAGGAGGGAAGTAAATACTATAAAAGTAAGATAGGTAGAAAGAGGGAGATGCTCGCCTGAAAACATTGTCGAAGGTTTTCCCGAAGATCGGGGCGAAGCTCACATCAACTCAACGGCCTTATCCGCGAAGAAGCAAAACACTAGAAGAAACACCGGATGCAATATTTAATACACGGCAGAAGATCGGCATGATGCATGTATGATGCATGACATGGCAAAGGTGCGGTGCGGTTAGGTCATATTAAGCGGAACCGGGGTCCCGACAATTAGTTAAATTGTTCAAGTTATATAATTACCCCGCAAATTAAATGTTGTTTAACAATGTAACAAATGGAACCGGTTCGCTACACATGTTTAAATGAGGCCGATATGAGACTAGATTTGCCCGCATATGGGCCCCATATTTAATTATGAGGTGAATCGGCATAAGGCCCCCAAACCATATGATTATGCAGGCAAGATGAATGATTAATATGCCACAAGTTGTTATTAAGTTATAAAATAGGGTTCGGAAAAGGGGTCACACATTGGGGGTCTCGACGATCCTGGGGGTTCCGGGGTTCGGGGTTCGACAGGTCCAGGGTCCGGTCTCGGGGTCCAGGGTTCGACGGTTCCGTTCTCGGGTATAGGGTAGGTCTTGGCGCATCCGGGTGCGGGACTTGGGGTCATGTCGATGGTCATGGCGTTCAGGGGGGATGTTCTCGGTGTCCGGGGTGAAGCACTCGGCGTCCTCGAGGGAGTCCTTGTCGCCCATGTGTCCTTCGGGTCCTATGTCGATGATCTTGTCGTCGAGAAGAACTTGCCGGGTCCCACGGGGTCGATCTTGCCGTTGCGAGGGTCTTGGCGGGTCCGCGCTTCGGATTCCGTGAGGGAGATCATGGCGTCGGTGAGGTCGATCCTGTCGATTCCACGGTTCTTGTTGTCGGTGTCGGACTCGGATTCCGGGGTTCGGGTCTTGGCGTGCCTAGATTTCGGTCTTCGAGGATCGGTCTTCGGATGCTCGGGATCTCGGCGCCCGTGGTAGGTCTTGGCCGTGGACGAACTTGGCTTGACGGTTGCACGGCCCAGGTGTTAGACACCGAAACACGCACGCGGAGCAGGCAGGGGAACAGGGCCGGGTCTCTCGAAACAGGGCGCACACGCGGAGCAGTTGATGGCAGAGGTGGGCCGGTACTTGGCGCGGCCGACGGAGGCTCGGCCTGCAGGGCGCTCCAGCGCTGGCGACGGGCACGGCGGTGGGCCGAAGCGCGGGAGGACGGAGGGCTCGCCGGCGCCGGGGAAGACGCACGGGGCGCGGCTCGAAGGCGGGCCGAGCGGCGGCTGAGCTCGCGGGGAAGGGGCGCCGCGCGGGGACGGTGGAGCCGAGGGGTTGAGCGGGGTGGTGCTCGGGGCTGCTGCGGGGCACGCGCCGGCGGAGCGGGGTGCGGCGGCTCCGGCGTGGACGAGCGGGAGCCCGCGGAGGCGCGGGGCGCGAGGCGGCGGGGGGGAACGGGTTGGTGCAGCGAGCGGCGGAGGAAGGCGAGGTGGGCGCGCTCGGGGAGGAGGCGACGGACGGGGGGAGCGGCGCAGCGCTGGTGAGGGGAGGCGCCAGGGAGGAGGAGGGTGGAGCACGGCGAGGAGGAGGGGCCGCGCGCTGCGGGACGGCGAGGGAAGGTGCGGGCGGCGGCTGCTGCGGCCGCGGGGCGCCGGCGGCTGCCAGAGGGGAGAGGGGCCGAGCGGGGCGCGGGGCTTGGAGGGGCTGGGGAACGCGAGCGAGGGGAGAAGATGAGCAGTGCAGGGTAGGTGGCGTGTAGCGTGCGTCGTGTGCGTGTGTGGGGTCGTGAGCGGGGCCAGGGTGGGGTGTGTCGTGCGGGGGCGGCCAAGCGTGTGGGGCCCAGGCGGCAGGGGCGCTGGGTGGCCTGGGTGCTGCGCGCGCGTGTGTGTTTGTGTGGGCTAGTGTGTGCTGTGTGGGGGAGAGAGGGGTGAGAGAGAGAGGGAGAGGGGAGATTTGAGGGATGATGTGGCAAGCTCTGAGTGGTAGGAGGGGTGGCCAAGGGTGATGTGGCGTGTCCTGATAGGTGGGAGTGAGGTGGAGGGGGGAGAGGGTAGATTTCTGGGTAGACTTAGGATTAGGGGTAGGGCTGGCAGGGGAACCGTTTTAGAAAATCTGGGGCGGTCGTTCGGGTCAATCGGCCCGTTCGACTGCCCCGCAAAAATAAATATAAATTTTATTTGTTTAATTGGACCGTTTGCAAACCGCTCGCGGCCAAAACAAAATAATCCGGCGACCCGGGTTTTGCGTGTTTGAATTAAGAGGGGGCGTTTGGAAAACAAAAACGGGCGTCGCGAAAATAGTTTTGGCAAACAATGCATGATGATGACGATGCTATGCACAAATTCAACGCGATTTTCTAGTAGTGGTTTTGCGGGATGCCACAATTCGACACCACTAACAATGGATCTCGCCCTCGAGATCCGCCTCATGGTACCGGAAGGAAGGTCGGCGATCTGCGTCTTCTCGCTTCGTGTAAATCTTCGCGACACCACTAACAAGAGGTCGTTGTCCCTGATCGTCGAAAGAGCCCTCCGGAAAACAACGGACGAAGTTAAAGGTAAGGCCACCTCTAACTTTCATGGAAGGAGTAAAATTGCATCGATCCACCATTCTATATACAAAGCAAATGATAAGAGTAGTGGTATGGTCGCGACTCCATCCCGCACTCAAAGCATTACTATGTACACGAATAGACAGATTATGCAACCAACACTCAAGATTCAGACTGAAGATCTCGACAAGCGAGGTTCGGAACAACGGAGTGATGCAGACTCTGCATCGGATCTGGCGTAGATGATGTCGTCGCGTCGGAAAACACCGGATAGCACAAACAAGGAACAAAGAATGGTACCACAGCAGACGGTTACTCAGGCATCTTGAAGTCCAGATGTAGCAACACCGTTATCAGAGGAGGAAGCGAAACCCTGAAGGTACGACAGAACCCAACCACGAGAATTCCTGGACTCGAAGAAAGGGACGAGAGCGGATTCAAAACACGTAGGGGTAAGAGGAGAACAGCAGAGGGGTAAGGAGTAAAATCAGACCTAACCAGAACTATCCAACCGATTTGCAAAATAGTTTTGACACTCTACTTCGGCCGTTAGCTAGGTTATCCTACAGGCTGGACTTGTGGGGTATCGCAACTGCTGAGCTCTGATACCACTCTGTAACACCCTCAGAATCGGACCTATGCAAGTTTTAGCAAAATTCGCCAAACCCGCATAGAAACGATTCAAAGGTGCCCACCAGGCACTTTCGTGCGGGTGGAAAACGAAGTAATAACATTACACAACAGTCCTCGATGGGACCCACAGAACAGGTATATATATAGCAGCGACTCAAGGAGCCAAGAATACAGATATAATATACAAAGATCCAAATCACCTCGAAACGATATAGCGTCCAGCTACGGACAAGATGCAAATGGGGCTAAGAGCCCTGAAGAATAACCAATGGCGTCCATAACCCTGCCCAGGCCAAGCCGGAAGGGTAACCCTGCTAACGACGTCGATCTCAAACCTGCTTAAACAAAAGGGGTGCCGACAAAGGGCAAAGGAAAAGAAAAGGAGCGTCAGTACTGAGGCCAGTACACGGCGAGGCTAGAATTCGGCGGTCCTCGCCTACATAGGTATGGTGGACTGAGCGGCAGCGGCAGCATGCACTAAACAACCTATAGAGACTCGATACAACTGGCGGTTATCAGAGAGAGGTAAGAATGACCTATCCGGATCCAACCTGAAGCTAACACCAAACAAACCCATCCTGGTGTTTCCCCCTCGAGACCAAACGAGGAAGTCAACCGAGGAACTCACACAGTTGGCAGTTTTACTTATTCAGTTATAGTTGCGGCACTTTACTAGTCAGGTTTAGATAATCGTCCTGATAAAGTAAGCAGTGGGCACTTTTATTTAATCATTCCGTGATAGTGGCAACACTTACTAGTCAGATACATTTATCATGAGATAACCCAAAAACCCAGCAGTTGTTGGTACTTTTATTCAGCCATTCCGTTGTAGTTGCCATACTTACTAATCAGATACAATTGTCGCAAGCGACATCCAAACAAGCAATTGTGGGCAGTATTAATTAGCCATTCCGTTATAGTGGAGCTGATTACTAGTCATTATAAAGTCAAATTTATAACAGTAAACTTTAGTTATGCTTGTCTATGGTCGAGAAACTGTGCTCCAAGTCGTCCATATCCGCGGACACGGCTTTCAGAAAGTTTTACCCGGCCGGGGTGCACCAATAGCAACACACACTCGATCAACCTCGGAAAAACCAAATCAAAACCCAACGAGGCCTTCACGACAAAGCAATCACAAGATTCAGAAATATTTCAGGGGGCCACCCCTTAAGTAGATCCCGCAACGGAGTAAGCAAGCTCCGAGACGGCCTCAAGGTACTGGGTAGACGGCTGTGAGCGACTGGGAACCCCAAACGGGGCTTGTCGACACCGCGTAAACGTGTCCCGATCTTAAACAGTACAGTGTGCAGTACCTCGCACAATCGTAAATAAAGCAGTAAAGCATGGCATAAGTACAGGATAGTAATAAAACCTCAAACTAGTTTGTGGCCCCAAGAAATAAGACGGAATCAAGCTCTGGCTGAGGGGGGTCCCATATACCTCCCGGATGTGGATAGCGCGATAAATCAAGGAACAGGAATCAAGTACTCGGGGTCTTACGGGACACAAGTGGGCGTTCGGAAACCAAATATTATCTATCACCCACCGATGCCTCTGCTTATTCCATTTTAGTTGTTAAACGGAAATTAAAGTGAACAATAAGTAAAGCTATGATCAGCTCCAACAACAACATGCGGCAATACATCAGCAACTGAGGCATATGACGACACACATCAGCACTTGAGCAAGCAACTACGACGCGCAAGTCCAACTATCTACCAAACAACAGGTAATAGGATGTGTCCAAGGCAATATAGGGCTGCACGGTAGATCACGGGTACGGAAACTAAAGCATCGCAACACAGATAGCAATAGATCAACAGGAGGGAAGTAAATACTATAAAAGTAAGATAGGTAGAAAGAGGGAGATGCTCGCCTGAAAACATTGTCGAAGGTTTTCCCGAAGATCGGGGCGAAGCTCACATCAACTCAACGGCCTTATCCGCGAAGAAGCAAAACACTAGAAGAAACACCGGATGCAATATTTAATACACGGCAGAAGATCGGCATGATGCATGTATGATGCATGACATGGCAAAGGTGCGGTGCGGTTAGGTCATATTAAGCGGAACCGGGGTCCCGACAATTAGTTAAATTGTTCAAGTTATATAATTACCCCGCAAATTAAATGTTGTTTAACAATGTAACAAATGGAACCGGTTCGCTACACATGTTTAAATGAGGCCGATATGAGACTAGATTTGCCCGCATATGGGCCCCATATTTAATTATGAGGTGAATCGGCATAAGGCCCCCAAACCATATGATTATGCATGCAAGATGAATGATTAATATGCCACAAGTTGTTATTAAGTTATAAAATAGGGTTCGGAAAAGGGGTCACACATTGGGGGTCTCGACGATCCTGGGGGTTCCGGGGTTCGGGGTTCGACAGGTCCAGGGTCCGGTCTCGGGGTCCAGGGTTCGACGGTTCCGTTCTCGGGTATCGGTTAGGTCTTGGCGCATCCGGGTGCGGGACTTGGGGTCATGTCGATGGTCATGGCGTTCAGGGGGGATGTTCTCGGTGTCCGGGGTGAAGCACTCGGCGTCCTCGAGGGAGTCCTTGTCGCCCATGTGTCCTTCGGGTCCTATGTCGATGATCTTGTCGTCGAGAAGAACTTGCCGGGTCCCACGGGGTCGATCTTGCCGTTGCGAGGGTCTTGGCGGGTCCGCGCTTCGGATTCCGTGAGGGAGATCATGGCGTCGGTGAGGTCGATCCTGTCGATTCCACGGTTCTTGTTGTCGGTGTCGGACTCGGATTCCGGGGTTCGGGTCTTGGCGTGCCTAGATTTCGGTCTTCGAGGATCGGTCTTCGGATGCTCGGGATCTCGGCGCCCGTGGTAGGTCTTGGCCGTGGACGAACTTGGCTTGACGGTTGCACGGCCCAGGTGTTAGACACCGAAACACGCACGCGGAGCAGGCAGGGGAACAGGGCCGGGTCTCTCGAAATAGGGCGCACACGCGGAGCAGTTGATGGCAGAGGTGGGCCGGTACTTGGCGCGGCCGACGGAGGCTCGGCCTGCAGGGCGCTCCAGCGCTGGCGACGGGCACGGCGGTGGGCCGAAGCGCGGGAGGACGGAGGGCTCGCCGGCGCCGGGGAAGACGCACGGGGCGCGGCTCGAAGGCGGGCCGAGCGGCGGCTGAGCTCGCGGGGAAGGGGCGCCGCGCGGGGACGGTGGAGCCGAGGGGTTGAGCGGGGTGGTGCTCGGGGCTGCTGCGGGGCACGCGCCGGCGGAGCGGGGTGCGGCGGCTCCGGCGTGGACGAGCGGGAGCCCGCGGAGGCGCGGGGCGCGAGGCGGCGGGGGGGAACGGGTTGGTGCAGCGAGCGGCGGAGGAAGGCGAGGTGGGCGCGCTCGGGGAGGAGGCGACGGACGGGGGGAGCGGCGCAGCGCTGGTGAGGGGAGGCGCCAGGGAGGAGGAGGGTGGAGCACGGCGAGGAGGAGGGGCCGCGCGCTGCGGGACGGCGAGGGAAGGTGCGGGCGGCGGCTGCTGCGGCCGCGGGGCGCCGGCGGCTGCCAGAGGGGAGAGGGGCCGAGCGGGGCGCGGGGCTTGGAGGGGCTGGGGAACGCGAGCGAGGGGAGAAGATGAGCAGTGCAGGGTAGGTGGCGTGTAGCGTGCGTCGTGTGCGTGTGTGGGGTCGTGAGCGGGGCCAGGGTGGGGTGTGTCGTGCGGGGGCGGCCAAGCGTGTGGGGCCCAGGCGGCAGGGGCGCTGGGTGGCCTGGGTGCTGCGCGCGCGTGTGTGTTTGTGTGGGCTAGTGTGTGCTGTGTGGGGGAGAGAGGGGTGAGAGAGAGAGGGAGGGGAGATTTGAGGGATGATGTGGCAAGCTCTGAGTGGTAGGAGGGGTGGCCAAGGGTGATGTGGCGTGTCCTGATAGGTGGGAGTGAGGTGGAGGGGGGAGAGGGTAGATTTCTGGGTAGACTTAGGATTAGGGGTAGGGCTGGCAGGGGAACCGTTTTAGAAAATCTGGGGCGGTCGTTCGGGTCAATCGGCCCGTTCGACTGCCCCGCAAAAATAAATATAAATTTTATTTGTTTAATTGGACCGTTTGCAAACCGCTCGCGGCCAAAACAAAATAATCCGGCGACCCGGGTTTTGCGTGTTTGAATTAAGAGGGGGCGTTTGGAAAACAAAAACGGGCGTCGCGAAAATAGTTTTGGCAAACAATGCATGATGATGACGATGCTATGCACAAATTCAACGCGATTTTCTAGTAGTGGTTTTGCGGGATGCCACACTTGGTGGTAGTGATTGGAGGACATGGTGAATCCCCAGAGCATTAGGAATCACTATACCCAAGCGTTGAAGCTTGCTTGCGTGCCCAGACATCTTAAGCACGTTCTCACTGACGGAGCTGCCCTCTTCCATCTTGCAGTTAAAGAACTTTTCAGAAGCCTCATAACTCTCAACTGCCGCGTGAGCCTCAAATATCATTTTGAGTTCACGGACAATATCATGTGTGTCATGGTTCTCAAACCTTTTCAGAAGCTCTGATTCCAAACTATACAAGATAGCACACTGAACTGTGGAGTACTGATTCTTCTGAGCGAGGAAAACATTCTTTACCTCATCGGTAGCAGTAGCAGCAGGCGGGTCACCCAACGGTGCATCCAGCACATAGGTCAAATTATCAGCATTGAGGACAATCCTCAAATTGCGGAACCAATCCGCAAAGTTCCTTCCATTGTTTTTCAACTTTTCTTTCTCTAGTAACGCATTAAAATTGATGGTAGGGGCCGCCATTGATCTACAACATATTTACAATAGTTTAGACTAAGTTTATGACAAATTGAGTTCTAATTAATAGTTAAATTAATCTAGGTGAACTCCCACTCAAAACAACATCCCTCAAATTGTTTTAGTGATCACACGAACCAAATCCACCACATCAAAACCGATCATCATGAGAGTTGATGTAGCTTCAATGGTGAACAATCAACATGTTCATCATATCTACTATATGACTCATGCTTTACCTTTCGGTGATCCGTGTTCCGAAACCATGTCTGTACATGCTAGACTCGTCAAGATCAAACCTTAGCTTCCGCATTAGCAAATCTGGCTTGCTCACGTTGTATACACTTGCAGAATCTAACACACCGGATCATCACGTGGTGCTTCGAAACAACGAGCTTTAGCAACAGTGCTTACTAAGGATGAAAACTTTAAAACTTGAAATTGTGTGCATGAGGGATCATCTTATAATGCTACCATCGCAAACTAAGCAATACAAGATGCATAAAAGGATTAACATCACATGCAATTCATAATATGTGATATCATATGGCCTTTCTTCTTGTGCTTCCGATCTCCATCTTCAAGCACGGACATGATCTCCATCATCACTGGTATGGCGTCAAGGTCAATGGCGATGTTTCATGGTTGTCGTCCACTAGCTTCAACTATTACAACTACTTTGAATAGACACGCAGGTCTTAACGGAATTTAAAAGACAACCATATGGCTCCTGCCGGTTGCCAACTTACAATAAGGAACATTGCATACATCATATATAATCACAATCATGGCCATATCACATCACAACACACCCCTGCAAAACAAAGTTAGATGCCTCTAATTTTCTTTGCATATTTTACGTGGTTTGGGCTTTCAATAAGTATTGTTCTAACTTATGAACAAGAACCACAACGTTGATGCTTGAACTATCAAGTGCCCGTTGTAAATTGAATCTATACTATGATGGGAGAGACAGACACCCGCAAAGCCACTTATGCAATACAAGTTGCATGTTATGCGTGGAGCAAGTCTCATGAACGATGTCATGTATGGTTAGCCCGGGCTGCTTCATCCTATCATACCGCAAGATGCAAAGTACACAAAAAGCAATTGATAATAAAAGCACCACCGCCCATAATTACCATTATGTTCTACTCGTGCAACAGATATACATATAGACACAGCTCTGATACCACTGTAGGGGTTCGTAGCATGGAAAACAAGAAAATTCTACCACATGCACACAAAGAAGTCAAGATCTATCTATTAGATTGTAGCAACGAGTCGATAGAAGAACTCACCCTCGAAGATTCCGAAGCGGCTAACGAGAGCAGATTCTCGTGGGTGATGTAGTCGTACACTTCCCGATCTCAGGATCACGTAGACGATCCTTCTGGCGCTGCGTTCCGGCAGCGCTTCCGCAATCGGTCACACGTTCGGTACTCGATGAAGACCTTCCTCTCCCTTGTTCCAGCAGGCAGCGGTGGTTGTAGTTCTCCCTTTGTGATTCCGGCAGCACGATGGCGTGGTGTCGAAAGTAGAGGGAAGATCCCGCAGGGCTTCACCTAAGCCGGTGCGAGTTATGGTGGATTGGGGTTTCTCGGAAATCTAGGGTTTAGAAAACAGGGAGGAGGAGGAGGTGTCGACGGCGGCTAGGGTGGCGGCGAGCGGCGGTGGCGACGGCTCGGGTGTGGGGAGGGCTTGGCTCTTGTGGTGTCGAGGCAGCCCTCCCCCTCTATTTATGAGATGGAGGGGCAGCCTTGGGAGGGGTGGGTTTGAATCCAAACCCAAACCCAAGTTGGATTGAGAGGACTTGTTTCTTCTCCTACTAGGAAACCATTGTTCTAGTTTGACTTTTCAAACTTCCCGTTTGACTTTCAATTTAGAGCTTTAATTCTCTCTTACAAATGCCCACACCAAGTGACCTAGGATATGATCCAATCATTCCATTTATCCATGACACTTTCATGGACCATTCCCCTTCCGGTCCGGCAAACCTTCTAGACCCTTCTAGAACCTCTCCGATGTAACCATCGGAAACTTTCCCGAACTCCGAAATCGGACTTTCCTTATATGAATCTTATTCTCTGGACCATTCCAGATCTCCTCGTGATATCCCGGATCCCATCCGAGATTCCGAACAACATTCGATATCCCTACTGACATTCCATATATACTAAACAACATCGAATCCTTAATTGTGTCTCCCTACGGTTCGTGAATTATGCGGACATGACCGAGACACTTCTCCGATCAATAACCAATAGAGGAATCTAGAAATTCATATGGCTCCCACATATTTCTACGATTACTTTGCGATCGAATGAACCACTTACATACGATACCAATTTCCCTTTGTCTCATGATAGTTTACTTATCCGAGGTTTTGATCGTCGGTATCTCTGCATACCTAGTTCAACCTCGTTACTAATAAGTACTCTTTCCTCGTTACCTTGATATGTGATCCCTTGTGAGCAAGTCACATGCTTGCAAGCCAATTGGATGACATTCCACCGAGAGGGCCCAGAGTATATCTATCCATCATATGGATGGACAAATCCCACTCTTGATCCATGTGCCTCAACACATACTTTCCGAACACTCAATGCCACCTTTATAGCTACCCAGTTACGGTGTGGTGTTTGATGTCATCAAAGCATCCTTCCGGTGATGGTGATTATCATGATCTCATGGTCGAAGTAATTAGCTTACTATGTATCAAAAAGCTTATAGCAAACGAACTATTAAAATGACTTGATCTTTATGCTACGCTTATCTATAGGAGTATGTCCATCATACCATTCTCCTAATGATATGATCTTGTTATTAACAATATCTCAATGTTCATGATCGATAAACCACGATCATCTATTAATCAACAAGCTAGTATTATAAAGAGGCTTTAGCAGGGACTCTTAATTTAGTTTACAAATCACACAAGTATTAATGTTTCCGTTTAATACTATTATAGCATGAATGTAAACATTTATCATAAACACAAAGATATAATAGTAACCACTTTTATTATTGCCTCTAGGGCATATCTCCAACAGATGGTTGTTTCTCCTCCTTTGTGCTATCATGTTTAGATCTTGTGAGCTTCGTTCATGATCAAGATAATCTATTTGTAATTATACATGTTGTGTTTGCGGGGATCCGATGGATATTGAGATACTATGTCAGATTGATTATTGATTTTATCATGTTTTATTGATTATTGATTCTATCATGTCTGTGTTGTTTGAGATCTTGCATGCTCTTCGTTTCTAGTAGATATCTTGGTCAAGTAGATGCTAGTGACTCCAAGAGGGAGTATTTATGCTCGATAGTGGGTTCATGCCTCTATTGGATCTGGGGGAGTGACAAAAATCTCTAAGGTTGTAGATGTGTTGTTGCCACTAGGGAGAAAACAACAATCTTTTATTCATGAAACAATTGTATTGTTTACTTTACACACATTGCTTAATGCAATTAGCCGTTGCTTACAACTTAATACTGGAGTGGGTTCGGATGATAACCTAAAGGTGGATTGTTAGTCATAGGTGCAGTTGGATGGAGGTATATGCATATTATTGTAATGCCCAATCAAGTGTTATAGAAATCATGATTGTCTAGTATTGCATTGTTATGCCTTGCTCAGTTCTGTCAATTACCCGGCTATAATTTGTTCATCCAGCATGTTATGTTATTTATCTTAAAGAGAACACCTCTAGTGAATTATAGACCCCGGTCCAATCTTTACCATTGTTACATCATCTACTGTTACCGTTTACTTTCTACAAACAATCATTACCTTCCATAATGTACGTTTAATCCTTTTTTTAGCAAACCGGTGAGATTGACAACCTCACTGTAATAACCGAGGGAATATTTTCCGTTGTGCTTATCATACCTTCCTCTTGGGGTCTTCCAACGAAGCTCTACAACTGTGCCACGTCAGTCCGACGTGCACATATGGGACATACCTAGTAGTGGTGTTCGTGATAAGGGAATGCCACGTATCCAGTTTTGTACCAGGAAAAATATTTTTGGATGAAAAAATTTCTCTAAACAAACATGGTCCTTTGCAACTTTGAAATTAAAAACTAAAATATTTTTAAATAAATAAGAAGGGGTTTTTTGAATAATGCAGTGGTGGCGTCTATGAACTTTCAAACGCCAATACTAAGTGACGTAGTGGTGGCGTCCCAAAGTTTGTATAAACAAACGTTGTACTATGCAACTTTGAAATTTAAAACTAAAATATTTTTTAATAAATAAGAAGGTTTTTTTTGAACAATGTAGTGGTGGTGTCTCTGAACTTTCAAACGCCACCACTAAGTGATGTAGTGCTGGTGTTCTATATTTCTCACACGCCACCACCGAATTTTCACTTAAACCCGTGGTCGCCGCCCGTTTTCCCCCATTCCTTCGCCCTTCTCTCCCAAAATCGAACCGCCGTCTCCGCAGTGAGCGCCTCCATCGTCGTCCCCGTGAGCGTCGTCCCCGTAGGGGCCACGCTCGCCCGTACCCGTCCCGATCCATGTCGCGCGCGCTTGCCCATCCACAGCCATCGCCGCCCCTGTGAGTGCCTCCGCGGCACCTTGTCCGCCATGTATCGTCCGTGCAGGTGAGCAACACCTGGCTGCCATGTCAAATCCTCTTTTTTCCTATAGATATATGCACCATTTTTATTAGCTTTAGAGATTGCTATTTTATGAATTTTTGAGCAATATTGAATGAATTGTAGAATTGTGTGATTTTAAATCGATTGTATAATTTTGAGCGATTTTGAATCACTTGACGAAATGTACTCGTCTTGGCCGGTGGTGAGATCATCGACAATATATATGTGTGTGTTTTGTGCCGGTCTTGGTGCCGAGGCAACCTTGTGTTGCTCCGGAATTATTTCGATTTGGACTATGTTTCTTTCTATAGGGATTATACCCGTGTGGCTAAAAGTATTGACGAAACGTTGATTCATTTCAGTTTCCTCAAATTTTGGCGCTCATATGTTCTATTTTTAGCAAAGGTCACGCCAAAATTTTAGGAACTAGAACGTGGTTGGCATATAAAAGGTAGTCCCTGGCCAGCAGCAATGCTGCAACCGGTAGCATGAGCGACATGGGCGACGAGGAAGCGTGCTTGTTCGCGCTGCAGCTGGCCCACTCGGCGGTGCTACCGATGGCGCTGAGGACAACCATCGAGCTGGGCCTTCTGGAGACCCTCGTGGGCGCCGGCGGGAAGTCGCTCACTCCGGATGAGCTGGCCGCCAACATGCCTTCCAAGGTCAGCAACAACCCAGACGCGCCGTCTATGGTTGACCGCATCCTGCGCGTGCTCGCCTCGCACAAAGTCGTCTCGTGCACGGTGGGGGAGGGAGAGGACTCAGGACGGTGGCCTCTCCCGTCGCTACGCCGCCACGCCGGTGTGCAGCTGGCTCGCCCCCAACGAGGACGGCGCCTCCATGGCACCATTCGCCCTCCTCGTCCAGGACCACGTCTTCATGAAAACCTGGTGTCACATGAAGGACGCTGTCCTTCACGGCGGCAGCGCCTTCCACAGGACCTTCGGGTCGTCGTGGTTCGAGTACGCCGGCAGGGACGCGCGCTTCAACCATGTGTTCAACGAAGCAATGAAGCACCATTCCATCATCATCACCAAGAAGCTCCTCGACCACTACACGGGCTTTGATGGCATTGGAACCCTCGTCGACGTAGCAGGCGGCCTCGGTGCCGTCAGCCATGCCATCACCTCCAAGTACCCGAGCATCAAGGGGATCAACTTCGACCTCCCTCACGTCATCGCCAATGCATCACCTTACCCCGGCGTGGAGGTGAAGTAGCTAGCACCATACTTTCACCATGATTAAAGATAGCACTATGCATGTTTGTTATGGCGCCGGTACAATACTTTTTATTTGTTTGATTCAGCGACGTTAGTAGTAATATTTTTGTTTTTAATATATATATATATATATATATATATATATATATATATATATATATATATATATACACGTCGACGGTGACATGTTCGACAAGGTACCCTCTGGCGACGCCATCCTGATGAAGTGGATCCTCAACTGCTTCAGCGACCACGAGTGTGCCATCCTGCTCAAGAACTGCTACGACGCTCTGCCCGCCCACGGCAAGGTCATCAACGTGGAGAGCATCTTACCGGTGCGCCCGGACGCGACCAACGGCGCGCAGGCGTTGATCGCCGTCGACTTGAGCCTCCTCGCCTACAGCCCGGGCGGCAAGGAGAGGTATCTCAGGGACTTTGAGAAGCTCGCCAAGGACGCAGGGTTTGCCGGCGTCAAGGCCACCTACGTCTACGCCGACTTCTGGGCCATGGAGTACACCAAGTAGCTAGCTAGCTAGCTACCAAGAGATCCATCTTAATTATATATAATTCGGTTGCTTAATTTATCTCCTCTCGAAAATAAGTGCCCAAGAAGCGTGAGTTTGTTCACAATAAGCGCCCAAACAGCTAGCGTGAGTTCGTAGCCAGTAATTTGTTGAGAAAGTTCCTTCTATGACACTACTTGTAAATTTGTTTGCTTATATTACCCTCAAATTTTTTTCCTTACCTATATGACACTTGTAAATTTGGCAGCTGCTTACTTATTACTTATGGAACCCATATTTATTTTACAAAAATTGGGTTGCAATAGACGCAGAAAAGCCAGCTGCAACTGCATATCTTAGGAAGTGGCACAATAGGCTGTGGTATAGGAGTCAATTCTCGACCATATGCAAGGTGGACTATGTAATCAACAACTTGACAATATGCTTTAACAATTGGATCAAGCACTACGAGTCATTGAACTTGGACGATTTCATGGATAAGACGAGGCAATTGATCATCATCAAGGAGAAAAGTGGCGAAGAAATTAGATGGATTGATTCTGCCCCACATAATGAAGAAGTTAAAAGCGATGACGCAAGAGTTAAACTTGGAGGTGGTACAATGCTCAAAAGAAGTGGTTGAAGTGACCGGCTTTAGGTTTGTCGTCAACTTGCAAGATCAAACATGTTCTTGTAGACAATGGCAAGTTTGTGGCCTTTCTTGCAAAAAATGTTCTTGCATTCATCACATCACGTAGCGATGCACATATAAAGAATTATATTGACTTGTATTACTCCATTGAAAAATTTAGAGCAGCTTATGCCCAACTTGTTGGAAATATAAGCAATAATCCATATGATTTAATCCAAATAATAAATTGATAAAGCATGATCATACAAACGGTACTAAAACCAATTATGCAGATCAACAAAGTAGATGATCAGATTACATCTATAGGAGATAAATCTATCACATCTACACCAAATGCTAGATCAAAGAACTCCAGCATAATCCGAAAAAATAATTGAGGATCACATACAGTCTAGGCTGAATAGCAGCCGCAGCAGCGTCGCCCATGTCGAGGTTGTCGAAGAGGTCGCTGACGTTCGGGAAGAAGTCGTCGTTCGGGAACTCGTCGTCGGATGATGTTGTGGTTGCCAGTAGTCGCGCTTGAGCGCTCCCCAAAAACCTGATCGCCCCTCACCCGTACAGGTTCACGAGAGGCGGGGTTCCGGAGGCCTACTGTCCCGATCTACGGTGCACGCCGCAAGCCGGGATGGAGAAAACGAAAGCGGCGGCGCAAGGTTCTGGAGGATAGGCGCGTGTGAGGATTGATTCGGTGCCGATTAGGTTTAGCCCGGGCGCTTATATAGTGCAGGTTAGGAGGATCGTGGGCTCAGCCCACATCCGAGTCGGTAACAGCCACGTCCATAAAAACTGAAAACGGCTGTAATTAACGCGTCCGTTAATGACTCATAATCAGTTTTCCCAACCAGCAAAATAAAGCTTGGCTCGACGAGATTCCCGCAAGCCGCGGCACGCGCGCGTCGTGACGAGGCGAGGCGTGGCGGCGTCGGAGGAGGAGTGCGCGAGGGATACTCTTCTTGTCACACCTTAGTGAGTGGTGCAACACTCTACTATATAAGGTGGTCCAACTCCCCTTCAACTAGCAATGTGGGACTAAACTTTAGCACCACTAGCACAGCCATATGCTGCCATATACAAGTGGGCCAAAGAGAATTTTTAGAATTTGTCTAATGGGCCAACAGCCCAATATATACCAAATTCCAACAATCCCCCACAAAGTCTCATTGGCATATCACATCACTTTTCTTCCAGAACATTGTTTTATATACCGGTGTGTAGTGGAGACTGTTAAGTTGAACTTTTACGTTAAACTTCATGCTACACTAGCTTGCAACTTGAATAGTGGACTATGCCTTGAACTACAAGTTTTCTGCGCACTAGTTTCACACAAAATCTAGACCGGTACAGGGCTACCGTCGGCTTCCCCGTGGTTTGGAGCTTATGCGTCATACTCCAGGGTCTTTCATGAGTTTATTAAAGAGCACCCAACTCTCACGGACTGCGACGTTTGACAGTCAGACTCACATAAGTGTGTTCCTCAAGAGATGTTCTGCAGGACAACATCTCCGCTTATAAAAAGCCACTTGGAACACATTGAGATAAATATCAACCTGCCATGCAGATTAAGAGAGTATTGCATCTTTATGGAGATGTAAATATAATATGGGGATACTCTCCTCTCAGCTGACCAACAGCTTGTCTCCCAGCTCTAATTCACGGGATCTCCGATCACATAGAGTGGGTTGCCATTGGGATCAACTCATAGCGTGGGTCTCGAACCCATCTCCCTCGATGCATTATCTATAACATTGCATGATAAACCCTTTGTGAAGGGATCTGATAGGTTTTTAGATGTTTGGATATAATCCAACGCAATAACTCCGGAGTTTCTCAGTTTCCTGACAGATTTCAATCTCCTCTTCACATGTCTTGATGACTTCATATTATCCTTAGAACTGTTTACTTTGACGATCACAGTTTGATTATCACAGGTAAGTCCATCAAGAGCTCACGAAGCCACTCTGCTTCAATAGTGGCTGTGTCTAATGTTGTAAGTTCTGCTTCCATTGTTGACCTCGTTAAGATGGTCTGCTTGCAAGACTTCAAGGAAACAGCGCCACCACCAAGTGTAAACAAATAACCACTTGTGGCCTTAATGTCATCAGCATCAGATATCCAGTTTGAATCACTATAACCCTCAAGTACCCGTGGATACCCAGTATAGTGAATACTGTAACTCGCTGTGCCTTTCAAATAGCGTAAAACTCTTTCAAGAGCATGCCAATGATCATCTCCAGGATTTGACACAAATCGACTCAGTTTGCTTACAGCAAAGGAGATGTCAGGTCTAGTAGCGCTGGCTAAATACATAAGCGAGCCAATGATTTGAGAATATCTCAATTGATCTTTAACATTCCTTCGATTCTTTCTAAGTAGCACACTCGGATCATAAGGCGTTGGAGAAGAATTGCAGTCTCTATACCTGAAGCGACTCAATATCTTTTCCACATAGTGAGACTGAAGCAATGTAATCCCACCATTGTCATCCTTTGGTAGCTTGATGTTTAAGATTACATCAGCCACTCCCAAGTCCTTCATCTCAAAGCAGCGAGATAGGAACTCTTTGACCTCCTCGATAACAGCGAGGTTGGTCCCGAATATCAATATGTCATCAACGTAGAGACACATAATAACTCCCTCGCCCCCACCATGGCGATAGTACACACATTTGTCAGCTTCGTTTACAACAAAGCCTTCAGTAGTTAAAGTTCTTTCAAACTTCTCGTGCCACTGCTTAGGAGCTTGCTTAAGACCATATAAAGACTTCACTAACTTACACACTTTTCCTTCTTGACCATCTACCACAAATCCGTCAGGCTGCTCCATATAAATTTCCTCATCTAGCTCTCCATTTAGAAAAGATGTCTTGACGTCCATTTGATGAACGAGAAGACCATGTGAGGCAGCCAAGGAAAGTAGTACTCGAATAGTGGTCAATTTGGCAACAGGTGAGTAGGTATCGAAGAATTCCACACCTTCCTTTTGGGTATAACCCTTAGCCACAAGACGTGCCTTGTACTTTTCAATAGTACCATCAGTTCTAAGCTTTTTCTTGAACACCCACTTACATCCTATAGGTTTGCACCCATAAGGACGATCAGTGATTTCCCAAGTACCATTAGCTAAGATGGAGTCCATCTCGCTTCGGACAGCTTCCTTCTAGTAGTCAGCATCTTGAGATGCATAGGCTTCTGAAATAGAAGTGGGAGTATCATCCACAAGGTACACAATGAAATCATCACCAAATGACTTTGCAGTCCTTTGTCTCTTGCTCCTTTTGGGAGCTTCATTGTCATCCTCCACGGGATCATCAGAGTGTTCTATCGGAATAGTGGGTTCAGGAATTATAGAAAATTCCTGACTAGATGAACTAGTCATCTCCTGATTTGATGAGCTAGACATGCCTTTCATAGGAAAGATGTCCTCAAAGAAAGTCGCATAATTCGACTCCATAATTGTACCAACATGCATGTCGGATACCTCAGATTTTACTATCAAAAATCTATAGCCAATGCTATGAAAAGCATATCCCAGAAAAACACAATCAACGGTTTTTGGTCCAAGCTTTCGCTTCTTGGGTATTGGAATATTGACTTTCGCCAAACAACCCCAAGTTCGTAAGTAAGAGTGTTTAAGCCTTTTATTTTCCCATTCCTCAAATGGAGTCATGGTTTTATCCTTTACAGGAACACGGTTTAGGACATGACACGCAGTCGTTAGCGTCTCCCCCCACCATTCCTTGGAAAGACCCGATGTATCTAACATGGCATTAGCCAAATCAGTTAGGGTGCAGTTCTTCCTTTCGGCCACCCCATTTGACTGAGGTGAGTAGGGAGGCATCCTCTCATGTATAATACCATGTTCCATACAGAATAAATCAAATTTGTTTCAAAAATACTCTCCACCACGATCCGACCTTAGCCGCTTGATTTTAAGATCAAGTTGGTTTTCTGCCCAGCTTTATAGATTTTGAAGTAGTTCAAAGCTTCATCTTTAGATTTCAGGAGATAAACATAGCAGTATCTAGTGGAGTCATCAATCAACGTCATAAAGTATCTTTTTTCACCTTTTGTCAACACACCATTCATCTCACAAAGATCTGAATGTATAAGTTCTAGAGGTTGGCACTTAGAACCTTTGACAGTGGTAAATTTCGGAATTAAACTCATATTGGTTAGCCGCGTCATGCAACCAAAGT
Organism: Avena atlantica; assembly: GCA_910589765.1. Taxonomy (NCBI): domain Eukaryota; kingdom Viridiplantae; phylum Streptophyta; class Magnoliopsida; order Poales; family Poaceae; genus Avena; species Avena atlantica. The sequence goes on along the minus strand of OU342736.1, from coordinate 5,067,379 downwards.
TAATATGACAGAGTCGTGAATGCCAAACATTGGACTCATTATCATTGCAAACATGATTAATAACTTTAGTACATGAGTCTGACAGAGACAAGCGGAACAGACCTCTGCACTCATAACCTTTTCCAACAAATTGTACATACTTAGAAATTACAACTTTATTGGACTAAAAAACCAACTTAAAGTCATCTCGACATAAAAGCGATCTGCTGACAAGATTCTTATTGATGGAGGGAACATGCTGCACATTATTCAGCTGCACGGTCTTCCCAAAAGTAAACTTCAGATTTACCGTACCAACACCATGAAAAGAAGCACGTGAGCCGTTTCCCATCAGCACGGAAGAGGTCCTTGAGACCTGATAATAGGAAAACATGGAGATATCAGAACACACATGTGTATTAGCACCCGTGTCTATCCACCAATCAGGAGAATGACATATTGAAAGGATAGTAGGTAAAATACCGTACCCAGCATCCTTCATCTTAGTATCGCTAATAACAACATTAGCGGACTTTCCGCTGTTCCCATGTTGACGCTTGTCAAAGCGATTAGGGCAGCTAGGAGCCCAATGATCAGGGTCACCACAGACGTGGAAAGAGTCTTTACTCTTACCATTTTTCTTCTTAAAATTGGTTGAGTGCGTGGCCTTGTTCTTGCCATCGAACTTCCCTTTCCTTCAGTTTTGTTCTTATTCTTAAACTTGTGGGATTGGAAGTTTTTCCTCTGCACTAAATTGGCAGTAGAACCTCCCTCAAGTCCTCGAGCAGTTTTGTCCTTTGCTCTCGCCTTCTCTTCCACATGAAGAGACCCAATGAGATCCGTAACGGAAAACTCTTGTCTCTTATGTTTCAGAGAAGTAGCAAAGTTCCTCCACGAAGGAGGAAGCTTGGCAATAATGCCACCAGCCACAAATTTTTCCGGTAAGGAACACTTGAACTGCTCAAGTTCTTTGGCAAGTGATTGTATCTCATGAGTTTGCTCAACGACGGAGCGCTCATCAACCATCCTGTAGTCATATAATTGCTCCATGACATACAGCTCAGTGCCAGCGTCCGCGACTCCAAACTTGGCCTCGAGCGCTTCCCACGCGTCCTTGCCATTATCAAATGACATATAAGGGTCAACAATGTTGTCCGCAAGAACACTGAACAAAGCCTCCATAAACATGGTATCGGCTTTCTTAAAGTTCGCTTCCTGCTCAGCAGAAAGATCTCCTTCAGGCTTGCCAAGAGTGGCGCTATAGCAGTTTAGGTTTTCAAACCAGAGAACTGCTCTCTTGCGCCATCTCTTATAGTGCATGCCATCAAAAGGAGGCGGCCTAGTAGCCGCGGCTACACCAGTGAAATTCAGTTGCCTATATTCAGGTTTTTGGATTGTTTGAAATATAAGCAATAATCCATATGATTTAATCCGAATAGTAAATTGATAAAGCATGATCATACAAATGGTACTAAAACCAATTATGCAGATCAACAAAGTAGATGAACAGATTACATCTATAGGACATAAACCTATCACATCTACACCAAACGCTAGAACAAAGAACTCTAGCATAATCCGAAAAAGACAATTGAGGATCACGTACAGTGTAGGCTGAATAGCAGCCGCAGCAGTGTCGCCCATGTTGAGGTTGTCGAAGAGGTCGCTGACGTCCGGGAAGAAGGCGTCGTTCGGGAACTCGTCATCGGACGACGTTGTGGTTGCCAGTAGTCGCGCTTGAGCGCTCCCCAAAAACCTGATCGCCCCTGTACAGGTTCACGAGAGGCGGGGTTCCGGAGGCCTACTGTCCCGATCTGCGGTGCACGCCGCAAGCCGGGATGGAGAAGACGAAAGTGGCGGCGCAAGGTTCTGGAGGATAGGCGCGTGTGAGGATTGATTCGGTGCCGGTTAGGTTTAGCCCGTGCGCTTATATAGTGCATGTTAGGAGGATCGTGGGCTCAGCCCACGTCCGAGTCGGTAACAGCCACGTCCATAAAAACTGGAAACGACTGTAATTAACGCGTCCGTTAATGACTCATAATCAGTTTTCCCAACCAGCAAAATAAAGCTTGGCTCGGCAAGATTCCCGCAACCCGCGGCGCGCGCGCTTCGTGACGAGGCGAGGCGTGGCGAGGCGAGGCGGGCGGCGTCAGAGGAGGAGGAGTGCGCGAGGGCTACTCTTCTTGTCACACCTTAGTGAGTGGTGCAACACTCTACTATATAAGGTGGTCCAACTCCCCTTCAACTAGCAATGTGGGACTAAACTTTAGCACCACTAACACAGCCATATGCTGCCATATATAAGTGGGCCAAAGAGAATTTCAGAATTTGTCTAATGGGCCAACAGCCCAATATACACCAAATTCCAACACAACTAATCCTTGCTATGCCTGACAAGAGCCATTGTCCTGAATCTCACCATGGATTCTTCATGCATCCACCACTACTGAAAGCTATAGGTGGCAGGCCTATGCCCAATTTGTAAAGAATATAGGCATCACTGGCACAATTGTAAGAAGGGCAACCCCGATGACATTGCTGTAATCATGGCTATTAGGTAATATAGATTAATCTTTCTTGCTTTACTATTTTTGTTTGCAACAAAAAACATATTAACAAGTTTTCCTATTGCTCACGTAGAGAACCACCCAAGAAGAGGACAAAGACTAGCAAAATAGCCCAATCATCCATTGTGCCTTGCGAGGATGGAGCACCAACAAGGATGTGTTTTCCACCAAGCTTGGAAATCCATTGGGAAGATTGTTACTATGAAGATAAAAGCCAAGACAAAAAAGAGAGAAATTGCTAAGAAGATTCCCATTGTTCCACTTGATAGCCCAACAATGGGCACTAGTGGTGACTTGTGGGTGAATCTGAATGCTTATATGTGAACTGTATGTAGAGATATTGCATCAAAATATAGGGGAAATTCAGCCAATTTTTTTACTTATTTTGAACTATGTTTATTACTATAGTCCGAATGAAGTTCTTGAATAATGTTATGTTCCTTGTCACGCGACACTATCTTTTGAATTTAAGTCAGTTTCATGTTTCATAGTTGAACGTTTCTTGTAATTTTGTCACATATTGCACAAGGGGCAATAGTGTCTTTGTAAGTCACCAATTGACACCGTTAGCTCTCAAATTACATTGGACTGTCACATAAGGCAAAAAATTTACACACAGTGTCATATAGGTAAAGAAAAAGTTTTGAGTGTCATATAAAAAAAAAAATTTACAAATAGTGTCATAGAAGGAATTTTCTCTAATTTGTTAGCCACCGCGCTGCCGTAACTTTTATTGTGGGTACGTTCTTCGTCGCTGTTGTGGCAACAGTTTAGGAGGGGGAGTTTCCATGGTGGTAGGTATCTGTCACGCAACCGACATCAGGTATAATGAAGGAGAGCGTCACATCGTGTCATTTCGCAACTTTTTCTTAGGCACTAAGCTGTCCGAAGCTTTAATAATAAAGCTCCACCGGGAAGTCTTATACTCCCTCCGACCCATATTAATTGATTTATATTTGTCAAAATCTAATTAATATAGACATTATTTAGTATATAGGTTCATCTAAAATTTGACAAATTAAAATCAATTAATATGAGCCGGAAGAAATAGTAAATGATAAACATCATAGAGTAGCTGCTGGGTTACCAGCGGGTCCATTCATTTTTTGACATGGGATGTGCCCGTTTGATCTCCGCGAGTCCGTTCGTGGATAGAAAAAGGGTCATACTAGGCGTCCCCCGGGGGATTAAAATTTTCCATCCCCGGATCCTCTTCACGACACGTGTCCACTAAATAACAGCCAAACTCCCACTTTTGCTACAAACGCCCCGTTTTTGCTACAAAATATCCTTTTTTGCTACATGTAGCAAAAAACGGTTCAACATAGAAATAGAAAAACAGACTAGAGTTCGCCGGAGAGTTCGCCGGAGACCTCGCCGGCGACGGTGTAGCAAAAAAAATATACTAATGTAGCAAAACCGATTTCACCGGAGACTCGCCGGAGAATCTCGCCGGAGACCTCGCCGAATAACGCGTAGCAAAAAATTGTGCTTTTGTAGCAAAATCAGAAAACAGATGTAGCAAGATGATCATGCTAATGTAGCAAAAGCTTAACTTCGCCGGAGACATTGTCGGAGGAAAAATTGTAGCAAAAAAATATGGCATTATAGCAGCACCGCTCGCGCATGTAGCAACACCACAAAGCATATGTAGCAGGTTCGGTCGCTGTGTGTAGCATGACCGCTCGCTGCAGGTATCAACGCCTCTCACCATAGGTAGCAGGTCAGGATGCCGCAGGTAGCAACGACTGTGGCCGTAGGTAGCAATATCAGAAGCCGCATGTAGCAAATCCAACACCCGCTTGTAGTATCGCCATCGACCGCATGTAGCAAGAACTTACACGACTTGTAGCAACGTTGGATACCTCGTAGCAAGAAAATAGAACATACAGACTAGATCTTGCTGGAGAGTTCGCCGGAGACCTCGTCGGCAATCTTGTAGCAAAAACATATTTCAATGTAGCAAAACCGACATCGCCGGAAACATCGCCGGAGACTCGCCGAAAAACGTCGCCGAAGACCTCGTAGCAAATGATTTACGCTATTTTAGCAAAAACATAAAACAGTTGTAGCAAAATGTTTTTTCTAATGTAGCAAACGGGATATCGTCGAAGACATCGCCGGAGATTCCCGCCGGGGATATCGTAGCAAAACAGTAGAGATTGGTTGTAGCAAAAAGATTGTGTGAAAGTAGCAAAAAATATACAAATATGTAGCAAAAAAAACATGATAAGGTAGCAAATGCTCGTAGCACTGACGGACAACATAATTAGCAACATCGGTCAACATAAGTAGCAAGACATGTCTGCTAGAGTAGCAAACACTGGAGACCGTAGAAGCAACTCGGTCGCCTTAGGTAGCACGCCATGGCTGCAGAATCTGGCCATGGCCGCTTGTCCCACAACTTCTCCATCGTGGTCGCAGAGAAGCCATAGGCTCCAGAAGTTTAGGCCTTGGGGCAACACCGGAGAGGAGGAGAAGGATGTTCATGAGCTCCAATCCATAGCCAGCATCGGAGACCGTCGCTCACAGCAACAAGCACCATCTAGCTGGGGCGCGCAGGCACTCGCTGCAGACGGCGCGGGTCATGGCGGTGCTCGCTGCAGGTGGCGTGGGCCACGGCGGCGCGGGCTGTAGCAGAGGGGCGCGTTGGCGGGAGCTTGCTTAGGATAGGAGGAACGGAGCTTGCCGGTGGTGCGCGGCACCGGAGAGGTGCGGCGGCAGGAGGCTCACGGCGGAAGGTGCGCGCGACAGGAGACGTACGGGAGTAGGTGACGTACAGGAGTTGGATGGAAGGTTGAAGATACGACACCGCCCCACCACTCGTGAGTTGTTCCACGGCTTTGAGCTACCCGGGGGATAAAATCACGGGATCCCCGGGGGAACAGTATCATTTTCCATAGAAAAAGTGGCTTTTTCTTTGTCACGGGGCGGCTCGCGGATAGAAAAAGTTGCCTCCGGCGGGCCAACCCATTTAACCCTATCCTAAAATGTCAAGAAAACGACACAGATAATTAGAATCAACTTACTGCAGCCATCGCCGCGGCAGCCTCCCGCCTGGCCGCTCCACTTCGTGTGTTTTGACGGTAGGCTTCCCGTGCACATGCAACCAATTGGCGTGCACGGCTAACTTTCATTTCCCTCCGACCATCGACTATAAAGAACATCGATGAGGCGAGTTGGACGAACAAATCTTAGCTCGCCACCTAAGTTCTGGGCCAAAGATCTACGCACCGCTGCTTACCTAGGACTAGCGAGATTGACCACGACGAGACAAGGACCAATACGAGATCACCGGGTCTTTTGTGGTTACTTTCTAGCAATGAACGCAAGACTCCCCGACTATGCACTCCTGCCCAGGCTTGGCCTTGTAGTAGGGCGGGAGGGGCGGCCACTGGCTGGCACAAATACCGAGCGTGCACAGTAGGAAAGGTAGAGGAGTTGTACATGCACGGCGACCATTGCTCTAATTAAGAAGAACGTCAGCCGCGGCTCAGCCTAAATTAGACTAGTCACGATGAGGAGTATCATATAGTAGTATCATGTATATGATACCATCTCTATAATGCATAGTATCATGTAGTATCATAGTCTTAGTGTATTTATTGTTTTGTAAAATCTCAATGAAAATTATGTACAAGATTTATTTGAGATCATTTTTTCTAGTTTCACGTGCTATGATACCGTATCTACCTATAATACTAACACAATCTCTTTCATCATTAATTACAGTGACACATAAACATTTTGCATGTATATAATTTATGATACCATCTATGATATTTTTATTGGGGCTAGTCTACCAAAAAGTACTTTGGGTTTGGTTGCCAGTAGTAAATTACAGTGAGAAACAAGACTGCAACGTTCCACCTGCCGAGGTGGCTAGATGTGGTTTGCCAATTAATATAGCACTACTAACGAGAACTATAAGATACTACCTCTGTCCCAAAGCTTAAGACTTTTTCTTTAGAGTCAAGGTCTGACCAAACTTTTAAAAAAATATATCAAGACTATGATATTATATAAATACCATGTGAAAATATGTTTCATGATGTATCAAATGGTATGAATTTTATATTGTAAATACTAATATTTTATCAAAAAACTTGGTCAAACTTTACATAGGTTGATTTTTTTAGAAAAGTATAAGTCTTAAACTTTGGAATGGAGGTAGTACACATTTAACTTACTCCGGGATGTGTGCCATAAAAATTTAGTTGCCAGATTATGTTGGGATGATTCCCATGTAAATTACTCGCTTGCTTGACATGTGTTAACCAAAAAAAAATACATTTATAGAAATGAATACACTTTCTTACTAAAACATGTACAAGGTATTTACCAACATAAATAAATCGAAAACACATGCTGAATTTCTAAAGAAGAGAAGCTCGGGCATCAAACAAAAAGAATGTGTGAGACACATAGGTCGGAGTGAAAAAAATCTATAGTAAAAATGTGGCCGAATAATTATGCTAGTGGGAACATGAGCTCATGACATAATTACATGGCCCGACATAGGTTCCCGCAAATGTTGTCTCCACTACGACCACATGTTGATATCACCCGTGTTATTCAAGAGCTCGGTGCTACTATGCGGGTCACACAACATGCATACCCCCTACAAGCAGGTACATAAAGCATGTCTAGAACTCGTCATGAAAGAGACGCATGTGGGATGGTGATGGCAAGCAGTAGAGCGTGGGACGGTAGGGCACCGTCGTTGTAGGGCGTAGGATGAATAATATGTTTTAGTATCGCCGTCATAGTAGTTAGGGATGTGTAATCAATGTTATGGTTATTAATGTACTTAGTACTAATTTACATTTAATGTTGGTCCAATCAGTCGACGCGCAAACAAAATCAGACACAAGATGTGGTCCATGATGCATATGGCCAAATGCATTCCCATTTAAAATTTGGGTCTGGAATGGGTCGACACGGACGCGAATGCACGTTTAGGTCTAGCTACTGGGGCATTTTTTTTTCTCGGTCCGGCTGTCCGTTTCCAAGCGTTTGGGCATGTTTGTTGTCGAATGGGTAGACTCAATGTGTTTTCCTAGTTACAAACTATGATAGCAAAAAGCATATGACAAATCACTAGTGGAAACGAGGGCTTTTGTTGATCCCGAAAATGGGCTTTAACACCGGTTCTTCTACGAACCGGTGTTAAAGGGGGGGCCGTACCAGCGTGGCCTCTGCGGCATTAAAGGAGCCCCCCCTTTAACACCGGTTCGTGCCACGAACCGGTGTTAAAGGTCCCTGCACTAGTGGCCCGCACACCCCCCCCCCCCCTTTAACACCGGTTCGTGGCACGAACCGGTGTTAAAGGGGGGGCTATATAAGACACCACCCCAGCCCACACACACCCCACTCTTCCATTCATTCACATTTTGGAGCCTAGCAAGAGGGTGTGAAGAGTGCTAGTTTGTGTTTTTTTCATATGCACTAGAGGTGTTCGGTGAAATGCCCGAGAGCTCAAAATAAGCTTTCTTGTTGCTCTTTCCGTCTCGGTCGAGGTCGGCAACTATAGTTTCATGTGTCATTGATGTACTATATATATAAATGGTCATCTCCCTATTATTTTTTGATATATACTACATATTAATGCAGATGAATCGGCAATGGATGTACGGTGACCGCCGCACTTCTGAGTACATTACGGGCCTCCAAAATTTCATCGTTGTGGCTAATGCAAACCGTGGTCACAATAGTTTTATGTGTTGTCCGTGTGTTCACTGTCAGAACAAGAAAGACTACTCAAATACCAGAACCATTCACGCCCACCTGCTTCGATCCGGTTTCATGCCCAGCTATAATTGTTGGACCAAGCACGGAGAAAAAGGGGTTGTGATGGAAGACAACGAAGAAGAAGAGGATGATGAAAACTATCATAATATGTATCCTGAATATGATGATAATGCAACGGAGGTAGATAATGAAGATCAAGAGGGAGCAGATGGGCCCGCTGATGACGATCTTGGTCGGGCCATTACTGATGCAAAGGAAGAATGTGAAACTGAAAAGGAGAAGGAGAAGCTGGAGCAGATGTTAAAGGATCACAAAACATTGTTGTATCCAACTTGCGAAGATGGCCACAAAAAGCTAGGTGCCACACTAGATTTGCTGCAATGGAAGGCAGAGAATGGTGTGACTGACAGCGCATTTTCAAAGTTGTTGGTAAAAATGAAGAATCTTCTTCCAAGAAATAATGAGTTGCCTGACAGTACATACCAAGCAAAGAAGGTTGTCTGCCCTCTAGGATTAGACGTGCAGAAGATACATGCCTGCATTAATGACTGCATCCTCTACCGCGGTGAGAAGTACGAGAATTTGGATGCATGCCCGGTATGCACTGCACTGCGGTATAAGATCAGACGAGACGATCCTGGCGATGTTGAGGACGAGGCCCCTAGGAAGAAGGTTCCCGCCAAGGTTATGTGGTATGCTCCTATAATACCACGGTTAAAACGTCTCTTCAGAAATAAAGAGCATGCCAAGTTGTTGCGATGGCACATGGAAGACCGTAAGAAAGACGCGATGTTGAGACACCCCGCTGATGGGTCACAGTGGAGAAAAGTCGAGCGAGAGTACCCGGACTTCGCACGTGACGCAAGGAACTTAAGGTTTGGTCTAAGTACAGACGGCATGAATCCTTTTGGTGAGCAGAGATGCAGTCACAGCACCTGGCCTGTGACCCTATGTATCTATAACCTTCCTCCTTGGTTGTGTATGAAGAGGAAGTTCATTATGATGCCAGTGCTCATCCAAGGCCCGAGGCAACCCGTCAACGACATTGATGTGTACCTAAGGCCATTAGTTGAAGAACTTTTACAGCTGTGGGCCAAACCAGGTGTACGTATGTGGGATGAGCACAAAGGGGAGCCATTTGACCTACGAGCATTGCTTTTCGTAACCATCAATGATTGGCCTGCTCTTAGTAACATTTCAGGGCAGACAAACAAGGGATACAATGCATGCACACACTGTTTAGATGATACTGAAAGTGTATATTTGGATAAATGTAAGAAGGTTGTGTACCTAGGGTATCGCCGATTTCTTCCGAACCTGCATCCAGTAAGAAAGAAAGGCAAGCATTTCAAACGTCTGGCAGAACCCCGGAGGAAGCCTGTCCTCCGTACCGGTGAGGAGGTATTTGGTATGGTCAAGGACCTAGAAGTAATCTTTGGAAAAGGTCCTGGCAGTCTATCTGTTCCGAATGACGATGCCGGACACGCGCCCATGTGGAAGAAGCAATCTATATTTTGGGACCTACCCTATTGGAAAGTCTTAGAGGTCCGCTCTTCAATCGACGTGATGCACGTGACGAAGAATGTTTGCGTGAACCTGCTAGGATTTCTAGGAGTGTATGGGAAGACAAAAGATACACCGGAAGCACGACAGGACCAGCAACGTCTGAAGGCCCCTGAAGAGCCTATGCATCCTGAGAACGAGAAGGGTAAACGATGTCACTTAACTCCTGCCAGCTACGCTCTTACCAAAGCAGAGAAGGAAATCTTTTTTGAATGTCTGAGCAGTATCAAGGTCCCGTCTGGCTTCTCGTCGAATATAAAGGGAATAATAAATATGGCAGAGAAAAAATTCCAAAACCTGAAGTCTCATGACTGCCACGTGATTATGACACAATTGCTTCCGATTGCATTGAGGGGGCTTCTACCTGAAAATGTTCGAGTACCCATTGTGAAGCTATGTGCATTCCTCAATGCAATATCTCAGAAGGTAATCGATCCAGAAAGCCTACCAGGGTTACAAACAGATGTGGCCCAATGTCTTGTCAGCTTTGAGTTGGTGTTCCCACCATCCTTCTTCAATATTATGACGCATCTCCTGGTTCACCTAGTAGAAGAGATTGCCATTCTCGGTCCTGTATTTCTACACAATATGTTCCCCTTTGAGAGGTACATGGGAGTCTTAAAGAAATATGTTCATAACCGTGCTAGGCCAGAAGGAAGCATCTCCAAGGGCTATGTAACAGAGGAGGTCATTGAGTTCTGTGTTGATTTTATTCCTGACCTTAAGGCGATTGGTGTTCCAGAATCACGACATGAGGGGAGACTGCGTGGAAAAGGCACCCTAGGATGTAAAGCAATGATATGTAGGGACGGGCATTCTCTCAATCAAGCACACTACACGGTTTTACAAAGATCTATCTTGGTTGCCCCGTATATCAATGAACACAAGAATTTAATACGCCTCAAACACCCGGGGCAGTCTGATGAATGGATTATAAGTGAACACATGGCGAGTTTTGGCGGCTGGCTGCAAAGACTTCTCACGAATAACACCACTGTTGGGGATTAGCTGTACTTGTTGGCCAGGACACCGTCTTAGACTGTATGTACTTTCCAAGGTTACGAGATAAATGGGAATACATTTTACACGATAGGCCAAGATAAAAAGAGCACCAACCAAAACAGTGGTGTCCGCTTCGATGCAGCAGAAGACAATGGGCAAAAGACCACGTATTATGGGTTCATAGAGGAGATATGGGAACTTGACTATGGACCTAATTTTAAGGTCCCCTTGTTTCGATGAAAATGGGTCAAGCTAACAGGAGGAGGGGTTGAGGTAGATAAGAAGTACGGAATGACAACGGTGGATCTCAACAATCTTATGAAGAACTTAGACGAACCATTCGTCCTAGCCAATGATGTGGCTCAGGTTTTCTATGTGAAGGACATGTCCTCCAGACCAAAAAAAAGAAAAAATATGCAAACGAATACATCATATGATGAGCCAAAGCGTCACATAGTTATTTCAGGGAAAAGAAACATCGTGGGAATCGAGGACAAGACAGACATGTCAGAAGATTATAATAAGTTTGATGAAATTCCGCCCTTCACAGTGAAAAATGACCCAAGCATTCCGTTAAGTAAAGAAGATGCTCCATGGTTACGTCTGAAGCGATCATAAGGAAGGGCATATGCCAAGAAGTTCATGCTCATATTATGTAACTCTAGTTCATGTTTTTAATATTAATACATGTCTTGAGTGTTAGTCATGTTTTGTGGATGGACCGGGACTATGAGAAGAAGTTGTCCCGATTCGTACTTACCATTAAGATCTGATCTCCAAACGCGCGCGGTCACATATTAGGGAGTGCCTCTATGACCAGTTTCTTGGAGATGCCGGAGGACTAGGCTCCGTCGGTATCTCCCTGAAACTGTCCGTAGTGGTGTCCCTGCTCTCGAAAACCATCTTGCAGCTTTGTAACTTCTCTAACTAGATCAATACACCAGGGAGCTAACTAATTTCACATATTAGGGAGTGCCTCTATGACCAGTTTCTCGGAGATGCCGGAGGACTGGGCTCCGTCGGCATCTCCCTGAAACTGGCCGTAGTGGTGTCCCTGCCTCAAACTGGCTGGAGGACTGGACTCACAAGGATGCCTATTTATAGTACAAGCAGCTCGACATAGTGTTGACACTTACAAAATAATGTCGACACTCACCCCTATTATTAGTCCCGGTTGGTGTCTCCAACCGGGACTAAAGGTTCATCTTTAATCCCGGTTGGTGACACCATCCGGGACAAGGTACACGCCGCACGACATAATGTCGACATGCACTCACCCCTATTATTAGTGCTGACTCGTGTTTTGTCCCGGTTGGTGTCTCCAACCGGGACTAAAGGTTCATCTTTAGTCCCGGTTGGTGTCTCCAACCGGGACTAAAGGTTCATCCCGCCATTTTTTTCCGCCATTTTTCTTCCCGCCAGTTCTTCCCGCCATTTTTCTTCCCGCCATTTTTCTTCCCGCCAGTTCTTCCCTCCAGTTCTTCCCGCTAGTTCACTATATATATATGTAGGGGGTTGGCCTCCATTGTCATTGCACATCTCTAGACTCATATCTGCAACCTCATCACTCTTTCCCATGGCTTCCACCGTAGCACTAACCCCCAGGGAGGCGGAGGCACTTTGCGCCTCGAACTACCCCTGCCCGCCGGGCTACTGTGTCCCCGTCGGCTGGATGCTGAGCGTCGGAGGCGTGCCGGTTCCTCCTGTCCCTCTAGGTGTGGCGCGCCGGATGGCCATCACGAACCACTACTACTTCGAGCTCACGCCGGAGCAGCGGAGGAATCCCAGATGGCATCCCGACTATTTCCCTACTTGGGAAGCCTTCTTCGTGGATCGGCATGAGAGGGCGCTCGCCAGGCACGAGGAGGACGACCCACCTCCTCCTAACTTCAACGAGGCCGGCCGTCGGCTATGGTGGCGCGGTCGGACTCTCTAGAGCGTCATGGCCTATGACACTGCCGCCGACTCTAACCCCCGTCTGCGCTACCCTCAAGTCCAGCCCACGCGCTACCCTCAAGTCCAGCCCACGCGTACTCTCCAAAGGTTCAATTACGGCGACCCCGACGACGACAGCGATGACGGCGGCGGCGAGTACGACGACTACAGTGGCGAGTATTACAGGTGTAGGCAGGAGCATGACTAAATCACTCCAACATTCCGAAACAAGTTCGGCCGATTGTTACTTAATCTGGCCATGTATCTTAATTTTCAGTTCTTTTATGTATCTTAATTTTCAGTTCCAGTTCGGCCGATTGTTACTTAATCTGGCCATGTATCTTAATTTTTAGTTCTTTTATGTATCTTAATTTTCAGTTCTTTTATGTATCTTAATTTTCAGTTCCAGTTCGGCTTTATGTAACTGTCTCAAAATGACCTATCTCATTCGGGTCAAATGACCAATGTTATGGCTAGAATCAAGGCATAGTTTGCAAGAGGAGTTTTCCTTTTTATCGCACCAAAAAGGCATTTTCCATTTTCCGAGCATAAAAAACGGACGGTTTTGTGAAGCAACGACCAAATGGCTAATTCAAAAAACCACCAACACATTGATCAAAAAACAATGCAAGTTGAGAGAGGCTTGGTGAGATTCAAGTGTATACAAAAGATGCGACATTTAAATATCCAATCAATTCAAAAATGTTAATACAAAAGATGCGGCATTAAAATATGATTTGATCTAATAAAAATCATTTACATGAATGGATAGATATTATTTTTCTGAAAATTATGATATATTATTCATATTTTTCTGAGTTGAAATGAAAAAGATATGAATTTTCTAAATTCATATCATATTTTTTGAATTAAAAAAGCCCCTTTAATGCATGAAATAAGTGTTTTAATTATTTTAAAAAATTTCATGTAAAGTAAATATAAAATGATTTACATGAATGGATAGATATTATTTTTCTTAAAATTATGATATATTATTCATATTTTTCTGAGTTGAAATGAAAAAGATATGAATTTTCTAAATTCATATCATATTTTTTGAATTAAAAAAGCCCCTTTAATGCATGAAATAAATGCCCCCCCTTTAACACCGGTTCCAGACAGGAACCGGTGTTAAAGGGGGGGCATTTATTTCGTTTCCCGCGCGCACCCACCCCCCCCTTTAACACCGGTTCGTGGCAGGAACCGGTGTTAAAGGGGGGGGGCATTTATTTCGTTTCCCGCGCGCACCCACCATGTCGAGTCTACAGTCTAGGCTGAATAGCAGCCGCAGCAGCGTCGCCCATGTCGAGGTTGTCGAAGAGGTCGCTGACGTCCGGGAAGAAGTCGTCGTTCGGGAACTCGTCGTCGGATGATGTTGTGGTTGCCAGTAGTCGCGCTTGAGCGCTCCCCAAAAACCTGATCGCCCCTCACCCGTACAGGTTCACGAGAGGCGGGGTTCCGGAGGCCTACTGTCCCGATCTACGGTGCACGCCGCAAGCCGGGATGGAGAAAACGAAAGAGGCGGCGCAAGGTTCTGGAGGATAGGCGCGTGTGAGGATTGATTCGGTGCCGATTAGGTTTAGCCCGGGCGCTTATATAGTGCAGGTTAGGAGGATCGTGGGCTCAGCCCACATCCGAGTCGGTAACAGCCACGTCCATAAAAACTGAAAACGGCTGTAATTAACGCGTCCGTTAATGACTCATAATCAGTTTTCCCAACCAGCAAAATAAAGCTTGGCTCGACGAGATTCCCGCAAGCCGCGGCGCGCGCGCGTCGTGACGAGGCGAGGCGTGGCGGCGTCGGAGGAGGAGTGCGCGAGGGATACTCTTCTTGTCACACCTTAGTGAGTGGTGCAACACTCTACTATATAAGGTGGTCCAACTCCCCTTCAACTAGCAATGTGGGACTAAACTTTAGCACCACTAGCACAGCCATATGCTGCCATATACAAGTGGGCCAAAGAGAATTTCAGAATTTGTCTAATGGGCCAACAGCCCAATATACACCAAATTCCAACAATCCCCACAAAGTCTCATTGGCACATCACATCACTTTTCTTCCAGAACATTGTTTTATATACCGGTGTGTAGTGGAGACTGTTAAGTTGAACTTCCACGTTAAACTTCATGCTACACTAGCTTGCAACTTGAATAGTGGACTATGCCTTGAACTACAAGTTTTCTGCGCACTAGTTTCACACAAAATCTAGACTGGTACAGGGCTACCGTCGGCTTCCCCGTGGTTTGGAGCTTATGCGTCATACTCAAGGGCCTTTCATGAGTTTATTAGAGAGCACCCAACTCTCACGGACTGCGACGTTTGACAGTCAGACTCACATAAGTGTGTTCCTCAAGAGATGTTCTGCAGGACAACATCTCCGCTTATAAAAAGCCACTTGGAACACATTGAGATAAATATCAACCTGCCATGCAGATTAAGAGAGTATTGCATCTTTATGGAGATGTAAATATAATATGGGGATACTCTCCTCTCAGCTGACCAACAGCTTGTATCCCAGCTCTAATTCACGGGATCTCCGATCACATAGAGTGGGTTGCCACTGGGATCAACTCATAGCGTGGGTCTCGAACCCATCTCCCTCGATGCATTATCTATAACATTGCGTGATAAACCCTTTGTGAAGGGATCTGATAGGTTTTTAGATGTTTGGATATAATCCAACGCAATAACTCCGGAGTTTCTCAGTTTCCTGACAGATTTCAATCTCCTCTTCACATGCCTTGATGACTTCATATTATCTTTAGAACTGTTTACTTTGACGATCACAGTTTGATTATCACAGGTAAGTCCATCAAGAGCTCACGAATCCACTCTGCTTCAATAGTGGCTGTGTCTAATGTTGTGAGTTCTGCTTCCATTGTTGACCTCGTTAAGATGGTCTGCTTGCAAGACTTCAAGGAAACAGCGCCACCACCAAGTGTAAACAAATAACCACTTGTGGCCTTAATGTCATCAGCATCAGATATCCAGTTTGAATCACTATAACCCTCAAGTACCCGTGGATACCCAGTATAGTGAATACCGTAACTCGCTGTGCCTTTCAAATAGCGTAAAACTCTTTCAAGAGCATGCCAATGATCATCTCCAGGATTTGACACAAATCGACTCAGTTTGCTTACAGTAAAGGAGATGTCAGGTCTAGTAGCGCTGGCTAAATACATAAGCGAGCCAATGATTTGAGAATATCTCAATTGATCTTTAACATTCCTTCGATTCTTTCTAAGTAGCACACTCGGATCATAAGGCGTTGGAGAAGAATTGCAGTCGCTATACCTGAAGCGACTCAATATCTTTTCCACATAGTGAGACTGAAGCAATGTAATCCCACCATTGTCATCCTTTAGTAGCTTGATGTTTAAGATTACATCAGCCACTCCCAAGTCCTTCATCTCAAAGCAGCGAGATAGGAACTCTTTGACCTCCTCGATAACAGCGAGGTTGGTCCCGAATATCAATATGTCATCAACGTAGAGACACATAATAACTCCCTCGCCCCCACCATGGCGATAGTACACACATTTGTCAGCTTCGTTTACAACAAAGCCTTCAGTAGTTAAAGTTCTTTCAAACTTCTCGTGCCACTGCTTAGGAGCTTGCTTAAGACCATATAAAGACTTCACTAACTTACACACTTTTCCTTCTTGACCATCTACCACAAATCCGTCAGGCTGCTCCATATAAATTTCCTCATCTAGCTCTCCATTTAGAAAAGATGTCTTGACGTCCATTTGATGAACGAGAAGACCATGTGAGGCAGCCAAGGAAAGTAGTACTCGAATAGTGGTCAATTTGGCAACAGGTGAGTAGGTATCGAAGAAGTCTACACCTTCCTTTTGGGTATAACCCTTAGCCACAAGACGTGCCTTGTACTTTTCAATAGTACCATCAGTTCTAAGCTTTTTCTTGAACACCCACTTACATCCTATAGGTTTGCACCCATAAGGACGATCAGTGATTTCCCAAGTACCATTAGCTAAGATGGAGTCCATCTCGCTTCGGACAGCTTCCTTCTAGTAGTCAGCATCTTGAGATGCATAGGCTTCTGAAATAGAAGTGGGAGTATCATCCACAAGGTACACAATGAAATCATCACCAAATGACTTTGCAGTCCTTTGTCTCTTGCTCCTTTTGGGAGCTTCATTGTCATCCTCCACGGGATCATCAGAGTGTTCTATCGGAATAGTGGGTTCAGGAATTATAGAAAATTCCTGACTAGATGAACTAGTCATCTCCTGATTTGATGAGCTAGACATGCCTTTCATAGGAAAGATGTCCTCAAAGAAAGTCGCATAATTCGACTCCATAATTGTACCAACATGCATGTCGGATACCTCAGATTTTACTATCAAAAATCTATAGCCAATGCTATGAAAAGCATATCACATAAAAACACAATCAACGGTTTTTGGTCCAAGCTTTCGCTTCTTGGGTATTGGAATATTGACTTTCGCCAAACAACCCCAAGTTCGTAAGTAAGAGTGTTTAAGCCTTTTATTTTCCCATTCCTCAAATGGAGTCATGGTTTTATCCTTTACAGGAACACGGTTTAGGACATGGCACGCAGTCGTTAGCGTCTCCCCCCACCATTCCTTGGAAAGACCCGATGTATCTAACATGGCATTAGCCAAATCAGTTAGGGTGCAGTTCTTCCTTTCGGCCACCCCATTTGACTGAGGTGAGTAGGGAGGCATCCTCTCATGTATAATACCATGTTCCATACAGAATAAATCAAATTCGTTTCAAAAATACTCTCCACCACGATCCGACCTTAGCCGCTTGATTTTAAGATCAAGTTGGTTTTCTGCCTCAGCTTTATAGATTTTGAAGTAGTTCAAAGCTTCATCTTTAGATTTCAGGAGATAAACATAGCAGTATCTAGTGGAGTCATCAATCAACGTCATAAAGTATCTTTTTTCACCTTTTGTCAACACACCATTCATCTCACAAAGATCTGAATGTATAAGTTCTAGAGGTTGGCACTTAGAACCTTTGACAGTGGTAAATTTCGGAATTAAACTCATATTGGTTAGCCGCGTCATGCAACCAAAGTTAATATGACAGAGTCGTGAATGCCAAACATTGGACTCATTATCATTGCAAACATGATTAATAACTTTAGTACATGAGTCTGACAGAGACAAGCGGAACAGACCTCTGCACTCATAACCTTTTCCAACAAATTGTACATACTTAGAAATTACAACTTTATTGGACTAAAAAACCAACTTAAAGCCATCTCGACATAAAAGCGATCCGCTGACAAGATTCTTATTGATGGAGGGAACGTGCTGCACATTATTCAGCTGCACGGTCTTCCCAAAAGTAAACTTCAGATTTACCGTACCAACACCATGAAAAGAAGCACGTGAGCCGTTTCCCATCAGCACGGAAGAGGTCCTTGAGACCTAATAATAGGAAAACATGGAGATATCAGAACACACATGTGTATTAGCACCCGTGTCTATCCACCAATCAGGAGAATGACATATTGAAAGGATAGTAGGTAAAATACCGTACCCAGCATCCTTCATCTTAGTATCGCTAATAACAACATTAGCGGACTTTCCGCTGTTCCCATGTTGACGCTTGTCAAAGCGATTAGGGCAGCTAGGAGCCCAATGATCAGGGTCACCACAGACGTGGAAAGAGTCTTTCCTCTTACCATTTTTCTTCTTAAAATTGGTTGAGTGCGTGGCCTTGTTCTTGCCATCGAACTTCCCTTTCCTTCAGTTTTGTTCTTATTCTTAAACTTGTGGGATTGGAAGTTTTTCCTCTGCACTAAATTGGCAGTAGAACCTCCCTCAAGTCCTCGAGCAGTTTTGTCCTTTGCTCTCGCCTTCTCTTCCACATGAAGAGACCCAATGAGATCCGTAACGGAAAACTCTTGTCTCTTATGTTTCAGAGAAGTAGCAAAGTTCCTCCACGAAGGAGGAAGCTTGGCAATAATGCCACCAGCCACAAATTTTTCCGGTAAGGAACACTTGAACTGCTCAAGTTCTTTGGCAAGTGATTGTATCTCATGAGCTTACTCAACGACGGAGCGCTCATCAACCATCCTGTAGTCATATAATTGCTCCATGACATACAGCTCAGTGCCAGCGTCCGCGACTCCAAACTTGGCCTCGAGCGCTTCCCACGCGTCCTTGCCATTATCAAATGACATATAAGGGTCAACAATGTTGTCCGCAAGAACACTGAACAAAGCCTCCATAAACATGGTATCGGCTTTCTTAAAGTTCGCTTCCTGCTCAGCAGAAAGATCTCCTTCAGGCTTGCCAAGAGTGGCGCTATAGCAGTTTAGGTTTTCAAACCAGAGAACTGCTCTCTTGCGCCATCTCTTATAGTGCATGCCATCAAAAGGAGGCGGCCTAGTAGCCGCGGCTACACCAGTGAAATTCAGTTGCCTATATTCAGGTTTTTGGATTGTTTGAAATATAAGCAATAATCCATATGATTTAATCCGAATAGTAAATTGATAAAGCATGATCATACAAATGGTACTAAAACCAATTATGCAGATCAACAAAGTAGATGAACAGATTACATCTATAGGACATAAACCTATCACATCTACACCAAACGCTAGAACAAAGAACTCTAGCATAATCCGAAAAAGACAATTGAGGATCACGTACAGTGTAGGCTGAATAGCAGCCGCAGCAGTGTCGCCCATGTTGAGGTTGTTGAAGAGGTCGCTGACGTCCGGGAAGAAGGCGTCGTTCGGGAACTCGTCATCGGACGACGTTGTGGTTGCCAGTAGTCGCGCTTGAGCGCTCCCCAAAAACCTGATCGCCCCTGTACAGGTTCACGAGAGGCGGGGTTCCGGAGGCCTACTGTCCCGATCTGCGGTGCACGCCGCAAGACGGGATGGAGAAGACGAAAGTGGTGGCGCAAGGTTCTGGAGGATAGGCGCGTGTGAGGATTGATTCGGTGCCGATTAGGTTTAGCCCGTGCGCTTATATAGTGCATGTTAGGAGGATCGTGGGCTCAGCCCACGTCCGAGTCGGTAACAACCACGTCCATAAAAACTGGAAACGACTGTAATTAACGCGTCCGTTAATGACTCATAATCAGTTTTCCCAACCAGCAAAATAAAGCTTGGCTCGGCAAGATTCCCGCAACCCGCGGCGCGCGCGCGTCGAGGCGAGGCGTGGCGAGGCGAGGCGGGCGGCGTCAGAGGAGGAGGAGTGCGCGAGGGCTACTCTTCTTGTCACACCTTAGTGAGTGGTGCAACACTCTACTATATAAGGTGGTCCAACTCCCCTTCAACTAGCAATGTGGGACTAAACTTTAGCACCACTAGCACAGCCATATGCTGCCATATATAAGTGGGCCAAAGAGAATTTCAGAATTTGTCTAATGGGCCAACAGCCCAATATACACCAAATTCCAACACAACTAATCCTTGCTATGCCTGACAAGAGCCATTGTCCTGAATCTCACCATGGATTCTTCATGCATCCACCACTACTGAAAGCTATAGGTGGCAGGCCTATGCCCAATTTGTAAAGAATATAGGCATCACTGGCACAATTGTAAGAAGGGCAACCCCGATGACATTGCTGTAATCATGGCTATTAGGTAATATAGATTAATCTTTCTTGCTTTACTATTTTTGTTTGCAACAAAAAACATATTAACAAGTTTTCCTATTGCTCACGTAGAGAACCACCCAAGAAGAGGACAAAGACTAGCAAAATAGCCCAATCATCCATTGTGCCTTGCGAGGATGGAGCACCAACAAGGATGTGTTTTCCACCAAGCTTGGAAATCCATTGAGAAGATTGTTACTATGAAGATAAAAACCAAGACAAAAAAGAGAGAAATTGCTAAGAAGATTCCCATTGTTCCACTTGATAGCCCAACAATGGGCACTAGTGGTGACTTGTGGGTGAATCTGAATGCTTATATGTGAACTGTATGTAGAGATATTGCATCAAAATATAGGGGAAATTCAGCCAATTTTTTTTTTTTTTTGAACTATGTTTATTACTATAGTCTGAATGAAGTTTTTGAATAATGTTATGTTCCTTGTCACGCGACACTATCTTTTGAATTTAAGTCAGTTTCATATTTCATAGTTGAACGTTTCTTGTAATTTTGTCACATATTGCACAAGGGGCAATAGTGTCTTTGTAAGTCACCAATTGACACCGTTAGCTCTCAAATTACATTGGACTGTCACATAAGGCAAAATATTTACACACAGTGTCATGTAGGTAAAGAAAAAGTTTTGAGTGTCATATAAAAAAACAAATTTACAAATAGTGTCATAGAAGGAATTTTCTCTAATTTGTTAGCCACCGCGTTGCCGTAACTTTTATTGTGGGTACGTTCTTCGTCGCTGTTGTGGCAACAGTTTAGGAGGGGGAGTTTCCATGGTGGTAGGTATCTGTCACGCAACCGACATCAGGTATAATGAAGGAGAGCGTCACATCGTGTCATTTCGCAACTTTTTCTTAGGCACTAAGCTGTCCGAAGCTTTAATAATAAAGCTCCACCGGGAAGTCTTATACTCCCTCCGACCCATATTAATTGATTTATATTTGTCAAAATCTAATTAATATAGACATTATTTAGTATATAGGTTCATCTAAAATTTGACAAATTAAAATCAATTAATATGAGCCGGAAGAAATAGTAAATGATAAACATCATAGAGTAGCTGCTGGGTTACCAGCGGGTCCATTCATTTTTTGACATGGGATGTGTCCGTTTGATCTCCGCGGGTCCGTTCGTGGATAGAAAAAGTGGCTTTTTCTTTGTCACGGGGCGGCTCGCGGATAGAAAAAGTTGCCTCCGGCGGGCCAACCCATTTAACCCTATCCTAAAATGTCAAGAAAACGACACAGATAATTAGAATCAACTTACTGCAGCCATCGCCGCGGCAGCCTCCCGCCTGGCCGCTCCACTTCGTGTGTTTTGACGGTAGGCTTCCCGTGCACATGCAACCAATTGGCGTGCACGGCTAACTTTCATTTCCCTCCGACCATCGACTATAAAGAACATCGATGAGGCGAGTTGGACGAACAAATCTTAGCTCGCCACCTAAGTTCTGGGCCAAAGATCTACGCACCGCTGCTTACCTAGGACTAGCGAGATTGACCACGACGAGACAAGGACCAATACGAGATCACCGGGTCTTTTGTGGTTACTTTCTAGCAATGAACGCAAGACTCCCCGACTATGCACTCCTGCCCAGGCTTGGCCTTGTAGTAGGGCGGGAGGGGCGGCCACTGGCTGGCACAAATACCGAGCGTGCACAGTAGGAAAGGTAGAGGAGTTGTACATGCACGGCGACCATTGCTCTAATTAAGAAGAACGTCAGCCGCGGCTCAGCCTAAATTAGACTAGTCACGATGAGGAGTATCATATAGTAGTATCATGTATATGATACCATCTCTATAATGCATAGTATCATGTAGTATCATAGTCTTAGTGTATTTATTGTTTTGTAAAATCTCAATGAAAATTATGTACAAGATTTATTTGAGATCATTTTTTCTAGTTTCACGTGCTATGATACCGTATCTACCTATAATACTAACACAATCTCTTTCATCATTAATTACAGTGACACATAAACATTTTGCATGTATATAATTTATGATACCATCTATGATATTTTTATTGGGGCTAGTCTACCAAAAAGTACTTTGGGTTTGGTTGCCAGTAGTAAATTACAGTGAGAAACAAGACTGCAACGTTCCACCTGCCGAGGTGGCTAGATGTGGTTTGCCAATTAATATAGCACTACTAACGAGAACTATAAGATACTACCTCTGTCCCAAAGCTTAAGACTTTTTCTTTAGAGTCAAGGTCTGACCAAACTTTTAAAAAAATATATCAAGACTATGATATTATATAAATACCATGTGAAAATATGTTTCATGATGTATCAAATGGTATGAATTTTATATTGTAAATACTAATATTTTATCAAAAAACTTGGTCAAACTTTACATAGGTTGATTTTTTTAGAAAAGTATAAGTCTTAAACTTTGGAATGGAGGTAGTACACATTTAACTTACTCCGGGATGTGTGCCATAAAAATTTAGTTGCCAGATTATGTTGGGATGATTCCCATGTAAATTACTCGCTTGCTTGACATGTGTTAACCAAAAAAAAAATACATTTATAGAAATGAATACACTTTCTTACTAAAACATGTACAAGGTATTTACCAACATAAATAAATCGAAAACACATGCTGAATTTCTAAAGAAGAGAAGCTCGGGCATCAAACAAAAAGAATGTGTGAGACACATAGGTCGGAGTGAAAAAAATCTATAGTAAAAATGTGGCCGAATAATTATGCTAGTGGGAACATGAGCTCATGACATAATTACATGGCCCGACATAGGTTCCCGCAAATGTTGTCTCCACTACGACCACATGTTGATATCACCCGTGTTATTCAAGAGCTCGGTGCTACTATGCGGGTCACACAACATGCATACCCCCTACAAGCAGGTACATAAAGCATGTCTAGAACTCGTCATGAAAGAGACGCATGTGGGATGGTGATGGCAAGCAGTAGAGCGTGGGACGGTAGGGCACCGTCGTTGTAGGGCGTAGGATGAATAATATGTTTTAGTATCGCCGTCATAGTAGTTAGGGATGTGTAATCAATGTTATGGTTATTAATGTACTTAGTACTAATTTACATTTAATGTTGGTCCAATCAGTCGACGCGCAAACAAAATCAGACACAAGATGTGGTCCATGATGCATATGGCCAAATGCATTCCCATTTAAAATTTGGGTCTGGAATGGGTCGACACGGACGCGAATGCACGTTTAGGTCTAGCTACTGGGGCATTTTTTTTCTCGGTCCGGCTGTCCGTTTCCAAGCGTTTGGGCATGTTTGTTGTCGAATGGGTAGACTCAATGTGTTTTCCCTAGTTACAAACTATGATAGCAAAAAGCATATGACAAATCACTAGTGGAAACGAGGGCTTTTGTTGATCCCGAAAATGGGCTTTAACACCGGTTCTTCTACGAACCGGTGTTAAAGGGGGGGCCGTACCAGCGTGGCCTCTGCGGCATTAAAGGAGCCCCCCCTTTAACACCGGTTCGTGCCACGAACCGGTGTTAAAGGTCCCTGCACTAGTGGCCCACACCCCCCCCCCTTTAACACCGGTTCGTGGCACGAACCGGTGTTAAAGGTGGGGCTATATAAGACACCACCCCAGCCCACACACACCCCACTCTTCCATTCTTTCACATTTTGGAGCCTAGCAAGAGGGTGTGAAGAGTGCTAGTTTGTGTTTTTTTCATATGCACTAGAGGTGTTCGGTGAAATGCCCGAGAGCTCAAAATAAGCTTTCTTGTTGCTCTTTCCGTCTCGGTCGAGGTCGGCAACTATAGTTTCATGTGTCATTGATGTACTATATATATAAATGGTCATCTCCCTATTATTTTTTGATATATACTACATATTAATGCAGATGAATCGGCAAAGGATGTACGGTGACCGCCGCACTTCTGAGTACATTACGGGCCTCCAAAATTTCATCGTTGTGGCTAATGCAAACCGTGGTCACAATAGTTTTATGTGCTGTCCGTGTGTTCACTGTCAGAACAAGAAAGACTACTCAAATACCAGAACCATTCACGCCCACCTGCTTCGATCCGGTTTCATGCCCAGCTATAATTGTTGGACCAAGCACGGAGAAAAAGGGGTTGTGATGGAAGACAACGAAGAAGAAGAGGATGATGAAAACTATCATAATATGTATCCTGAATATGATGATAATGCAACGGAGGTAGATAATGAAGATCAAGAGGGAGCAGATGGGCCCGCTGATGACGATCTTGGTCGGGCCATTACTGATGCAAAGGAAGAATGTGAAACTGAAAAGGAGAAGGAGAAGCTGGAGCAGATGTTAAAGGATCACAAAACATTGTTGTATCCAACTTGCGAAGATGGCCACAAAAAGCTAGGTGCCACACTAGATTTGCTGCAATGGAAGGCAGAGAATGGTGTGACTGACAGCGCATTTTCAAAGTTGTTGGTAAAAATAAAGAATCTTCTTCCAAGAAATAATGAGTTGCCTGACAGTACATACCAAGCAAAGAAGGTTGTCTGCCCTCTAGGATTAGACGTGCAGAAGATACATGCCTGCATTAATGACTGCATCCTCTACCGCGGTGAGAAGTACGAGAATTTGGATGCATGCCCGGTATGCACTGCACTGCGGTATAAGATCAGACGAGACGATCCTGGCGATGTTGAGGGCGAGGCCCCTAGGAAGAAGGTTCCCGCCAAGGTTATGTGGTATGCTCCTATAATACCACGGTTAAAACGTCTCTTCAGAAATAAAGAGCATGCCAAGTTGTTGCGATGGCACATGGAAGACCGTAAGAAAGACGCGATGTTGAGACACCCCGCTGATGGGTCACAGTGGAGAAAAGTCGAGCGAGAGTACCCGGACTTCGCACGTGACGCAAGGAACTTAAGGTTTGGTCTAAGTACAGACGGCATGAATCCTTTTGGTGAGCAGAGTTGCAGTCACAGCACCTGGCCTGTGACCCTATGTATCTATAACCTTCCTCCTTGGTTGTGTATGAAGAGGAAGTTCATTATGATGCCAGTGCTCATCCAAGGCCCGAGGCAACCCGTCAACGACATTGATGTGTACCTAAGGCCATTAGTTGAAGAACTTTTACAGCTGTGGGCCAAACCATGTGTACGTATGTGGGATGAGCACAAAGGGAAGCCATTTGACCTACGAGCATTGCTTTTCGTAACCATCAATGATTGGCCTGCTCTTAGTAACATTTCTGGGCAGACAAACAAGGGATACAATGCATGCACATACTGTTTAGATGATACTGAAAGTGTATATTTGGATAAATGTAAGAAGGTTGTGTACCTAGGGTATCGCCGATTTCTTCCGAACCTGCATCCAGTAAGAAAGAAAGGCAAGCATTTCAAACGTCTGGCAGAACCCCGGAGGAAGCCTATCCTCCGTACCGGTGAGGAGGTATTTGGTATGGTCAAGGACCTAGAAGTAATCTTTGGAAAAGGTCCTGGCAGTCTATCTGTTCCGAATGACGATGCCGGACACGCGCCCATGTGGAAGAAGCAATCTATATTTTGGGACCTACCCTATTGGAAAGTCTTAGAGGTCCGCTCTTCAATCGACGTGATGCACGTGACGAAGAATGTTTGCGTGAACCTGCTAGGATTTCTAGGAGTGTATGGGAAGACAAAAGATACACCGGAAGCACGACAGGACCAGCAACGTCTGAAGGCCCCTGAAGAGCCTATGCATCCTGAGAACGAGAAGGGTAAACGATGTCACTTAACTCCTGCCAGCTACGCTCTTACCAAAGCAGAGAAGGAAATCTTTTTTGAATGTCTCATGACTGCCACGTGATTATGACACAATTGCTTCCGATTGCATTGAGGGGGCTTCTACCTGAAAATGTTCGAGTACCCATTGTGAAGCTATGTGCATTCCTCAATGCAATATCTCAGAAGGTAATCGATCCAGAAAGCCTACCAGGGTTACAAACAGATGTGGCCCAATGTCTTGTCAGCTTTGAGTTGGTGTTCCCACCATCCTTCTTCAATATTATGACGCATCTCCTGGTTCACCTAGTAGAAGAGATTGCCATTCTCGGTCCTGTATTTCTACACAATATGTTCCCCTTTGAGAGGTACATGGGAGTCTTAAAGAAATATGTTCATAACCATGCTAGGCCAGAAGGAAGCATCTCCAAGGGCTATGTAACAGAGGAGGTCATTGAGTTCTATGTTGATTTTATTCCTGACCTTAAGGCGATTGGTGTTCCAGAATCACGACATGAGGGGAGACTGCGTGGAAAAGGCACCCTAGGATGTAAAGCAATGATATGTAGGGACGGGCATTCTCTCAATCAAGCACACTACACGGTTTTACAAAGATCTATCTTGGTTGCCCCGTATATCAATGAACACAAGAATTTAATACGCCTCAAACACCCGGGGCAGTCTGATGAATGGATTATAAGTGAACACATGGCGAGTTTTGGCGGCTGGCTGCAAAGACTTCTCACGAATAACACCACTGTTGGGGATTAGCTGTACTTGTTGGCCAGGACACCGTCTTAGACTGTATGTACTTTCCAAGGGTACGAGATAAATGGGAATACATTTTACACGATAGGCCAAGATAAAAAGAGCACCAACCAAAACAGTGGTGTCCGCTTCGATGCAGCAGAAGACAATGGGCAAAAGACCACGAATTATGGGTTCATAGAGGAGATATGGGAACTTGACTATGGACCTAATTTTAAGGTCCCCTTGTTTCGATGAAAATGGGTCAAGCTAACAGGAGGAGGGGTTGAGGTAGACAAGAAGTACGGAATGACAACGGTGGATCTCAACAATCTTATGAAGAACTTAGACGAACCATTCGTCCTAGCCAATGATGTGGCTCAGGTTTTCTATGTGAAGGACATGTCCTCCAGACCAAAAAAAAGAAAAAATATGCAAACGAATACATCATATGATGAGCCAAAGCGTCACATAGTTCTTTCAGGGAAAAGAAACATCGTGGGAATCGAGGACAAGACAGACATGTCAGAAGATTATAATAAGTTTGATGAAATTCCGCCCTTCACAGTGAAAACTGACCCAAGCATTCCGTTAAGTAAAGAAGATGCTCCATGGTTACGTCTGAAGCGATCATAAGGAAGGGCATATGCCAAGAAGTTCATGCTCATATTATGTAACTCTAGTTCATGTTTTTAATATTAATACATGTCTTGAGTGTTAGTCATGTTTTGTGGATGGACCGGGACTATGAGAAGAAGTTGTCCCGATTCGTACTTACCATTAAGATCTGATCTCCAAACGCGCGCGGTCACATATTAGGGAGTGCCTCTATGACCAGTTTCTTGGAGATGCCGGAGGACTAGGCTCCGTCGGTATCTCCCTGAAACTGTCCGTAGTGGTGTCCCTGCTCTCGAAAACCATCTTGCAGCTTTGTAACTTCTCTAACTAGATCAATACACCAGGGAGCTAACTAATTTCACATATTAGGGAGTGCCTCTATGACCAGTTTCTCGGAGATGCCGGAGGACTGGGCTCCGTCGGCATCTCCCTGAAACTGGCCGTAGTGGTGTCCCTGCCTCAAACTGGCTGGAGGACTGGACTCACAAGGATGCATATTTATAGTACAAGCAGCTCGACATAGTGTTGACACTTACAAAATAATGTCGACACTCACCCCTATTATTAGTCCCGGTTGGTGTCTCCAACCGGGACTAAAGGTTCATCTTTAGTCCCGGTTGGTGACACCATCCGGGACAAGGTACACGCCGCACGACATAATGTCGACATGCACTCACCCCTATTATTAGTGCTGACTCGTGTTTTGTCCCGGTTGGTGTCTCCAACCGGGACTAAAGGTTCATCTTTAGTCCCGGTTGGTGTCTCCAACCGGGACTAAAGGTTCATCCCGCCATTTTTTCCCGCCATTTTTCTTCCCGCCAGTTCTTCCCGCCATTTTTCTTCCCGCCATTTTTCTTCCCGCCAGTTCTTCCCTCCAGTTCTTCCCGCTAGTTCACTATATATATATGTAGGGGGTTGGCCTCCATTGTCATTGCACATCTCTAGACTCATATCTGCAACCTCATCACTCTTTCCCATGGCTTCCACCGTAGCACTAACCCCCAGGGAGGCGGAGGCACTTTGCGCCTCGAACTACCCCTGCCCGCCGGGCTACTGTGTCCCCGTCGGCTGGATGCTGAGCGTCGGAGGCGTGCCGGTTCCTCCTGTCCCTCTAGGTGTGGCGCGCCGGATGGCCATCACGAACCACTACTACTTCGAGCTCACGCCGGAGCAGCGGAGGAATCCCAGATGGCATCCCGACTATTTCCCTACTTGGGAAGCCTTCTTCGTGGATCGGCATGAGAGGGCGCTCGCCAGGCACGAGGAGGACGGCCCACCTCCTCCTAACTTCAACGAGGCCGGCCGTCGGCTAGGGTGGCGCGGTCGGACTCTCCAGAGCGTCATGGCCTATGACACTGCCGCCGACTCTAACCCCCGTCTACGCTACCCTCAAGTCCAGCCCACGCGCTACCCTCAAGTCCAGCCCACGCGTACTCTCCAGAGGTTCAATTACGGCGACCCCGACGACGACAGCGATGACGGCGGCGGCGAGTACGACGACTACAGTGGCGAGTATTACAGGTGTAGGCAGGAGCATGACTGAATCACTCCAACATTCCGAAACAAGTTTGGCCGATTGTTACTTAATCTGGCCATGTATCTTAATTTTCAGTTCTTTTATGTATCTTAATTTTCAGTTCCAGTTCGGCCGATTGTTACTTAATCTGGCCATGTATCTTAATTTTCAGTTCTTTTATGTATCTTAATTTTAAGTTCCAGTTCGGCTTTATGTAACTGTCACAAAATGACCTATCTCATTCGGGTCAAATGACCAATGTTATGGCTAGAATCAAGGCATAGTTTGCAAGAGGAGTTTTCCTTTTTATCGCACCAAAAAGGCATTTTCCATTTTCCGAGCATAAAAAACGGACGGTTTTGTGAAGCAACCACCAAATGGCTAATTCAAAAAACCACCAACACATTGATCAAAAAACAATGCAAGTTGAGAGAGGCTTGGTGAGATTCAAGTGTATACAAAAGATGCGACATTTAAATATCCAATCAATTCAAAAATGTTAATACAAAAGATGCGGCATTAAAATATGATTTGATCTAATAAAAATCATTTACATGAATGGATAGATATTATTTTTCTGAAAATTATGATATATTATTCATATTTTTCTGAGTTGAAATGAAAAAGATATGAATTTTCTAAATTCATATCATATTTTTTGAATTAAAAAAGCCCCTTTAATGCATGAAATAAGTGTTTTAATTATTTTAAAAAATTTCATGTAAAGTAAATATAAAATGATTTACATGAATGGATAGATATTATTTTTCTGAAAATTATGATATATTATTCATATTTTTCTGAGTTGAAATGAAAAAGATATGAATTTTCTAAATTCATGTCATATTTTTTGAATTAAAAAAGCCCCTTTAATGCATGAAATAAATGCCCCCCCCCTTTAACACCGGTTCCAGACAGGAACCGGTGTTAAAGGGGGGGCATTTATTTCGTTTCCCGCGCGCACCCACCCCCCCTTTAACACCGGTTCGTGGCAGGAACCGGTGTTAAAGGGGGGGCATTTATTTCGTTTCCCGCGCGCACCCACCCCCCCTTTAACACCGGTTCCTGCCACGAACCGGTGTTAAGGGGGTATTAAATGCGCCACTTTGCTCCTTTCTTCCCCCCAGAGCCAGATCGCGCCACCGCCGCCAGAGCCCGAAACCCTCGCCGTTGTCCTCGCCACCACCGAAGCCGACGACCGCCACCGCCTCGTCGTCCTCGCGCGCCACCGAAGCCGACGACCGCCACCCCTCGTCGTCCTCGCGCGCCACCGAAGCCGACGACCACCACCGCCTCTGTCCGGCCGCCTCTGTCCGGTCGCCTCTGTCCGGCCGCCGTTGCAGCTGCCCGACGCCGACGCCGTGGTGAGAATGCTCTGTTTCCTCCCCTTCTCTGTTTCGTCGCCGGCGCCCCCCTTTGCAGGCTGCTCCCGTCCCTGTCCCCGTCGAGGCGCCGCCGCGCCATGGCCGAGGGCTTCCGTCCTCCCAGCCCCGTCCCCACCGCCACGTCGCACCGGGCCGACGCCTGGCCGTCTGGCCCTCCTCCCCAGCTCCTTCCCCTCCGCCGTGCACCAGCGACGAGGCACACAGGCGACTTGGTTGGCGTGGACGGAGATGGCTCCGTGCGGCGACGGTTCTTGGCCTCGAACAGGGCGGCGCAACAGCCATGACCCGGCCCCTCCTATAGCTGCCCGCCGCCCCCTGCTACAGCAGCGCGCCGCCTGCCGGCCGCCCCCTGATCTACCCGCACCGCCGATGATGGGGAGCGGGAGCAACAGCTATGGGCCACCGTCGACAGCGCTCGCATCTTCTCAGACCGTCGACGGGGAGAGGATTCTCACCCGTGTGTGTGTGCTCCTGCGCCGGTGCCGTGCTCCGGCCGGCGAGGCTGCAGGTGATGGGCGGTGCTCTGCAGGTGACTGGGGGAGGCAGCTCTCAGCCGTGTGTGTGTGCTCCTGCGCCGGCGGCGTGCTCCGGCCGGCGAGCCAGCAGGTGATGGGCGGCGCTCTGCAGGTGACTATTGGAGGTTGCATCCACGCCGATTCCAGGGATGAGCGGTGGCGCCTCCACAGGGACAGGGACAGAGACGGGGCCTGTGGGATGTTTTTTATTTATTTTTGATAGATTTTTATTTGAGATTTTCTATTTTTAGGATATTTTGATTCTTTAATTTGTGCTGCCATGTGGGACCCGGTGCCACGTCATCTCCTGGTGGGGTCATCTTGCCAGAAAACGCATCAATTCGTCAACAAATGGAGTTTAGGGCGAATTGGAAAAAACAAACCAAAATCCGGTGGTTTTTTGTTCCGAAAACGTAAAGTGGTATGATATGGTAAATTTAGGTAGTAAACTGGTAGTTTTATACTATAAACTCGTTCAGGTTCAGTACGTCGCGCGCGCATGGTCCAGCATCGACAGAGGAGGCGGGTGTCGGGTGGTGGTGACAGCCTTGTTTTAGCGGCGGCGGCTGTGGGTTGAGTTCGCGAACTTTTCGGCAGAGATTACGGGGACGGCCTCCCCTCTCGGCTGCGGGGGCGGCCTAGGTGGGGTGCAAGCTCTGGTGGTGGCCATGGGGTGAGAGCTCGCGATGCGGCCTAGGTGGGGTGCGAGCTCCGATGTGGCATCCCCCCTCCTGGCCTAGGTCGGCGCTGATGAACGTGGAGTTCGCCCTGGCCAGCATGCTCTGCGGCTTCGATTGGGCCATGCCTAAACGCCGACGCCTAAACGCCGACGCCTCGGAACGATATAAACACAGTTCTTTGCATAATATATTGACCCTCGGAACGATTCCAGGGTGCCAAAGATGGGCGAGATGAACGTAGTGACATCGACCCCCGACGATCTAAACCTTGCACATGTGAATTAGAAGCATGTGGAGTAAAAATAAAATAGCTTATAGCAAAGATATTATAATAGGCCACGCCTAAACCCTAACTGACCACCTCGCTCTCTTCCCCGTGCAGGAGCGTCTCGCCGCCGCCGCTTCGGAGCTCATAGGCCATGCCTAAACGCCGACGCCGCCCGCCGCCCGACGAGCCCGCCGCTAGCACCGCCGCCCGACGAGACCGCCGCATCCGCCCGACGAGAACAACGTCACCCCACCGGTGAGCGCCACGTGTCTGCCACGTGTATGATTGCTGACTCATCCTGATTAAAACTTGTTTGCTCGATAAATTGTACTACATGCATAGATTAAAACTTGTATACAAATTGGACCTCTGACTCATTTGTGTATTTATTTGTGTATTTTGGTATGAATAATATGTATATTTGTGTATGAATCCAAGTCCACTTGAATGTTTACACTCTTACTCTAGATAATATTATTGTTTTAGAAACTATGGATCCACTTAGTATAAACCTTGAAGAAGAAGAAATAATGGAGAACATTATTGATGAGGACACCTCACAATATCTGAACTTGGAGGGACATGACGACGACAGCTCAAGTACTAGTCATGGAGAAGATGAAGACTCCGGTGAACGCAATTTAATGGTTACAAAGTCCGGCGAGGTATATGCATTGATTAAGCCTCAGCTGACTTCCACCAACAATCTTCTTCTACATGTATTAATTAACGCTTCTTTCTTCTTTTAGCCCTCTGGATCGACCAGCCAGCAACCATCTTCTTCTACGAAAAAGAGCAAGCGAGGCGCGAGCCAGCGGTTGAAAGATCGTGCAAAGTTCACGATCGAAGCAGTCCGTGTTGATGGCAGGCCAATGGAGCCCAAGAAGGCCGCAGACAAATTTGTACGTCAGGCTGGAGTTCTTGTTAGGGACCAAATCCCAATCATAATTGAAAATTGGAATAAGCCAAAGAAGGGCGACGGTACCTTTGTCGATGACAGATCCAAAGAAACGCTTTGGAATTCGTTGTTGGTAAATTTCACCCTTCCGCCAGAGGAGGATGAAAACAACCCGGTTATAAAGGAAAAGGTCAAAGTGTGGACTCTAAAGAAGATGGCTGAGGCTTTCCGCAACTGGAAGACAAAATTGAACAAATTTGTCAAATCTGGCGAGACTCCAGATTTCGAAGACGCATATTATGCGAAGATAAGACCTCACTGGCCCGAATTTGAGACATATAAAAAAAGTGCTATAGCTAAAAAGAGGTCAGAAACCAATACGCTTAATGCCCTGAAGAAGGAATATCACCAGAGGACGGGGTCAGGTGGCTACATATCTCAGAGGCCTAAGTGGGAGGAAGCTGAGAGGGCCCTGCGCGAGAGAGGGATCACACCCCAAACAGATGGGTGGGACCTACGTGCAAAGACTTGGTTCTACGGAATCGGGGCAAGGTTGGACCCAGAAACAGGATTGTGTATCTTCCCAACCATCCTTGCCAAACCCGTCACTGAACTCATCACGGCATACGAGGAAACATCCGCCAGGACCTTCCATCCTGACAGAGAGAATGACCAGCTCACACGCGCCATCGGTAAAAAAGAACACCCTGGACATGCACGAGGCACAGGGGGTATGACATGGAAGGATGGGTTTGCCGACTGGAGCGACTCTTACAGATGGCGCTGCAGAAAAGAAAAAGAGCGTACAGAGCGGATGAAACAGATAGAACATGCACTTGCGGCGCTGCAGACGCAAGTGAATGCACAACAGAGCCATCAAGCTACCGGCCCATCTCAGCGGCACGAAGAGCCTGCATTGGAAGCTGCCCGCGGCCCAGACTCTGCGCGGAAAAGCAGTGTGGCTTCCACGGAGAACGTGCAGCCCACGCTTGAAATGACGGGTCCTCGATACCCCGTTGATGAGATCACGGAGAGCGAACACGCTGAGCTGCATGTGAGATTAATGGGCTTATCCATTAAGGTGGCTGTCGGCTATGCCTTACCTCCTGTAGCTGGTGGAACTTACCACTGCCGACCGATTCCAGATGGCTATGCTATTGTCGGGGTGGATGAGGTTGTGAAGGAATATGAGGAAGCACAGCTTGACCATGCTACAGGTCAAGGGGAAACTCAACTCAAATTTGCAGTGAAAACAACCATTCTTTGGAAGAAGGAACACATTGTGCTTCCAAATTGGAGGTCACTGGCACCCTCGCCGTCTCCGCAGCGTCAGCAGTCTGAGCCGCTTCAGCTATCTCCTGCGCGGCAGCCATCTCCGACCCGTCAGCCATCTCCTGCGCGGCAGCCATCTCCTCAGCATAAGCGGAAGAGCACTGCCACGAGGAGCATCAGTAGCACTGCCACAAAGAAATCCGCAGGAAACCGTACGCCAAAGAGTTCAAAAAACTACGTCCCGCAGCCTTCCGCCAAGCCATTGCCGGTTTTACCGTGGAATCGCAGCGACGAGGAGACCAATAGGATCTCGGGAGAACAGGTCAAGAAATTCTTTGCACCTAGACGGGCCGAGCCAAAGGAGAAAATAGATCCGGCGGTGGTGGAGAAGTTTTACAAAAATCTTTTGAAACCTGAAACCCCACTTGTGCCGGACTACGAGCGCCAGATTTTGAAGGCGGATGCAAGGCGCCGTAGGGAGACTGAAAGTAGCAGTCGTGAGGCACCCCAGAAAACAGTTCCCATGCTCGGAGAGCAGGAAAACCAATCATGCGCCCCGCTCCAAATGTTTGACAAACGGGACGCTCCTCCCGTAGATGATTACGAGGCAGAGCTACAAAGAAAGGCCAATGAGATGGGGATGACTTACATTGCATACTTGAACGTCATGGGAGACAACTTGCCCAAATGCGATGTCAACCCCATACAGCCATGGAAGTATGGGAAGAATCTAGTCAAGAAAGAGGAGCTCAAGAATCTACCAACAAAGATGCGAAAATTGCACAAGTGGTACCTTCATTTCTGCAAGACGAGAAAAGAAGAATGGATCACGGCGCATATAAGAGATCAGATTTTCTTGTGCGGAGACGACGCGATCGACTTCAACATTCAAGACTTGCATTTTCTATTCAATCAGAAGGAACTCGACAAATCTGCCATCAGCCTTTATTGTGTGTAAGTACTATTTCTGTAATTTTTATCTCATCTCATTCACTTCATTAATTGCATGTATATATATATGCTCACCATATATGTATATACTATTATGCAGGAAAAAGGTTATGGAATGCATGAAAGGAGGCCCTTTTGACATTGGGTTCGTTGACCCAAATAGAGTTCATGAAGAAGTGGTAAGAGACAAACCCGGGCAAACAGAAGATTACTTGCTAAAGTCTTTACTGAGACAACAAACCAAAAGGGAAATACTATTGCCTTACAACTTCTCGTGAGTACTGTTACCCTCTCTCTTGTACACATTCTGTTTCGGCTTACTCGATGTTAAGTGTAACTGATGATGAGTTATGCGTGCGTAGGTTCCACTTTATTCTGCTAGTCATTCAACCCGACTCAGGAAAAGTCCTTGTCATGGACTCGTTACGAAAAGAAAAAGAGCTATGGGCAGACTTTAGAGAGATGCTCTAGAGGTAATTTCAATCATATTATCGCACTAGATCGGAAACTTTCGTGACAATAAGTAATTAATTACTCCTTTATCCATTTTCTTTGTCGGACAGGGTTTGGAAAATGTTCACGGGCAGGGCCGTGGGTGAATGGTCAGAAGAACTAAAATTTGTAGACCAAAATGTAAGTAATACTAGCTAGCTTCCAATTCCATTATATCATGCTTTATTGATTATTATTTTGATTGAACTCTCTATTCTCGTCAAGTGCGCGCATCAGGGATACGGCAATAACTTATGTGGGTACTATGTTTGCGAGTTCATTCGCAACACGATATGTGCGACGGGCCAAGCCGCACTAGAACAACTTAGAGTAAGTAAACAAAGTCCACAACATTATTTTATTACCATCAATTGTGTTGAGTTTTATTCTTATATATATATTGACGACCCATTCTTCATATATATTCAGATCGAACGGATGAGGGACCAACTCCTACCATTTGAACGCATACGAGCCATTCAAGAGGAATTGGTGGGGTTCATACTTGATGAGGTCGTCACGCCTGGCGGAGAACTCTTTAGATATCCACCAAAATGAACGATGACGATGTATGTGCCGATGACGATGTATGTGCCGATGACGATGTTTGTGTATAATAATAGTTGCTTAATTATTCATGTACTCGTATGTACCGATGACGATTTATGTGTATACCGCTCCCGATCGATTCCCCCTCGCTCCCCCCCCCTCCCGCAGAAATACGCCCAGAACGGGGCAGAGGCAGAAGTCTGCCGCGGCAGAGATTTAGGCCGTTTTCCTGCCGCGACAGAGTTCTGCCGCGGCAGGAAAACGGCCTGAATCTCTGCCGCGGCAGAAGAA
The DNA here is from genome assembly GCA_910589765.1 of Avena atlantica. Taxonomy (NCBI): domain Eukaryota; kingdom Viridiplantae; phylum Streptophyta; class Magnoliopsida; order Poales; family Poaceae; genus Avena; species Avena atlantica. The sequence goes on along the minus strand of OU342736.1, from coordinate 5,031,077 downwards.
CCTTTAACACCGGTTCCAGATACAAACCGGTGTTAAAGGGGGGGGGGGGCTGAGGCCTGCGGCAGCCCCACGTGCGCCACCCTTTAACACCGGTTCGTATAAGAACCGGTGTTAAAGCCCCCCCCTCTAACACCGAACCCTCAACAGCGGTTGGGGAACCGCTGTTAGAGGGCCCTACCAACCGGAGTTAAAGGGGGGGCTCTGCACTAGCGAATCAAAAAAAAGCATACGACAAATCTGGGTTTTGCTAACAAATAGAAAAACTATTTAGGTGAAGGCGAAGACGCATTGGTGGGCGATTGCAGCGAAGAAAACAGATTCTTCACCATTACGACCATGTGATGCATGAACACGGGTATTTTGAAAAGAACATCAGAGTGGATGGATGTCAAGGAAAAATGTTTTCAATAGTATGGGCTGTTCATACCATGGAATGATCATGATCGTGGTCCAAATCCGAAGTACTACCCCAGATTTTTGATAGTATATTTCAGCCTGAGAGGTATTCAAGGTATTGCACTTTGCTTTAAAATCTGTGGGCAGTTTTCTCCCAAACAAAATGAGAGGTAAATTTGGAACTTCAAATAGCCCAATCGTATCCCACCCATCGTCGCTCCTTTTATCCTAACCTTCTCCATCCGCCTCCATCCCCATTTGTAACATCCCGAATTTTTTTCCTAAATTTGGAATGATAAAATAAAATTATCAAGTTGATTGGATTGCTTGAAATTTTGAATGAAAAGAAACTTTTGTTGATGATTGATATTTTACTAAGCCACAGTAAAAGAAGAGGATTACTATGACTACCAAGTTTTGAACAAACCCAAGACAATTGTTTGATTTCTCATCCGTGAACCTTCCATTAATACAAGTTCTTAAGTTAAATCACCGTTTGCAAACCCTATTTTGAAATTATCGAAAATACTCCTACAAGACTACAAACAAGGTATTATGAATCCATTTGATTAAATATGAAAAATATTTCTATAAAGTGTCCTATGATGATCTACAGAATTTTAGAAAATTTTGGAGACAAGAATCAACTCATTTGGAGATCATATAAAAAAGATATAAAGTAAATAAGGAAATAGAAAAGGAGAAAAGAATAAACAAAAAAAACGAAACCTAACCGCAAACGGACCGAGCGGCCCAGCATCCCACCTCTCCCTTCTCTTCCCTACCGCCGTGAGCAGCGCGTAGTGCGCCAGCTGTGCCAACGGGCCGGCCCAACACTAGCCCGCCTCCTCTCCCGCGGCCGCTGACGCGTGGACCCCACATATCATCTCCCTCCTCCGGTTAGAGACCTGGACGCGAACGCCGCCGCTCCCGAACGGAATTCCCACGAATTTTGCCGATTTCCGCGCAAATCCTTGCCCCCTTCTGCACGAATCCGCCCCCAAATAAATCCTCTAACCCCGCAGATTTTTTTCCTTTTGAAACACCCCCGAAAACCCTAGCCCTGAGCCGATTCGGATCTCGCCGATGCCGCGCCATTGTTGCTGACGGGAGCTCGAGGTAGAGCACGGTCTGGTCCACCCCGTGCCCTGTTCTCTCCCTAGATCCCTTCCCCTTGGAGCATCGCTTCACCCTGTTTTTGTTTCCCCTCTCGCAGGAACACCGTAGGCCGCCGAATTCGTCGCCGGAGTACCACAGGCGCCATGGAGATCCATCCGACCGACTCAGTCGCTGGAGGAAGCAAGGGAAGTCACTGAGGGTACCCGCGAGATCGTGTTAACGCGACGCACCCCGTCATCCACTCCGACGTCCTGGGAACTCGCCGGAGCACTGCCTAACGTCGCCATCTGAGCCGCTCGCCACCGCTCGCCGTCGACCGGGCCGGTGAGCCAGCAGGGTTGGTTCCCATCCATCAGATCTGAGACGGACGCTCCAGATTAGATCGAGGCCCAACCGGTATCCTCCAATCAGGGTGTGCCGTGTGTCGCCCAGTCAGCAAGTTCCGTCACCGCCCCGTCATCGCTGCGTCAGGCCAGGTCAGCGCCCAGTCAGCGCGAGTTATTTGATTTTAATATTTAAAATAGCCAGAATTATGTCCAATCTTGTAAAATTCATATAAAATTGAATACATGTCCAAAAATTATAAATAATATATGGTTGGATTCATAAAATTGTGTAGAACAATAATACGAGAATAGATATAACTTTTACTGTACATATTTACTGTAATAAATTAAATGGTTTAATGAGCTTTTTAGACATAATAAATCATAGTAAATTATCTGTAGATCCTAAAAATACAAATAAAGTGTCTATGGATTCATAATTTCATATAAAACATTAATATGCTGTTAGATCCAAATTTTGCAGTGTAAAATTTCTGTAGTGATTTAAATAGGTTTAATGGACTTTTAGAGTATTAAATTCATAGTAAATAATTTATAACTCAGAAAAATATGAATAATATGTCTCTGGAATCACATTATCATGTAGATTACAGATCTGTATTTAGTTTGAATTTTAGACAACAGAAATTGTTTAAATGATTTAAACTCCATTAAACACTATTTAAATCATAAGAAAAGATTTATAACTCCGATTAAGTTGAATCCAATTGCTACTGGTTCGTATTAATTCCCTCTATCCAGTACACTTTAGATACAAATTTAATACGGCAATTAGTACAGAAGTTTCAATAGAACTATCAAAACCCTTATATTGGCAAGTAATTATTAATAACAAGTACCCTATTGCATTAAATGAACTCATACATGCATCATATGATATATTAATATTCATAAAACTAATTATACCCATTGTGTAATGTTAAATCATCATGCATGTTTTAGATCATCCTTGTTGTGTTTGCTATGTTTGCAATTGTTTTGATTGGAACTACCTTGTCCTCGTATTAGATTGTTCGGAGAGTGCGATTGCTGCAGAGAAATACAATCTAACACTCATATTATCAACATAAGGAAAGTTACACCACTTGTTCATAATTTTGTCCCAGTTTTGATTCTATGCATGTGATCTTCAAAATTCTGTAGTATGCATGTGTAGGATGATCTAGTAGAATTTTTCCTTAGTATTATTTTGCAAGTGCGATGATTTTGTAGTATGCCATGAGTAGCTCTATACTTAGGATTTCCCATCCTAATAGGTTACCCCTATTTTTACTAAGTATTGCTTGCTATGCTATATATACAAAGTACCATTGGGGGGTTCGAAAGACAAAGAATTTGTCTAAGTATAAAGGCTCTCTAGAGCAAACTTTTCTTCTCAAATCCACTTCAAAATAAAACTAAGTTTTCTTCTGGGCGGAATGGTTGTAGGGACAACGGGTGAGATTTTGGTGGAGGACGGCCGCCCAGGAATCAAAGAAGTCTGCCATGTTTCAGAATTCAGAAGCTTCCAGTGCAACCACAATACATTATGGGCTCTGTCTTGGCCTAGTACTTAGTGGGAAACCTCACCTGGGTACCAACATTTGGAGGTTCTTGGCACGGTTGGATCCGGAAGGTAGAGGGGCTACTAAGGGAAAGCCTCGCCATGGTCTTGTCTGTAAAAGGACTTGATCGTGGATTGTGGGTAAAGTGCACAAACTCTCGAGAGTATTGCAATCTGATCGATCAACCGTGTTCACAGAAACAGAACAACATTGAGCATCTGAAGGATGGAGCCTCTGAAGGATCTTCCTCTCTCTTTTCTAAAACAAAGTTCTGAAACCCCATGGCGTGCGTAATATCGCTAATGGGTGGGAATTTGGGAACTTGGTGTGTAATATCCAAGTGACGCTTGGTGCGTAATATCCAAGTGTTTGGTTGTTGGACACTTGGTGCGTAATATCCTCGTGTGCCACTCGACCTTATTTTATCTAAGCAAATGTTTACAAAGTAGGACAATCTTCCCTTCTTCTCTCTACTTAAGAAAACTAGCTTTGAGAAAATGAACTCTACAGCCTAAACTAGCCTTGCATGTAGAGATAGTCTTTTCTTTCCTTGGTGTAATTTGCCAATACATTCAAAGTATTGACCCAACTTGTTGGCTGCACGTTTCATGTGCAGAATTTCGGAGATTGTTGAAAGGTGCGCTAGGATCACGGGTCTTCACTCAACCTGCCTGTGGCATTGATGGGACTCCAAGTTGTATTTATATCGCTTCTGTTGTAATAATGTAAACTCTGGATTATTCGATTCATGTAATAAAGACTTGTGTTTTACATGATATTTCATCGACTGTGAGTGCTAGCTATTGATCCAGGGACTAGCATGTTAAACACAGGGACTTAGGATCCTTACCGATCCGAGGTCACTACACCATTGGTAGCGGCATCACGTCCATGGAGTTCGGCAAGGTCTGTGGGGAGCTGTAACCGTCTAGAGAGGTCCATGGGGAGCGACAGGTTACTAGTGAATTCTCTAGGTTAAAATTTAATAATCCTGCGTCTGCCCTTGCCTCCTGCTAGCAACGACAAAACACTCGACGGGGAGGAGGGGGCGACGTGCATCAACGATTTTTCTTTGCAACCGTAAGGGCATCTCTGAATACTGCAAGTGCACAGATCGTTTGTAGCTAGTTTCGAAATTCAGATATCGATCCCACAGGGAGTCCAAAGGTAAATGTTTATTGACTGCAAGTGTACAGATCATTTGTAGCTAGTTTCTAAATGTCGCACCTGAAGTTGTCACAGGTCTTCAAGTGAATTGACTGCAACTGTTGAGAATGAGAATAGAGTTTGGATTTAAATGAAAGTACTTAAGTAAAACTAAAATGTAAACTTAAGAAATAAAAAGCCTAAAAAGTAAAGAATGTTTTGTTTGTTGTTTTCTATAGATGACAAAGTAGGCGCGAGGAGTTTCAGTTCATGGTGATAGTGAATGTGCCGGGTGGATGAGTGATAACTATAACAATTATAATCTTATAAGTATGTGTGTAGGCGAGCAACCCATAATTAGCCGGAACTCCTCTTGGTAGATTTCATCCCAATTTCAATAATCCTACTAGGCTATTTACCACAACCATGGTCAGTTACTAGACGATTAAGATCCTTCAGGTTGCTTAGCAATTAAGATCCTTGGATCGGACTAATGCAATAAACTCGATGGTTCCTCGTTATTCTCAAGTCAAACTAGTTTCCAATTGATATCCCCGTGTCACTCGAGGATCGCCGGTCTACTAGCAAGCAAAATTCTATCAGTGTAAAACAAAGCATCATGTTGTCTGGGCCCTTAATTGGACAACATGCATTAAGCATCCCACAGATAGCCAAGAACACATAATATAGTAATTAAAATTAACCACAAACTTGATGGAAAATATATATGCACATCACATCTCACCAATACCCTACATCTCCCACGCCCAAGGGAACTTACTCGCACATGAGAGAAGAAAGCATCATCAATATAATAAATAAAGGAAGTTATTCTTGATATTACAGTGGAGTTACACAATAAAAAATAGAAATAGATCCAACACAATTCAAGTTGGGAAGAACAATCTCAAACCATAACCTTGAGGTGGAGATCTCTCTCTCTCTCTCTCAAGTAGAAGTGATGTCTATGGAGGTGTGGTGGCTAGGAGATCGAAGATCGTGGAGCGAGATGAAGAACGTCTCCCCTTCTTCTCCGGATCCCTTCTTTCTCCCAACTGGATATTATGGCGGCTCATGTGTTCTGTTTTCGACCTTGGCCTCTTCACGAAAGTTGTCCCTTTTAGTAAGACGAAGGAGAGGGCAACTATATGGCGGCAACTATATGGCGGCGACCCGTATAGTTGGTTGTTAAGCTTGTAATAAATTCTTGGCACACAAACAACACAAAAAGGATAAGGAGAGGTTATTACAGAGGCAATAACTTCCAAGACTCAAAAAAAGAAAAACTTATTGAAATAAATTTGGGTTATCTTCCAATAGTGCTTTTCTTTAACGCCTTTCAGCTAGGCATAGGAAGCAAGAATCAAGTATTTTCGAATGAAGAAGCATTAGGATTAACTTTCTTGCCCCTACCTTTCTTACCCTTACTCTTATCTTTAGGAACGTATGATTGCTTGGTGGAGAAGCAAAATGCATGATGCCCTTCATGTCCATAACAATGGGCATTGACGAGTCGAACCCTCGTCACCCGGTTTGTTCAGATGGTTCTAATGAAACTGATGAAGATTCGCTGTTAAAGGCCAAGCGTAGGAAAGCATATAAGAATTTGGACTCTTGTGGTACTTCCTCCTCCAAGTCTTTTCTCTCTTTTTCATCTACGCAAATTCGTTCTAAGCTTAATAGTGTAGGCATTAGTCTTGGTAAGAATGCTAGAGATGTTTCTAAATCTACTAAGGTCTTGACGCGGATCGAATCTGACCATCTAACGGTGGTTCCAAAAGCCTCGACCCCAGTTGTTTCCACTTACTCTGATGAGGATGAGGATGTGAATGCCACAACGGATGGTCAGCTCCTATATCATCTAGTTGGTGAAGTTCTGGAAGTAGGTTTTGATGATGACAGATTAGGTTTAGTATATGAACTAACTGCTTCTGGTCAGGAATCTTCTTTTGGTAAAAAGTGTAATAAATATCAGAAACAAGATTTGACACCTAAATCTATATTTGTTTCCCAATGAATGGCATGTTTTTGAATAGTGGAGGTCTTCGTGACTTGGCTAAACATTTACGTATTACACTTTGTTCTAGGCAACATAATTTCGATGGACGGGTAGAAGAGAGTTCTCTCAAAGTCTACTTGAGCGCCTTTTGGGTGGTATAGACTTTGTGTGGCATTATCATCCTCCTAGGGTATGGTCTTGGGGAATTTTACTTGGTGTAAGGGTGGATACCATGGATATATTAGCTAGTCCGGAAGGGGAGTTCCACATCAAACTCCACATCTGTAACAAAGCTGATAATTTCATACAGAGCCTTGTCACTATGTATTGTGCATCCCAGGATGCGTTCAAGGCTGATTTTCTTCGAGAATTAGTGAACCTAGCGAAAGATAATCTGTACCCTATCCTTATAGGAGTGATTTTAATCTGGTACGGTTTCCATTCGAGAAGAGTAAAGGCCGTTTCGATGATCATTGGCCATTCATCTTTAATGCTGTCATCGACAACCTTGACCTGAAGGAAGTAACTATGATCGGTCGTCAATTTACTTGGGCTAACAGTCTGCCAGAACCTATATACGAAAAAGTAAATCACGTATTGATGGACTCATATTGGGAAGATTATTTCCCCCGAGTCTTGGTTCGTGCTCTAGAACGTATTAAGGTTCTGTCTGACCATGCTCCCATTCTATTGATTACTATATTACCTACGATAAGATGTTCCCGTCCGTTCATATTTGAACTCGGATGGTTACATCGGGAAGGTTTCCATGATATGGTCAAAACAGTATGGGAAATACTGGTACCGGGTAACAACCTAATCCATAGGTGGAACAATAAAGTGAGTCAGACACGCAAACACCTTGGGGTTGGGCACGTCACACAACTAGTATCCTTAAAAAATAAAATAAAAACGGCTATCAGCTACTATTCATGACCCTGAAGCTATAGCAGAAAATCATTTGTTAACTACACATGAAATTGGTCTGAAAAGGCAAGCGATTGCAGAGTTAGCACGATTGCTTTGTGAAGAGGAACTCAAATTGTATCAACGTTCCAAAGCCCAATTTATTTTGCATGGAGATTCGAATACTAGGTACTTCCATATTGTTGCTAATAGTAGACACAAGAAGAAACTGATTCAATATTTATCGTAAGATGAGGGGACGATTGAGGGACATGACCAGCTGAAATCTTACATTACAAATAACTACAAATGTTTGTGTAGGGAACCAGAAGTTGGTTCCATCTCTCTTTATGAATCCCAAACAAACGATGTGCCTCAGGTTTCTGTCCGGGAAAATGACCTATTGATGGCTCCCTGTTCTAAGGACGAGGTCAAGAAGGCTGTTTTCTAGATGGAACATAACAAAGCCCCTGGTCCTGATGGCTTATCAGCTGAGTTTTATCAGACTTTTTGGGATGTTGTCAAAACAGATCTTCTAGACATGTTTTATGCTTTGCATGCTGGTCAATTAAATTTTTTTGTTTGAATTTTAGAGAGATAATCTTACTGCCTATGATTAATGAAGCGCAGATTCAACAATATAGGCCAATCTGTCTTCTTAATGTTAGTTTTAAGATTTTCACCAAAGTGGCAACTATCAGATTAAACTCAGTGTCGGATCATGGAGTTCGTCCATCACAATCTGCCTTTATGCAAGGTCACAACATACTTGACAGTGTTGTGACCTTACATGAAACAGTTCATGAACTGTATAGGAAAAAGTTAAATGGAGTAATTATAAAAATTGATTTCAAAAAAGCCTATGATAAAGTCAAATGGCCTTTTCTTCAACAGACCCTTTGAATGAAAGTTTTTTCATATAAGTTGCAAGCATTAATCAATAGATTTGTGTCGGGAGATAGTGTTGCCATAAAAGTCAATGACGATGTTGGTAAATACTTTTAGAAAAAAAAGTTTGAGACAGGGAGATCCATTATCACCAATTCTATTTAATATAGTGACTGATATGCTCGATGTCATGATTGAGCGTGCCAAGTACGATGGAAAAATTTAAGGGGTGATTCCCCATCTTGTAGATGGAGGTTTATCAATCCTTCAATATGCCGACGACGCAATTCTATTTATGGAACATGTCTTAGAAAAAGCGAGAAATCTAAAACTGATTCTTTCAGCTTTTGAGGAACTATCAGGATTGAAAATTAATTTCTATGAAAGTGATTTTTTTTGTTTTGTCAAGGCCCGTGACACAGTTAGTCTCTACGCAGATGGAAATGTAAATTTCTCTCCATAGGGGGAAGATTGGTACTCATTAATTCAGTATTAAGTTATATGGATTGTATATGATATTTTCCCAACTACCAAAAGGAGTCTTACAGAGGCTGGATTGTTTCCGATAACGATTCTTTTGGCAAGGAGACAGTGAAAAGAAAAAGTATCGACTGGCTATATGGAGTGTACTATGTCGCCCCAAAGATTAAGGTGGGTTGGGTATCCATGATCTTCAAAGCAAGAATACAACCATTCTTGGTAAATGGCTCTTCAAGTTATTAACTGAAGACGGGGTGTGGAAAACTGTCACATCCCAAAATTTTCCAAATTTTGTAATGTGAAAAATAAATAAACAAAATAAATAATTGTTGAAATTTAGGGTGAAAAGAAACTTTTTTGATTCCAATTGGAAACATCAAAACCCAACTTGAACAAACTTTGAATGAAATTTGAATCCAACAAAATTCAAATTAAATGGAATGCATTCTTCATAAATCCATCTTGAAATTAAAACACTTGGAAAATAAACCAAATCCCTAAAACCCTAAGGGAGGGAAATCATTCCCAAGATATCTCTAAGACCATGGATTTGATCCATATAAAATTTTATCAATAAACATTTATAAATGATCAGGAATGACAAATGGAAATATTATAAAACCATAGAAATTGATTTCATTCAAATTTTTTTTGAAGCACAAACAGTAGGGAAATTCCCTACTGTGCCATTTTTCATTTATAAAGCCGAGGTGGCTGATATTTACAGATTTATTATTACAATATCAGGGAGAGAGATTCACAATGTATCTAGCCATTGAGTCATCCCCTCCTAAAGACTAGGTTTTGCCCTATGCATAATCAGAGAGAAAGCTTCCTTGAACATGAATAGACATCTGTCTTGGCTGATATTCTCCTGGTCAAAGATTATTTTGTTTCTATGGTTCCATATATTCCAGCATCCTATAATAAGAACTTCTCTGAAATAGATGGAGTTTTGTCTTTGCTTCCCTTCCAGCAACATTTCTATGACAGGTAGACTTGTGTCCCATTCAATATTCATTTTCCACCAAAGATTTTGACTGAAATCGCATTCAAAGAATAGGTGCATGAGGCTTTCGGGCCGATCGGTTTGACCATCATCGCAGAGAACACAGTTACTGTCCTCCACATAGAAATTTTTATTAAGAATCATTTCTTTAGTGTTCAGCCTGTCTAGTAGTAGGAGCCAGAAAAAGAAATTTTGCTTGGAAAGGCAGCAAGATTTCCATATCCATTTAAAAGGTGGTGGTGATTATGGTGGATCCAAGATGGCTTCATATAATTTTTTGGTAGAGAAAGCATCCCCCCATGGGAGAATCGACTTGTCATTATCATGCGGTCTGTTCATACTCTGAATAATATCATGCAACTCATTAAACTGTTGCATTGCAATGTCTGAAAGGGGCCAATGAAAAATGTCCATAGGATCACTGTTGATCAGAATGGACCCATGGCCACGTCACCGTCTTCCTCACCCACGCTGACCTCGCCCTCAACTTCGGCCGTTACTGCTCGTTCAAACCTCGGTTTAATCCGCTCAATTCTGCCAGCAATTCCTCCCCGCGATTACTCCCCTTTAACTTCCTCCCTCCCCTCCTTCTTTCCCCTCAAACATCACACGACCAGAGCCACCAGGCTGTCCTTGATTTCGTTTGCAACCTCGCTGCCCCGACGAGCTCCTTTTCCCGATTCCGGCCAAGGCGCACCTCCCCTCTGCCTCTAACCCCCACGAGCATGATCCCCACCCTCTTGTGCATCTGCCAGTAGCTCCAGATCATCCGCGCGCGCCCCATATGCTCGGCAAAAACCACATCTGAGCATCGCCGCCGTCTGCCTCCGCTCCGTCGACCTTCCCTGGTGAGTACTGACCGCTCTTCTTCCTCTCGTTGATGCATGCATGATCACCGACCTCGTGCGCAGCTAATGCAGCCCTTATCTTGTCTTAGCATGGTCCGAAACGTCGCCAACAACGACAGCCCGAGCGCACCGCCACCAGAAGCTTCTCCGGCGAGCAATCACCGTCATCCTCGAGCGCCCCTTCGCCAACCAAGGACACAACGAGCATCAGCAAGATCACGCGATTCTGGTGAGCCACCGCACTCCTCTTCTATCCTCCTGTATCGCCGGCAACCACACCGCCAGAGCGCCGCCGCCGCGCATCCGCCGCCAGCGCCGCCTGTTTCTGGTCAAGGCGCTAGGAACCGTCGGATCTAGATCGTAGCGTTGCGATAGATTTCTTAAGCGAAGGGGTACGAGAGCCTCTGTGCCATGCGATGTAACTTAGATCTAACGGCCTGTATCGGTTGATCCACGCGAACTGGTAACGTCCAGTAGGATCACGCCACGTGGCCCTACCTGTTGTTTTAAAAGCAGATTTGATCTATTAGAGGCTAGATTTTGTAAAATCTATAACTTTTGATCCACACGTCCAAATTTTGCAAATTTTATATCAATGGAATCAGCAAAACAAACTCTATCTTTGTTTAGTAAATTTCTTCTATTAAATTGTTTGTTTTTGCAGAAACTTGTGTAGGCATATTTTGAACATAAAATTTATTCTAGAAATATTTTTATGGTAATTGGATTTTTTTGAACCTACTGACCATAGAAACCATCTTGTGGATTCAAAAACATATTTTGTGAAGTTAGAGAATAAATCTTTGAATTGAAACATTTCTAGTCAAATAAAAAATGTTGTTTATATGTTAAAAATACTTTTTGGAGAAAAAACTTTGGGTAATTGATTTGGATAAACTCTCTGACCCTAAACACAAAGTTTTATGATTTAAAAATATATTTGGTGAGCCCTATAATAATTATTACTTTGCTAAAGGCGTTTTCAACAACATAAAATATTGATTTGGTATAAAATGGTTTATAAGTAAAACCTTTTGCAAATGGTATCATTATTGAACACTTGACCATAAAACACTTACAATTGTGTTTAAAAATGTATTTGTCAAACACTAGAAGAAATTACCTTGATTTAAACCATTTCTAGCAAAACAAACATGACTTAAAGTGGCCATTTTCACTAACTTGATACCCAATGATTTTGCCATTTTTATAAATTACCAATATGTGTTTTAGAATGTTTATAACCTATTAGAAACCACTTTTCCAAATAAAACAATCTTTGGCATGTTTGCATACATAGCTTTGTTTTATTATTCTATGTGATGATTGCTTGAATGGTAGATTGAAATTGTGGCTTGCTTGATTGAATTGTAGTGACATTTGAAGAGTGTGACTATTGCAAAGATCAAGGAGTGAAATTATAATCTCTACCAAAAAGGAAAGTGGTGCTTCATACTTTTGTCCCATTATTTTCACTATGCATTAGTGATATTTCTAAGTAGGACTTGCATAGAATTTTGCTAAGTATAAACTATGCCATGGGAAATCCTAGTAGATGAAACCTTAGTGGAATTTTCCTAAAGTTAAGATTCCTACTACCACCATGCTTAGCTTAGCTAGTAGAAAACAAGGGTGGATTATATTCATGCTATATAATATTTCTAAGTCAAGGACTTGTGTTTTGTTTAATAAAACAACTAAGTGAATGAATCACCTGGGTGGAATGGTATTGCTTGGAAGGATTTCTGTTGAGTGGTTACACAAGGCCCATTTCTATGGTTTACCTTGTGTATCTCACTTGAGGAATGCCACCCAGGAACAAAGAGATTTGATATGTCAAATGTGGAGAAGCTTCAAGTGCAGCCACTTGGCATTATGGGCTCTGCCTGGATCATATAGGTTGCAATAACTTAGCCAAATGGACAGTTTGTGGTAGAGGATGATAGGTTGGAACGCGTCCATTCTGGTCTAAGGGAAGGCTTCTGAAAGATCTTGTCTTGGTGAAACCAAGTCTTGTGGGGAAAGTGCACCTCCTCTATAGAGTGTAAAATCTAAGTATTTAGCCATGTCCCTAGCAAAGGACAATTTGAGCATTAAGACATGGAAGCTATCAAGAATCTCCTCATCCCAATTTCCTAAGTTAAAAATTGTGGTTGAACAAGGGTGAAGGTTCACCAATTTCTATTGGTGGTTCCTTGGGTGTTTTTGACAAGCAAAAACTTAGTGTTTTCAAATGATAAGGAAAAACTATTTTGAGCAAAGCAAGCCTAAGCTCCACTTAGACAAATGCATATAGATGATAGTTAGCACTATACTACCATAGTATCACTTGCCAATACAATTCAAATGTATTGACCCTTGTGGTTGTAACTTATTATGTTGCCGGTTTTGTTTGATGTTAGTGAAGTGTGTTGATTAGGATTACAAGTCTACAACCAACATGATTTCTTGTGGCACTTTGAAGATGAAGGACTCCATGCTATAGTTATTTCTGTTGCATTGTATTGAGATAGCCAAATGATCTATGTAAGATGTAATGAATTATTTTATTCATGGTTATAAAGTTGTATTATGACCTTTGTTTCTTGATATTACATCTTAACTGTGGATGCTAGCTATTGATCCAGGGACTAGCATTGCAATCACAGGGATCCTTACCTTTATCAGGGTGGGATCTTATAGATGGTACCAGAGCACTGTGTTGCCTGTAGGATTGTAACCCTAGGATTGGACAAAACCCCTTAGAAAAATAGGAGTTTTTTTTGTTCCAAAACTTATTTACAAACAATCTTGTAAACTCTTTCCTCAACCATTTTGGTTTTGATTCTACATCTCTTCCTTTTCAAACTTCATGGACGAAGCCTCAACCATGAGCAAAGGACTTCACCAACTCAAATGACTTCAACTTCAACATCATCAAGGACTTCAACTTTATTTTCACCAAGGAATTCAACTTGGATATCACTAATGACTACAAGTGAAACAAGAAATATTACTCAAGACTTGAAGACTAAGGAAACACAACTTAGAAGGAACCATCATCCCCTTGAAGATTTGTGACCAAGACACAAGAATTTTCCCAAGGAAACCATGATCTCATTCAAGAAGAAACAACCAAGAATAATGGAATGATCTCAAGTGAACCATATAGTTGGGCCACCATATTTAGTTTAGATCAAACCCACCAACTTATGTGGTGTAACAAAAATATTTTGTTGCCTAAAAATGTGCTTGAAACTTGTTGTTTGAGTGGAATGTTTGTTTGTGATTGCTTGCACATTGCTTGTGTGATTTGTGATGTGTGTGATTAGACTTCTTTCTTAGAAATCTTTTGCCTATTCTAATTCCAATCCAACCCAAACAGATGACTACTCCAATAAACTCCAACATCAAGAATGGTGACAGCAACCAAGAGATGCACATGAGAGAACAACTACTAGTAAAACAAACCCATTTGCATCAGTTGACAACTCAGTTTTTAGCCAACAACAATGAGTTAGACCCAACCATGCAAAAGTTTTTGGAAATTCAATCCCAATTGTTGCAAGGGATGACCACTCAAATGATCAACATGAAAGACATCCTTTCCCAAGGAGAGGGTGACAACAATGATGTCAAGAATGATATTATGGAAGGAACTCAAGCTTGCAATATTTGTGGAGACATGGATCACACTTCCAAAGAGCATGGAGATCAATGCCCAAATTGTGAAGAGAAACATCCAACTAATCAATGCCCCACATCTCAAGCTACATGCTTTCCATGTGAAGGAAATAATCATGTCCCTATTCAATGCCCCATCTATTCCATAGTTCAACAAAGGAAACAAGGTGGAGTGCATCAACAATTTGTAAACCCTCATGAGAAAACAACTTCCACCAAGAAGGATGAATACAGAGGAAAATCTCAGCTTGCACCTCCATGCAATATGACTCAACTTGATGGACAAAAGAGGAAACATATGTATTATCCAGGGAAACGATTAAGGAGACCAGGAGACTTTCCCACCTTTGAGGTGAGATATGAAGAGCATGAACTAGAAGAACTCCTAGCTTTGGAGAGACCCAAAAAGAAGAAGAAGGACATAAGCCAGTTGCAATGTTACAATTGCAAAGAGATGGGACACTATGCTAGTGATTGCCCATAAAAGAAAAAGAACCAAGGAAATAAACAAGAGGAATTGATACCAAAGAAGAAGAAGGATAATAGCCAAGTGATGTGTTTCAAATGCAAAGAGCTAGGCCATTATGCAAACAAATGTCTAGAGAAGTCTCATCAAGATCCCAAGCAAGCCAAGATGTAATCTAGTTGAGAAATTTTTAAGGGTGGTAGTACCCTAGTTGCTTTGATCCAATTTGTAACACCTATCTTTTCCAAATCTCGGGACGAGATTTCTTTTAAGGGTGGTAGCCTGTCACATCCCAAAATTTTCCAAATTTTGTAATGTGAAAAATAAATAAACAAAATAAATAATTGTTGAAATTTAGGGTGAAAAGAAACTTTTTTTGATTCTAATTGGAAACATCAAAACCCATCTTGAACAAACTTTGAATGAAATTTGAATCCAACAAAATTCAAATTAAGTGGAATGCATTCTTCGTAAATGCATCTTGAAATTAAGACACTTGGAAAATAAACCAAATCCCTAAAACCCTAATGGAGGGAAATCATTCCCAAGATATCTCTAAGACCATGGATTTGATCCATATAAAAGTTTATCAACAAACATTTATAAATGATCAGGAATGACAAATGGAAATATTATAAAACCATAGAAATTGATTTCATTCAATTTGGAACCATAGGTAAAATCTTATGAATTTAGTAAGATAAGGAAAATAGATTTCCAAAGATAATAATGCTCCTATCTAAAATCCATACCAAATGGTGAGCAAATAATCCTAAAGAGATTAAAAGGATAAACAAATATTAAATAAAATTTTACAAGTTGGAATCACCATTTTTGGATCTTTAAATAAAAAGATATGGAATTTATAAAATAAAAGAAGTAATAAATAAAAAAAGATTATTTTAAAGAGCCAAATTAAAACTTGGCCAAGAAAATAAAATAAAATATTTTTGTTTAATAAAAAGAGTAAAGGATTATTTAAATAAAATCATGAAGATTTATTATTATCCAATTTCATTTAAGTAAAGACAATTCCCATTTTAGATGAACATTAAAAACAAAATAAAGTATTTTAAATAATAATTCAAAGTGATTTATTTTTTTAATAAAACCTACTAAAAAGATTTGGAAAATTTTATATTTTAAATGGAGTTTGAAAACATTAATAAATCTTATTTGAATTAACGCAAGGGCCTATTTTAAATAAATAATATACCCTAAAAGAAATAAAACTGATATTCTAAATTTGACATTAGAATGTATTAATAAATAGTATTTGAATATACACAAAGTTTGGCAAAGTCTTGAATTCAAATAGTATTTGAATTGTTTGAATAGAAATAAAAACAGATAACTAGGAAAAGAAAAAGAAAAACTTTCTGCATAAAAAAAATGAAACGAACCCAGCCCAGCTAACCCCAGCCCATCTAAGCCCAGCAAGCCCAGTCCCCCTTCTCCCCCGAAGCATTTTCCTACTTAGGCGCTCACCCACCCGTCGCTGACTGCTGGACCCCACACGAAACCTCTCTCTCTCGCTGACCACCAGGACCCATGGCCACGTCACCGTCTTCCTCACCCACGCTGACCTCGCCCTCAACTTCGGCCGTTACTGCTCGTTCAAACCTCGGTTTAATCCGCTCAATTCTGCCAGCAATTCCTCCCCGCGATTACTCCCCTTTAACTTCCTCCCTCCCCTCCTTCTTTCCCCTCAAACATCACACGACCAGAGCCACCAGGCTGTCCTTGATTTTGTTTGCAACCTCGCTGCCCCGACGAGCTCCTTTTCCCGATTCCGGCCAAGGCGCACCTCCCCTCTGCCTCTAACCCCCACGAGCATGATCCCCGCCCTCTTGTGCATCTGCCAGTAGCTCCAGATCATCCGCGCGCGCCCCATATGCTCGGCAAAAACCACATCTGAGCATCGCCGTCGTCTGCCTCCGCTCCGTCGACCTTCCCTGGTGAGTACTGACCGCTCTTCTTCCTCTCGTTGATGCACGCATGATCACCGACCTCGTGCGCAGCTAATGCAGCCCTTATCTTGTCTTAGCATGGTCCGAAACGTCGCCAACAACGACAGCCCGAGCGCACCGCCACCAGAAGCTTCTCCGGCGAGCAATCACCGTCATCCTCGAGCGCCCCTTCGCCAACCAAGGACACAACGAGCATCAGCAAGATCACGCGATTCTGGTGATCCATCGCACTCCTCTTCTATCCTCCTGTATCGCCGGCAACCTCACCGCCAGAGCGCCGCCGCCGCGCAGCCGCCGCCAGCGCCGCCTGTTTCTGGTCAAGGCGCTAGGAACCGTCGGATCTAGATCGTAGCGTTGCGATAGATTTCTTAAGCGAAGGGGTACGAGAGCCTCTGTGCCATGCGATGTAACTTAGATCTAACGGCCTGTATCGGTTGATCCACGCGAACCGGTAACGTCCAGTAGGATCACGCCACGTGGCCCTGCCTGTTGTTTTAAAAGCAGATTTGATCTATTAGAGGCTAGATTTTGTAAAATCTATAACTTTTGATCCACACGTCCAAATTTTGCAAATTTTATATCAATGGAATCAGCAAAACAAACTCTATCTTTGTTTAGTAAATTTCTTCTATTAAATTGTTTGTTTTTGCAGAAACTTGTGTAGGCATATTTTGAACATAAAATTTATTCTAGAAATATTTTTATGGTAATTGGATTTTTTTTGAACCTACTGACCATAGAAACCATCTTGTGGATTCAAAAACATATTTTGTGAAGTTAGAGAATAAATCTTTGAATTGAAACATTTCTAGTCAAATAAAAAATGTTGTTTATATGTTAAAAATACTTTTTGGAGAAAAAACTTTGGGTAATTGATTTGTATAAACTCTCTGACCCTAAACACAAAGTTTTATGATTTAAAAATATATTTGGTGAGCCCTATAATAATTATTACTTTGCTAAAGGCGTTTTCAACAACATAAAATATTGATTTGGTATAAAATGGTTTATAAGTAAAAACTTTTGCAAATGGTATCATTATTGAACACTTGACCATAAAACACTTACAATTGTGTTTAAAAATGTATTTGTCAAACACTAGAAGAAATTACCTTGATTTAAACCATTTCTAGCAAAACAAACATGACTTAAAGTGGCCATTTTCACTAACTTGATACCCAATGATTTTGCCATTTTTATAAATTACCAATATGTGTTTTAGAATGTTTATAACCTATTAGAAACCACTTTTCCAAATAAAACAATCTTTGGCATGTTTGCATACGTAGCTTTGTTTTATTATTCTATGTGATGATTGCTTGAATGGTAGATTGAAATTGTGCCTTGCTTGATTGAATTGTAGTGACATTTGAAGAGTGTGACTATTGCAAAGATCAAGGAGTGAAATTATAATCTCTACCAAAAAGGAAAGTGGTGCTTCATACTTTTGTCCCATTATTTTCACTATGCATTAGTGATATTTCTAAGTAGGACTTGCATAGAATTTTGCTAAGTATAAACTATGCCATGGGAAATCCTAGTAGATGAAACCTTAGTGGAATTTTCCTAAAGTTAAGATTCCTACTACCACCATGCTTAGCTTAGCTAGTAGAAAACAAGGGTGGATTATATTCATGCTATATAATATTTCTAAGTCAAGGACTTGTGTTTTGTTTAATAAAACAACTAAGTGAATGAATCACCTGGGTGGAATGGTATTGCTTCGAAGGATTTTTGTTGAGTGGTTACACAAGGCCCATTTCTATGGTTTACCTTGTGTATCTCACTTGAGGAATGCCACCCAGGAACAAAGAGATTTGAGATGTCAAATGTGGAGAAGCTTCAAGTGCAGCCACTTGGCATTATGGGCTCTGCCTGGATCATATAGGTTGCAATAACTTAGATTGTTCGGAGAGTGCGATTGCTGCGGAGAAATACAATCTAACACTCATATTATCAACATAAGGAAAGTTACACCACTTGTTCATAATTTTGTCCCAGTTTTGATTCTATGCATGTGATCTTCAAAATTCTGTAGTATGCATGTGTAGGATGATCTAGTAGAATTTTTCCTTAGTATTATTTTGCAAGTGCGATGATTTTGTAGTATGCCATGAGTAGCTCTATACTTAGGATTTCCCATCCTAATAGGTTACCCCTATTTTTACTAAGTATTGCTTGCTATGCTATATATACAAAGTACCATTGGGGGGTTCGAAAGACAAAGAATTTGTCTAAGTATAAAGGCTCTCTAGAGCAAACTTTTCTTCTCAAATCCACTTCAAAATAAAACTAAGTTTTCTTCTGGGCGGAATGGTTGTAGGGACAACGGGTGAGATTTTGGTGGAGGACGGCCGCCCAGGAATCAAAGAAGTCTGCCATGTTTCAGAATTCAGAAGCTTCCAGTGCAACCACAATACATTATGGGCTCTGTCTTGGCCTAGTACTTAGTGGGAAACCTCACCTGGGTACCAACATTTGGAGGTTCTTGGCACGGTTGGATCCGGAAGGTAGAGGGGCTACTAAGGGAAAGCCTCGCCATGGTCTTGTCTGTAAAAGGACTTGATCGTGGATTGTGGGTAAAGTGCACAAACTCTCGAGAGTATTGCAATCTGATCGATCAACCGTGTTCACAGAAACAGAACAACATTGAGCATCTGAAGGATGGAGCCTCTGAAGGATCTTCCTCTCTCTTTTCTAAAACAAAGTTCTGAAACCCCATGGCGTGCGTAATATCGCTAATGGGTGGGAATTTGGGAACTTGGTGTGTAATATCCAAGTGACGCTTGGTGCGTAATATCCAAGTGTTTGGTTGTTGGACACTTGGTGCGTAATATCCTCGTGTGCCACTCGACCTTATTTTATCTAAGCAAATGTTTACAAAGTAGGACAATCTTCCCTTCTTCTCTCTACTTAAGAAAACTAGCTTTGAGAAAATGAACTCTACAGCCTAAACTAGCCTTGCATGTAGAGATAGTCTTTTCTTTCCTTGGTGTAATTTGCCAATACATTCAAAGTATTGACCCAACTTGTTGGCTGCACGTTTCATGTGCAGAATTTCGGAGATCGTTGAAAGGTGCGCTAGGATCACGGGTCTTCACTCAACCTGCCTGTGGCATTGATGGGACTCCAAGTTGTATTTATATCGCTTCTGTTGTAATAATGTAAACTCTGGATTATTCGATTCATGTAATAAAGACTTGTGTTTTACATGATATTTCATCGACTGTGAGTGCTAGCTATTGATCCAGGGACTAGCATGTTAAACACAGGGACTTAGGATCCTTACCGATCCGAGGTCACTACACCATTGGTAGCGGCATCACGTCCATGGAGTTCGGCAAGGTCTGTGGGGAGCTGTAACCGTCTAGAGAGGTCCATGGGGAGCGACAGGTTACTAGTGAATTCTCTAGGTTAAAATTTAATAATCCTGCGTCTGCCCTTGCCTCCTGCTAGCAACGACAAAACACTCGACGGGGAGGAGGGGGCGACGTGCATCAACGATTTTTCTTTGCAACCGTAAGGGCATCTCTGAATACTGCAAGTGCACAGATCGTTTGTAGCTAGTTTCGAAATTCAGATATCGATCCCACAGGGAGTCCAAAGGTAAATGTTTATTGACTGCAAGTGTACAGATCATTTGTAGCTAGTTTCTAAATGTCGCACCTGAAGTTGTCACAGGTCTTCAAGTGAATTGACTGCAACTGTTGAGAATGAGAATAGAGTTTGGATTTAAATGAAAGTACTTAAGTAAAACTAAAATGTAAACTTAAGAAATAAAAAGCCTAAAAAGTAAAGAATGTTTTGTTTGTTGTTTTCTATAGATGACAAAGTAGGCGCGAGGAGTTTCAGTTCATGGTGATAGTGAATGTGCCGGGTGGATGAGTGATAACTATAACAATTATAATCTTATAAGTATGTGTGTAGGCGAGCAACCCATAATTAGCCGGAACTCCTCTTGGTAGATTTCATCCCAATTTCAATAATCCTACTAGGCTATTTACCACAACCATGGTCAGTTACTAGACGATTAAGATCCTTCAGGTTGCTTAGCAATTAAGATCCTTGGATCGGACTAATGCAATAAACTCGATGGTTCCTCGTTATTCTCAAGTCAAACTAGTTTCCAATTGATATCCCCGTGTCACTCGAGGATCGCCGGTCTACTAGCAAGCAAAATTCTATCAGTGTAAAACAAAGCATCATGTTGTCTGGGCCCTTAATTGGACAACATGCATTAAGCATCCCACAGATAGCCAAGAACACATAATATAGTAATTAAAATTAACCACAAACTTGATGGAAAATATATATGCACATCACATCTCACCAATACCCTACATCTCCCACGCCCAAGGGAACTTACTCGCACATGAGAGAAGAAAGCATCATCAATATAATAAATAAAGGAAGTTATTCTTGATATTACAGTGGAGTTACACAATAAAAAATAGAAATAGATCCAACACAATTCAAGTTGGGAAGAACAATCTCAAACCATAACCTTGAGGTGGAGATCTCTCTCTCTCTCTCAAGTAGAAGTGATGTCTATGGAGGTGTGGTGGCTAGGAGATCGAAGATCGTGGAGCGAGATGAAGAACGTCTCCCCTTCTTCTCCGGATCCCTTCTTTCTCCCAACTGGATATTATGGCGGCTCATGTGTTCTGTTTTCGACCTTGGCCTCTTCACGAAAGTTGTCCCTTTTAGTAAGACGAAGGAGAGGGCAACTATATGGCGGCAACTATACGGCGGCGACCCGTATAGTTGGTTGTTAAGCTTGTAATAAATTCTTGGCACACAAACAACACAAAAAGGATAAGGAGAGGTTATTACAGAGGCAATAACTTCCAAGACTCAAAAAAAGAAAAACTTATTGAAATAAATTTGGGTTATCTTCCAATAGTGCTTTTCTTTAACGCCTTTCAGCTAGGCATAGGAAGCAAGAATCAAGTATTTTCGAATGAAGAAGCATTAGGATTAACTTTCTTGCCCCTACCTTTCTTACCCTTACTCTTATCTTTAGGAACGTATGATTGCTTGGTGGAGAAGCAAAATGCATGATGCCCTTCATGTCCATAACAATGGGCATTGACGAGTCGAACCCTCGTCACCCGGTTTGTTCAGATGGTTCTAATGAAACTGATGAAGATTCGCTGTTAAAGGCCAAGCGTAGGAAAGCATATAAGAATTTGGACTCTTGTGGTACTTCCTCCTCCAAGTCTTTTCTCTCTTTTTCATCTACGCAAATTCGTTCTAAGCTTAATAGTGTAGGCATTAGTCTTGGTAAGAATGCTAGAGATGTTTCTAAATCTACTAAGGTCTTGACGCGGATCGAATCTGACCATCTAACGGTGGTTCCAAAAGCCTCGACCCCAGTTGTTTCCACTTACTCTGATGAGGATGAGGATGTGAATGCCACAACGGATGGTCAGCTCCTATATCATCTAGTTGGTGAAGTTCTGGAAGTAGGTTTTGATGATGACAGATTAGGTTTAGTATATGAACTAACTGCTTCTGGTCAGGAATCTTCTTTTGGTAAAAAGTGTAATAAATATCAGAAACAAGATTTGACACCTAAATCTATATTTGTTTCCCAATGAATGGCATGTTTTTGAATAGTGGAGGTCTTCGTGACTTGGCTAAACATTTACGTATTACACTTTGTTCTAGGCAACATAATTTCGATGGACGGGTAGAAGAGAGTTCTCTCAAAGTCTACTTGAGCGCCTTTTGGGTGGTATAGACTTTGTGTGGCATTATCATCCTCCTAGGGTATGGTCTTGGGAATTTTACTTGGTGTAAGGGTGGATACCATGGATATATTAGCTAGTCCGGAAGGGGAGTTCCACATCAAACTCCACATCTGTAACAAAGCTGATAATTTCATACAGAGCCTTGTCACTATGTATTGTGCATCCCAGGATGCGTTCAAGGCTGATTTTCTTCGAGAATTAGTGAACCTAGCGAAAGATAATCTGTACCCTATCCTTATAGGAGTGATTTTAATCTGGTACGGTTTCCATTCGAGAAGAGTAAAGGCCGTTTCGATGATCATTGGCCATTCATCTTTAATGCTGTCATCGACAACCTTGACCTGAAGGAAGTAACTATGATCGGTCGTCAATTTACTTGGGCTAACAGTCTGCCAGAACCTATATACGAAAAAGTAAATCACGTATTGATGGACTCATATTGGGAAGATTATTTCCCCCGAGTCTTGGTTCGTGCTCTAGAACGTATTAAGGTTCTGTCTGACCATGCTCCCATTCTATTGATTACTATATTACCTACGATAAGATGTTCCCGTCCGTTCATATTTAAACTCGGATGGTTACATCGGGAAGGTTTCCATGATATGGTCAAAACAGTATGGGAAATACTGGTACCGGGTAACAACCTAATCCATAGGTGGAACAATAAAGTGAGTCAGACACGCAAACACCTTGGGGTTGGGCACGTCACACAACTAGTATCCTTAAAAAATAAAATAAAAACGGCTATCAGCTACTATTCATGACCCTGAAGCTATAGCAGAAAATCATTTGTTAACTACACATGAAATTGGTCTGAAGAGGCAAGCGATTGCAGAGTTAGCACGATTGCTTTGTGAAGAGGAACTCAAATTGTATCAACGTTCCAAAGCCCAATTTATTTTGCATGGAGATTCGAATACTAGGTACTTCCATATTGTTGCTAATAGTAGACACAAGAAGAAACTGATTCAATATTTATCGTAAGATGAGGGGACGATTGAGGGACATGACCAGCTGAAATCTTACATTACAAATAACTACAAATGTTTGTGTAGGGAACCAGAAGTTGGTTCCATCTCTCTTTATGAATCCCAAACAAACGATGTGCCTCAGGTTTCTGTCCGGGAAAATGACCTATTGATGGCTCCCTGTTCTAAGGACGAGGTCAAGAAGGCTGTTTTCTAGATGGAACATAACAAAGCCCCTGGTCCTGATGGCTTATCAGCTGAGTTTTATCAGACTTTTTGGGATGTTGTCAAAACAGATCTTCTAGACATGTTTTATGCTTTGCATGCTGGTCAATTAAATTTTTTTGTTTGAATTTTAGAGAGATAATCTTACTGCCTATGATTAATGAAGCGCAGATTCAACAATATAGGCCAATCTGTCTTCTTAATGTTAGTTTTAAGATTTTCACCAAAGTGGCAACTATCAGATTAAACTCAGTGTCGGATCATGGAGTTCGTCCATCACAATCTGCCTTTATGCAAGGTCACAACATACTTGACAGTGTTGTGACCTTACATGAAACAGTTCATGAACTGTATAGGAAAAAGTTAAATGGAGTAATTATAAAAATTGATTTCAAAAAAGCCTATGATAAAGTCAAATGGCCTTTTCTTCAACAGACCCTTTGAATGAAAGTTTTTTCATATAAGTTGCAAGCATTAATCAATAGATTTGTGTCGGGAGATAGTGTTGCCATAAAAGTCAATGACGATGTTGGTAAATACTTTTAGAAAAAAAAGTTTGAGACAGGGAGATCCATTATCACCAATTCTATTTAATATAGTGACTGATATGCTCGATGTCATGATTGAGCGTGCCAAGTACGATGGAAAAATTTAAGGGGTGATTCCCCATCTTGTAGATGGAGGTTTATCAATCCTTCAATATGCCGACGACGCAATTCTATTTATGGAACATGTCTTAGAAAAAGCGAGAAATCTAAAACTGATTCTTTCAGCTTTTGAGGAACTATCAGGATTGAAAATTAATTTCTATGAAAGTGATTTTTTTTGTTTTGTCAAGGCCCGTGACACAGTTAGTCTCTACGCAGATGGAAATGTAAATTTCTCTCCATAGGGGGAAGATTGGTACTCATTAATTCAGTATTAAGTTATATGGATTGTATATGATATTTTCCCAACTACCAAAAGGAGTCTTACAGAGGCTGGATTGTTTCCGATAACGATTCTTTTGGCAAGGAGACAGTGAAAAGAAAAGTATCGACTGGCTATATGGAGTGTACTATGTCGCCCCAAAGATTAAGGTGGGTTGGGTATCCATGATCTTCAAAGCAAGAATACAACCATTCTTGGTAAATGGCTCTTCAAGTTATTAACTGAAGACGGGGTGTGGAAAACTGTCACATCCCAAAATTTTCCAAATTTTGTAATGTGAAAAATAAATAAACAAAATAAATAATTGTTGAAATTTAGGGTGAAAAGAAACTTTTTGATTCCAATTGGAAACATCAAAACCCAACTTGAACAAACTTTGAATGAAATTTGAATCCAACAAAATTCAAATTAAATGGAATGCATTCTTCATAAATCCATCTTGAAATTAAAACACTTGGAAAATAAACCAAATCCCTAAAACCCTAAGGGAGGGAAATCATTCCCAAGATATCTCTAAGACCATGGATTTGATCCATATAAAATTTTATCAATAAACATTTATAAATGATCAGGAATGACAAATGGAAATATTATAAAACCATAGAAATTGATTTCATTCAAATTTTTTTTGAAGCACAAACAGTAGGGAAATTCCCTACTGTGCCATTTTTCATTTATAAGCCGAGGTGGCTGATATTTACAGATTTATTATTACAATATCAGGGAGAGAGATTCACAATGTATCTAGCCATTGAGTCATCCCCTCCTAAAGACTAGGTTTTGCCCTATGCATAATCAGAGAGAAAGCTTCCTTGAACATGAATAGACATCTGTCTTGGCTGATATTCTCCTGGTCAAAGATTATTTTGTTTCTATGGTTCCATATATTCCAGCATCCTATAATAAGAACTTCTCTGAAATAGATGGAGTTTTGTCTTTGCTTCCCTTCCAGCAACATTTCTATGACAGGTAGACTTGTGTCCCATTCAATATTCATTTTCCACCAAAGATTTTGACTGAAATCGCATTCAAAGAATAGGTGCATGAGGCTTTCGGGCCGATCGGTTTGACCATCATCGCAGAGAACACAGTTACTGTCCTCCACATAGAAATTTTTTATTAAGAATCATTTCTTTAGTGTTCAGCCTGTCTAGTAGTAGGAGCCAGAAAAAGAAATTTTGCTTGGAAAGGCAGCAAGATTTCCATATCCATTTAAAAGGTGGTGGTGCTTATGGTGGATCCAAGATGGCTTCATATAATTTTTGGTAGAGAAAGCATCCCCCCATGGGAGAATCGACTTGTCATTATCATGCGGTCTGTTCATACTCTGAATAATATCATGCAACTCATTAAACTGTTGCATTGCAATGTCTGAAAGGGGCCAATGAAAAATGTCCATAGGATCACTGTTGATCAGAATGGACCCATGGCCACGTCACCGTCTTCCTCACCCACGCTGACCTCGCCCTCAACTTCGGCCGTTACTGCTCGTTCAAACCTCGGTTTAATCCGCTCAATTCTGCCAGCAATTCCTCCCCGCGATTACTCCCCTTTAACTTCCTCCCTCCCCTCCTTCTTTCCCTCAAACATCACACAACCAGAGCCACCAGGCTGTCCTTGATTTCGTTTGCAACCTCGCTGCCCCGACGAGCTCCTTTTCCCGATTCCGGCCAAGGCGCACCTCCCCTCTGCCTCTAACCCCCACGAGCATGATCCCCACCCTCTTGTGCATCTGCCAGTAGCTCCAGATCATCCGCGCGCGCCCCATATGCTCGGCAAAAACCACATCTGAGCATCGCCGCCGTCTGCCTCCGCTCCGTCGACCTTCCCTGGTGAGTACTGACCGCTCTTCTTCCTCTCGTTGATGCACGCATGATCACCGACCTCGTGCGCAGCTAATGCAGCCCTTATCTTGTCTTAGCATGGTCCGAAACGTCGCCAACAACGACAGCCCGAGCGCACCGCCACCAGAAGCTTCTCCGGCGAGCAATCACCGTCATCCTCGAGCGCCCCTTCGCCAACCAAGGACACAACGAGCATCAGCAAGATCACGCGATTCTGGTGAGCCACCGCACTCCTCTTCTATCCTCCTGTATCGCCGGCAACCACACCGCCAGAGCGCCGCCGCCGCGCAGCCGCCGCCAGCGCCGCCTGTTTCTGGTCAAGGCGCTAGGAACCGTCGGATCTAGATCGTAGCGTTGCGATAGATTTCTTAAGCGAAGGGGTACGAGAGCCTCTGTGCCATGCGATGTAACTTAGATCTAACGGCCTGTATCGGTTGATCCACGCGAACCGGTAACGTCCAGTAGGATCACGCCACGTGGCCCTGCCTGTTGTTTTAAAAGCAGATTTGATCTATTAGAGGCTAGATTTTGTAAAATCTATAACTTTTGATCCACACGTCCAAATTTTGCAAATTTTATATCAATGGAATCAGCAAAACAAACTCTATCTTTGTTTAGTAAATTTCTTCTATTAAATTGTTTGTTTTTGCAGAAACTTGTGTAGGCATATTTTGAACATAAAATTTATTCTAGAAATATTTTTATGGTAATTGGATTTTTTTGAACCTACTGACCATAGAAACCATCTTGTGGATTCAAAACATATTTTGTGAAGTTAGAGAATAAATCTTTGAATTGAAACATTTCTAGTCAAATAAAAAATGTTGTTTATATGTTAAAAATACTTTTTGGAGAAAAAACTTTGGGTAATTGATTTGGATAAACTCTCTGACCCTAAACACAAAGTTTTATGATTTAAAAATATATTTGGTGAGCCCTATAATAATTATTACTTTGCTAAAGGCGTTTTCAACAACATAAAATATTGATTTGGTATAAAATGGTTTATAAGTAAAACCTTTTGCAAATGGTATCATTATTGAACACTTGACCATAAAACACTTACAATTGTGTTTAAAAATGTATTTGTCAAACACTAGAAGAAATTACCTTGATTTAAACCATTTCTAGCAAAACAAACATGACTTAAAGTGGCCATTTTCACTAACTTGATACCCAATGATTTTGCCATTTTTATAAATTACCAATATGTGTTTTAGAATGTTTATAACCTATTAGAAACCACTTTTCCAAATAAAACATCTTTGGCATGTTTGCATACATAGCTTTGTTTTATTATTCTATGTGATGATTGCTTGAATGGTAGATTGAAATTGTGGCTTGCTTGATTGAATTGTAGTGACATTTGAAGAGTGTGACTATTGCAAAGATCAAGGAGTGAAATTATAATCTCTACCAAAAAGGAAAGTGGTGCTTCATACTTTTGTCCCATTATTTTCACTATGCATTAGTGATATTTCTAAGTAGGACTTGCATAGAATTTTGCTAAGTATAAACTATGCCATGGGAAATCCTAGTAGATGAAACCTTAGTGGAATTTTCCTAAAGTTAAGATTCCTACTACCACCATGCTTAGCTTAGCTAGTAGAAAACAAGGGTGGATTATATTCATGCTATATAATATTTCTAAGTCAAGGACTTGTGTTTTGTTTAATAAAACAACTAAGTGAATGAATCACCTGGGTGGAATGGTATTGCTTGGAAGGATTTTTGTTGAGTGGTTACACAAGGCCCATTTCTATGGTTTACCTTGTGTATCTCACTTGAGGAATGCCACCCAGGAACAAAGAGATTTGAGATGTCAAATGTGGAGAAGCTTCAAGTGCAGCCACTTGGCATTATGGGCTCTGCCTGGATCATATAGGTTGCAATAACTTAGCCAAATGAACAGTTTGTGGTAGGGGATGATAGGTTGGAACGCGTCCATTCTGGTCTAAGTGAAGGCTTCTAAAAGATCTTGTCTTGGTGAAACCAAGTCTTGTGGGGAAAGTGCACCTCCTCTATAGAGTGTAAAATCTAAGTATTTAGCCATGTCCCTAGCAAAGGACAATTTGAGCATTAAGACATGGAAGCTATCAAGAATCTCCTCATCCCAATTTCCTAAGTTAAAAATTGTGGTTGAACAAGGGTGAAGGTTCACCAATTTATATTGGTGGTTCCTTGGGTGTTTTTGACAAGCAAAAACTTAGTGTTTTCAAATGATAAGGAAAAACTATTTGAGCAAAGCAAGCCTAAGCTCCACTTAGACAAATGCATATAGATGATAGTTAGCACTATACTACCATAGTATCACTTGCCAATACAATTCAACTGTATTGACCCTTGTGGCTGTAACTTATTATGTTGCCGGTTTTGTTTGATGTTAGTGAAGTGTGTTGATTAGGATTACAAGTCTACAACCAACATGATTTCTTGTGGCACTTTGAAGATGAAGGACTCCATGCTATAGTTATTTATGTTGCATTGTATTGAGATAGCCAAATGATCTATGTAAGATGTAATGAATTATTTTTATTCTGGTTATAAAGTTGTATTATGACCTTTGTTTCTTGATATTACATCTTAACTGTGGATGCTAGCTATTGATCCAGGGACTAGCATTGCAATCACAGGGATCCTTACCTTTATCAGGGTGGGATCTTTAGATGGTATCAGAGCACTGTGTTGCCTGTAGGATTGTAACCCTAGGATTGGACAAAACCCCTAGAAAAATAGGAGTTGTTTTTGTTCCAAAACTTTTTACAAACAATCTTGTAACTCTTTCCTCAACCATTTTGGTTTTGATTCTACATCTCTTCCTTTTCAAACTTCATGGACGAAGCCTCAACCATGAGCAAAGGACTTCACCAACTCAAATGACTTCAACTTCAACATCATTCACTAACTTGATACCCAATGATTTTGCCATTTTTATAAATTACCAATATGTGTTTTAGAATGTTTATAACCTATTAGAAACCACTTTTCCAAGGAAACAATCCCCTTGGCATGTTTGCATACGTAGCTTTGTTTTATTATTCTATGTGATGATTGCTTGAATGGTAGATTGAAATTGTGCCTTGCTTGATTGAATTGTAGTGACATTTGAAGAGTGTGACTATTGCAAAGATCAAGGAGTGAAATTATAATCTCTACCAAAAAGGAAAGTGGTGCTTCATACTTTTGTCCCATTATTTTCACTATGCATTAGTGATATTTCTAAGTAGGACTTGCATAGAATTTTGCTAAGTATAAACTATGCCATGGGAAATCCTAGTAGATGAAACCTTAGTGGAATTTTCCTAAAGTTAAGATTCCTACTACCACCATGCTTAGCTTAGCTAGTAGAAAACAAGGGTGGATTATATTCATGCTATATAATATTTCTAAGTCAAGGACTTGTGTTTTGTTTAATAAAACAACTAAGTGAATGAATCACCTGGGTGGAATGGTATTGCTTGGAAGGATTTTTGTTGAGTGGTTACACAAGGCCCATTTCTATGGTTTACCTTGTGTATCTCACTTGAGGAATGCCACCCAGGAACAAAGAGATTTGAGATGTCAAATGTGGAGAAGCTTCAAGTGCAGCCACTTGGCATTATGGGCTCTGCCTGGATCATATAGGTTGCAATAACTTAGCCAAATGAACAGTTTGTGGTAGGGGATGATAGGTTGGAACGCGTCCATTCTGGTCTAAGTGAAGGCTTCTAAAAGATCTTGTCTTGGTGAAACCAAGTCTTGTGGGGAAAGTGCACCTCCTCTATAGAGTGTAAAATCTAAGTATTTAGCCATGTCCCTAGCAAAGGACAATTTGAGCATTAAGACATGGAAGCTATCAAGAATCTCCTCATCCCAATTTCCTAAGTTAAAAATTGTGGTTGAACAAGGGTGAAGGTTCACCAATTTATATTGGTGGTTCCTTGGGTGTTTTTGACAAGCAAAAACTTAGTGTTTTCAAATGATAAGGAAAAACTATTTTGAGCAAAGCAAGCCTAAGCTCCACTTAGACAAATGCATATAGATGATAGTTAGCACTATACTACCATAGTATCACTTGCCAATACAATTCAACTGTATTGACCCTTGTGGCTGTAACTTATTATGTTGCCGGTTTTGTTTGATGTTAGTGAAGTGTGTTGATTAGGATTACAAGTCTACAACCAACATGATTTCTTGTGGCACTTTGAAGATGAAGGACTCCATGCTATAGTTATTTATGTTGCATTGTATTGAGATAGCCAAATGATCTATGTAAGATGTAATGAATTATTTTATTCCTGGTTATAAAGTTGTATTATGACCTTTGTTTCTTGATATTACATCTTAACTGTGGATGCTAGCTATTGATCCAGGGACTAGCATTGCAATCACAGGGATCCTTACCTTTATCAGGGTGGGATCTTATAGATGGTATCAGAGCACTGTGTTGCCTGTAGGATTGTAACCCTAGGATTGGACAAAACCCCTTAGAAAAATAGGAGTTGTTTTTGTTCCAAAACTTATTTACAAACAATCTTGTAAACTCTTTCCTCAACCATTTTGGTTTTGATTCTACATCTCTTCCTTTTCAAACTTCATGGACGAAGCCTCAACCATGAGCAAAGGACTTCACCAACTCAAATGACTTCAACTTCAACATCATCAAGGACTTCAACTTTATTTTCACCAAGGAATTCAACTTGGATATCACTAATGACTACAAGTGAAACAAGAAATATTACTCAAGACTTGAAGACTAAGGAAACACAACTTAGAAGGAACCATCATCCCCTTGAAGATTTGTGACCAAGACACAAGAATTTCCCAAGGAAACCATGATCTCATTCAAGAAGAAACAACCAAGAATAATGGAATGATCTCAAGTGAACCATATAGTTGGGCCACCATATTTAGTTTAGATCAAACCCACCAACTTATGTGGTGTAACAAAAATATTTTGTTGCCTAAAAATGTGCTTGAAACTTGTTGTTTGAGTGGAATGTTTGTTTGTGATTGCTTGCACATTGCTTGTGTGATTTGTGATGTGTGTGATTAGACTTCTTTCTTAGAAATCTTTTGCCTATTCTAATTCCAATCCAACCCAAACAGATGACTACTCCAATAAACTCCAACATCAAGAATGGTGACAGCAACCAAGAGATGCACATGAGAGAACAACTACTAGTAAAACAAACCCATTTGCATCAGTTGACAACTCAGTTTTTAGCCAACAACAATGAGTTAGACCCAACCATGCAAAAGTTTTTGGAAATTCAATCCCAATTGTTGCAAGGGATGACCACTCAAATGATCAACATGAAAGACATCCTTTCCCAAGGAGAGGGTGACAACAATGATGTCAAGAATGATATTATGGAAGGAACTCAAGCTTGCAATATTTGTGGAGACATGGATCACACTTCCAAAGAGCATGGAGATCAATGCCCAAATTGTGAAGAGAAACATCCAACTAATCAATGCCCCACATCTCAAGCTACATGCTTTCCATGTGAAGGAAATAATCATGTCCCTATTCAATGCCCCATCTATTCCATAGTTCAACAAAGGAAACAAGGTGGAGTGCATCAACAATTTGTAAACCCTCATGAGAAAACAACTTCCACCAAGAAGGATGAATACAGAGGAAAATCTCAGCTTGCACCTCCATGCAATATGACTCAACTTGATGGACAAAAGAGGAAACATATGTATTATCCAGGGAAACGATTAAGGAGACCAGGAGACTTTCCCACCTTTGAGGTGAGATATGAAGAGCATGAACTAGAAGAACTCCTAGCTTTGGAGAGACCCAAAAAGAAGAAGAAGGACATAAGCCAGTTGCAATGTTACAATTGCAAAGAGATGGGACACTATGCTAGTGATTGCCCATAAAAGAAAAAGAACCAAGGAAATAAACAAGAGGAATTGATACCAAAGAAGAAGAAGGATAATAGCCAAGTGATGTGTTTCAAATGCAAAGAGCTAGGCCATTATGCAAACAAATGTCTAGAGAAGTCTCATCAAGATCCCAAGCAAGCCAAGATGTAATCTAGTTGAGAAATTTTTAAGGGTGGTAGTACCCTAGTTGCTTTGATCCAATTTGTAACACCTATCTTTTCCAAATCTCGGGACGAGATTTCTTTTAAGGGTGGTAGCCTGTCACATCCCAAAATTTTCCAAATTTTGTAATGTGAAAAATAAATAAACAAAATAAATAATTGTTGAAATTTAGGGTGAAAAGAAACTTTTTTTGATTCTAATTGGAAACATCAAAACCCATCTTGAACAAACTTTGAATGAAATTTGAATCCAACAAAATTCAAATTAAGTGGAATGCATTCTTCGTAAATGCATCTTGAAATTAAGACACTTGGAAAATAAACCAAATCCCTAAAACCCTAATGGAGGGAAATCATTCCCAAGATATCTCTAAGACCATGGATTTGATCCATATAAAAGTTTATCAACAAACATTTATAAATGATCAGGAATGACAAATGGAAATATTATAAAACCATATAAATTGATTTCATTCAATTTGGAACCATAGGTAAAATCTTATGAATTTAGTAAGATAAGGAAAATAGATTTCCAAAGATAATAATGCTCCTATCTAAAATCCATACCAAATGGTGATCAAATAATCCTAAAGAGATTAAAAGGATAAACAAATATTAAATAAAATTTTACAAGTTGGAATCACCATTTTTGGATCTTTAAATAAAAAGATATGGAATTTATAAAATAAAAGAAGTAATAAATAAAAAAGATTATTTTAAAGAGCCAAATTAAAACTTGGCCAAGAAAATAAAATAAAATATTTTTGTTTAATAAAAAGAGTAAAGGATTATTTAAATAAAATCATGAAGATTTATTATTATCCAATTTCATTTAAGTAAAGACAATTCCCATTTTAGATGAACATTAAAAACAAAATAAAGTATTTTAAATAATAATTCAAAGTGATTTATTTTTTTAATAAAACCATATACTTTGTTTAGTAAATTTCTTCTGTTAAATTGTTTGTTTTTGCAGAAACTTGTGTAGGCATATTTTGAACATAAAATTTATTCTAGACATATTTTTATGGTAAAATCTTTGGCAATTGGATTGTTTTGAACCTACTGACAATTGAAACCAACTTGTGGATTCAAAAACATATTTTGTGAAGTTAGAGAATAAATCTTTGAATTGAAACATTTCTAGTCAAATAAAAAATGTTGTTTATATGTTAAAAATACTTTTTGGAGAAAAATCTTT
The DNA here is from genome assembly GCA_910589765.1 of Avena atlantica. Taxonomy (NCBI): domain Eukaryota; kingdom Viridiplantae; phylum Streptophyta; class Magnoliopsida; order Poales; family Poaceae; genus Avena; species Avena atlantica. The sequence continues at coordinate 4,997,337 of OU342736.1, read as the reverse complement.
GGGAAATGATTTGGATTAAACTCTCTGACCCTAAACACAAATTTTTATGATTTAAAAATATATTTGGTGAGCCCTTTAAAAATTATTACTTTGCTAAAGGCATTTTCAACAACATAAAATATTGATTTGGTATAAAAATGGTTTATAAGTAAAACCTTTTGCAAATGGTATCAATATTGAACACTTGACCATAAAACACTAACATTTGTGTTTATAAATGTATTTTTCAAACACTAGAAGAAATTACCTTGATTTAAACCATTTCTAGCAAAACAAAAATGACTTAAAGTGGCCATTTTCACTAACTTGATATCCAATGATTTTGCCATTTTTATAAATGACCAATATGTGTTTTAGAATGTTTATAACCTATTATAAACCACTTTTCCAAATAAAACAATCTTTGGCATGTTTGCATACATTGCTTTGTTTTATTATTCTATGTGATGATTGCTTGAATGGTAGATTGAAATTGTGCCTTGCTTGATTGAATTGTAGTGACATTTGAAGAGTGTGACTATTGCAAAGATCAAGGAGTGAACTTATAATATCTACCAAAAAGGCAAGTGGTGCTTCATAATTTTGTCCCATTATTTTCACTATGCATTAGTGATATTGATAAGAAGGACTTGCATAGAAGACAAGGGTGGATTATATTCATACTATGGAATATTTCTAAGTCAAGGACTTGTGTTTTGTTTAATAAAACAACTAAGTGAATGAATCACCTAGGTGGAATGGTATTGCTTGGCAGGATTTTTGTTGAGTGGTTACACAAGGCCCATTTCTATGGTTTACCTTGTGTATCTCACTTGAGGAATGCCACCCATGAACAAAGAGATTTGAGATGTCAAATGTTGAGAAGCTTCAAGTGCAGCCACTTGGCATTATGGGCTCTGCCTGGATCATATATGTAACATCCCAAAAATATTAAACTAGAATCATCAAACTCTAATCATCAAATTTAGGGTTAACAAAAACTTTTCTAATTAAAAATATGAAATCATTCATATGATTGTGCATTAGAATTTGGATTCTTTTGAATAGCCATGATTATGTGTTTCCTTGCTTGTGAAATGATTGTTAGGTGAAATAAACATCATCTAAACAATCCCCACACTTTTCCCAAAGACAAATAAATCAAAACAAACAAAATAAGGGAATGGTCACTTTGGCTAATTTAACTCCCATGCCTACTTTGGCTATCTCTAACTTTCAGAACTTAATAGAAACTTGTTTGGATCTTTGCACCCCTTGATAGTACTCATAACAAGGTATCAAGGCCCACTTTGTGATGATCCAAAAACATTTAAATGCATAGTTTAAATGATAGTTCAAACTTGAATCTATATCATATGGGAAGATCCCACTTTTTCAAAAACCACCTCAAACAAGCTCAACTTTCAAAACCCAAGCATCCGCAGACTCACCAGCACCTGCCTTGCACACCCACCGAAAATCTTTTCAAAATTCAAAACTTGAATTCATGCAGCCATTTCATCAAACACCTTGCAGATGCAAATCAAATAAAATCCAAACACTATTTGGAGCAGTGATTTGAGCCTAACTTGTTCCCTCTCTCGTTACACTAGCCTCAGTAGATCATCTAGCAAACTTAACTAAGCTCTAGCCCCACTGTAAACTCGCCAATGTCATCAATGGTGAACAGGCCGAGCCTCACCATGTCACCCCAGTGTGGACAGCAGGCTAGAGCAGCACTAGCCTCGCCAACCTTGTCTGGGAGCAAGCCCCACCGCCACTCCATGTCCCAGCCCCGAGCGATGCCAGCCCCTGGACCACACGCACAGACCTTGCCAACCTTCTATGGAACCATGCCGAGAGCGCGCCCCGTGCGCCACGCTTGACAGATGCCCATAGACCGCGCGCCACCCTCGCCGCGTGCATACGTGATCACCACCATCCCAGCAACCCCGCAGACACGCCCGTTCGCCGCCGCGCAGACCACGCACGTTGTGCGCCATAAAAACTTCCGTCGGGCACGCGCAGAGCAGCGCAGCGTTCCGACCAATCTGCACCGCCCCACGCCTCGCCACCACGCCGTTGAGCTTCGCCACGTAGCACATCACCGCCCCCTACCCTCGCCCACGCCGATAGCCCTCTGTGCCGTCGACCACGACGAGCTCCGCTTGCGCCCGTCGGTGCCCTCTCGCCACTATAAATAGAGGCCATCCCCAACCGAATTGAGCACACCATCTCACTCCCCTCTCCTCACTGATCGTTCCACCCCATTCCCGGAGCAAGGCGAGCAGCGCATTACCGGAATTTGGCCGGAGCCCGCCGCTGCTGGAGAAGAAGGGAGCCAGCGATTGGAACCACCCCAGGAGAAGCTGCCGGTACCAGGAGGTTCGCCGTCGTCGACTTCGTCGTTCGCCCGCATCGCCGACCCTCGCCTAAGCCCCGGTGAGCCTCCCACGACCCCCCACCAGCCGTGTTAGGGTTCTGTCTCGCCGGCGCTGCCCGACGTGGACGATGAACCAGAGCCGTTGGATTAGAACTAGATCCAACGCACCACGTTGCCCCGTATCGCTTCGCACCCCCCCCCCCCTCCCGGCTCACTGACGCATGGGTACAGCAACTTGAGCAGCCCTCATAAGCACTGTGCGTAGCAGGCCGGCACATTAGCAGTTCCCGCGTAGCCCGCTCGTTTGAATTTGGATTTTTCCATTTTCATTCAAACACGGTTCTGTACCTAGTTTCAAAAATCAACCCAGCTCGATTCAGTGAACCAAATTGAATGAAACCAATTTTGTTATAAAGGTTTTGAAATGCTTAATCCAAGCCCGTTGGATTCAAATCATTTGGATCTATGGATCAACCTTGGTAAAAATAACAAGGCAGAAGCTTTTCTGCATTCAAACATTTTTCAAATTTAAACCATAATAGCTTTTGAGTTGATTCCAACTCTCAAAAATCACATTTGATCCTACCTTTCGGAATATATAAAACATATGGGTTTACTTACAGAAATAATGTTCAAGTAATAAAAGAATACCACATAAACATTTCTAGTCACTTTATTTAAATGAAATAAAAGGTTAAATCTTATTAAATTGTGACACCACTTTAAATCAAATTCCCATGTACTGAAATGTGTGGTGATGACATGTGTCAACATGATCCCATGTTTGGTTTGGATAATATTAAATATTAAATAGTTTTTCAATGAGTAGAAATTACTTTTCTAAAAATAAAAGATAGTAAACCAAACTTTAATCTTGTAATGTTAGTGATGATGCTAGATCATCTATAGAACCCTTTTGTGTGATGATTGAAAGTAGTTAAGTATCGTTTGGTGATTGTGTACCTCGTATTTATTCATAGACGCTAGTACCGACCAAGGATACGAGGAGGAAGGAGGATACTACGAAGAAGAAGCCGAGGAGAACTTCAACCACTGCTCTGCACAAGGCAAGCCTAATACTACTAGTTGAATGAACAAGCTAACACTTGCAATTATGAGAGTTACATAACCAAAGGGAGAATGCAGGAGAGGATCTTCGTGGAGACCCCTGCTCCTATCTCAGCGATGATGATGATTTTCTGGAGGATCAGGCTATGGACTTATTCACCGATGAGGATGATTTCGCCTTCATCGATGACGATGAGGATGATGAATACACCGACTCTGAGGAGTAGTAGCACTTGAGCACTAGCGTAGTGAGTTGTATTCGGTCCCACTGTATCATAGTTTTCAGAATGGTTCTTAAAACCATCTGCTTTTCTTGCTTTGTGGTGTGTGTTTGTATCGTGTGCTATGAATGAATGAATGAAAATCAAGTTGCTAGAAAAATCTGAGTCAAAATTTAAAAACTTTTCAAAGTCCCTAAACCTTAGAAATTTTCCTCTTTTCTCATGATCTATCTCAATCTTCAGATGCCACGCGGAGGAAGTAGTTCATCCCCAGACCCGATGTTGCAGATCCTGCAAATGTTGGTTTCTGACCGCGAAGCTGAAAGGGCCGAACGTCAAGCCAACTTAGCCACCCTTCAACAGATAGCCCAGATATCCCACAACAATCAAGGCCACGGAAATCAGGACAACCATGGATCTAAGGTCAAGAATTTCCAGAACACCAACCCACCTGTTTTCACTAAGTCAGAAGAGCCCCTAGATGTAGACGATTGGCTGCAAACCATGGAAAATAACCTAGAAGTCGCCGGACTGGAAGCCAACGAGAAAGTTCTGTTCGCCACCCACTATCTAGCCGGAGATGCCAGAGCATGGTGGAACAGCGTTCGTGCAATGACCGGAGGACAGATGATGACCTGGGAGGAATTCAAGGTCAAGTTCAGCAGAACCCATGTGCCACCAGGTTTGATCAAAAGAATGAGAGATGAGTTCAGAGAACTGAAGCAAGGACGGATGACCATAGTGGAATACCGTGACAAATTTTTGTCATTATCTAGGCATGCCCCGGATGAGATCGACATCGAAGCCAAGAAGAAGGAGAGATTCTTGAATGGTCTGCACGATGAGATGCAGACGGTGTTAGTCAATATCCCTTTTGCTGATATCGAAGCCCTTGTCGACTCTGCTATCCAAATGGAAGGAAAGATCAACCAAGTCAACGAGAACCGCAAGCGTCGTATGATGCATCAGCCAGGAACCCATCTGACCCCAAAGTATCGCCCCAACCCATCTCCAGGATTTTCCCCGAGAACCAACAGCCCCCCGATGAACCGTTCGACCTATCCCAACCGTGGAAACCCAAGGCCCGGAGGAAATCACAACAACCCCAGCAACTCTAACCATGTTAACCGTGCCCCACCCAAGTTCAACAACAACAACGCAGCCGCCAACACCAACACTGCCCTGAGGACTAGAAGCAATGTTGTGCCTGTTGCAACAAAGGACAAGTCGCAAGTGACTTGTTATGACTGTGGAAATAAAGGACACTACTCCAACGAGTGCCCCACCAAGAAGAATACCGCAGCCCCCAATGCAAATGCCCCAGCTCAGCAGCAGCGTCGTGTTCAGCCTGGCAGAAGGTTTGCCCCAGGGAACTCGCTCAACCGCAACTGCCGTCTTTTTATCATGCATACTAAAGAAGCTCAGGAAGCGCCAGAAGTCGTGCTGGGTATGTTTTATGTTAATTCAGTACTTGCTAGAGTGTTGTTCGGTTCTGGTGCATCGCATTCATTTGTCACCGAAGAATTTTCCTGCACTAGTAAGATTCAACCAACAAAACTGAAGCATGTTATGATTGTTCAAATCCCCGGTTCAACCACCAAGGCTAGGCAAATTTGCAAAGCCGTCCCTATCTGAATCCATGGCATAGATTTTTATGCTAACCTAATAGTACTCGGAACTAAAGGTTTGGAAGTAGTACTAGGAATGGATTGGATGTCCAAACATAAAGGATTGATTGACTGTGCCAACAAAGCCATAACCATGACCAGTACAGCCGGAATATCAGTCGAGCATATATCTGAAACCTTACCTCGTCAATTCAAGTGCAACAAGAGTATAGCCAAACCTACCATTGACCAAGTCTAGATAGTCTGTGAATACCCCGATGTATTTCTAGATATTTTGCCCGGTATGTCCCCAGATCGGGATATCGAGTTTATCATTGAATTAATTCCCGGAACAGGACCCATAGCCCAGAGACCCTATAGTATGAACCCGTATGAACTAGCAGAACTGAAGAAGCAACTGGATTCCATGTTGGAAATTGGATTAATTCAACCAAGTGCGTCACCATGGAGATCACCTATCTTATTTGTGGACAAGAAGGATGGAGGTAACCGTTTGTGTACGGATTATCGGAAGTTGAATGATGTCACCATCAAGAACAAGTACCCATTGCCCAAGATAGAAGATTTGTTTGATCAGTTGACCGGTGCCAAAGTGTTTTCTAAGATTGATCTTAGGACTGGCTATCATCAACTCAAGATTCGCGCAGAGGATATTCCAAAGACTGCCTTTACCACCAGATATGGATTATACGAGTATACTGTCATGTCTTTTGGATTGACCAATGCCCCCGTTTATTTCATGAATCTCATGAATAAGATTTATATGGACTTCCTGGATAAGTTTGTCGTTGTCTTCATCGATGACATTCTGATTTATTCCAAATCAGAAGAAGAACATGAGCTACACCTAAGGACCATTCTTGGAACCCTTAGAGAGCATCAGTTGTATGCCAAGTTTAGCAAATGTGAATTCTGGTTAGAGGAGGTAGGATTCCTCGGCCACATTGTATCAGCCGGAGGAATTGCTGTTGAACCTGCTAAGGTGAAAGATGTCGAAGATTGGCAAGCCCCAACCACTCAGACCCAAGTTTGTGCATTTCTCGAATTGGTGGGATATTAGCGCAAGTTCGTAGAAGGATTCTCGAGTATCGCCCGACCCATGACTCAATTGCTGAAGAAGGACAAGAAGTTTGAATGGACCGACAAATGTGAAGCGAGTTTTCAAGAACTCAAGAGAAGATTGATTTCAGCCCCAATCTTAATCATGCCGGATATCACGAAGCCCTTTGACGTGTATTGCGACGCATCCAAGATCGGTCTCAGATGTGTGCTAATGCAAGAAGGCAAAGTTATATCTTATCTATCCCGACAATTGAAACAACATGAGAAAAATTACCCAACCCATGACCTCTAACTCGCAGCCGTAGTTCTAGCCCTAAAGACATGGAGGCACTACCTGATGGGAAATCGTTGTGAGATTTATTTGGATCACAAGAGCCTGAAGTATATATTCACTCAGAAGGAGCTGAATATGAGGTAGAGAAGATGGATTGAGCTAATCAAGGATTACGATCTGGACATTCACTATCACCCTGGTAAAGCCAACGTGGTAGCAGATGCCATTAGAAGATTGCCGTGCCGCTTGAACTCCATGATTTTGAAGGAGCAACCAAGCTTGGACAAAGAAATGGAAGATTTTCGAATGGAATTAGTGAGTGAAGGATTTTTGGATAGCATAGAACTTCAACCCACTTTGATCAGCCAGATCAAAGAGGCGCAGAAAGGAAATGCTAGTATCGATGGAATCAAGCGTCGTATTGGTATAGGCAAAGTACCCGGATTCACCGAAGACGAAGGAGTTTTTTGGTACAAAGGACGCCCTTGTGTACCAGCAGATTTGGAATTGAAAGAAGTTATTCTGAAGGAAGCTCATGATACTCTTTATTCTATCCACCCCGGAGGAACGAAGATGTATGAAGATTTGAAATGGCAATTTTGGTGGCATAAGATGAAGAGAGAAATCGGAAGCTATATCGCCAAGTGTGATATATGTCAGAGAGTCAAGGAAGGACATCAAAGACCCGCTGGATTGTTGCAACCATTCCAGATTCCGGAATGGAAATGGGATTCCGTTGGAATGGACTTTATCACCAGATTGCCTACTTCTAGTAGGGGAAATGACTCTATCTGGGTCATAGTGGACAGATTGTCCAAAGTCGCCCATTTCTTACTCGTCAAGACCACCTATCAAAATTCGAAGCTAGCGGAGTTATACATCGCTAGAATCGTCAGTTTGCATGGAGTCCCCAAGAACATCGTATCGGATCGAGGAACTCAGTTTACCTCGAGATTCTGAAAGAATGTCCCAGAAAGTTTAGGAACCCGTCTAGATTTCAGCACCGCTTATCACCCTCAGACTGATGGACAAATGGAGCGAGTAAATCAAATACTTGAAGATATGTTGAGAGCATGTGTGTTAGAATATGGATCTAAGTGGGAAGACTGTCTGTCGTTCACAGAATTTTCTTACAACAATAGTTATCAAGCTAGTTTGCAAATGGCCCCATTTGAATTTATGTATGGAAGAAAGTGTCACACCCCCCTGAACTGGTCGGAAGTAGGAGAGAGTCAGATTTTTGGACCCGACATCCTACGAGAATCAGAAGAGAAGGTTCACAAGATTCGTGAGCACCTCAAGACAGCCCAGTCCAGACAGAAGAGTTACGCCGACAAGAGACGTAGAGACCTCTCCTTTAACATAGGAGATTTTGTGTATCTGAAAGTGTCGCCATTGAAGGGAATGCAACGTTTCCAACTCAAAGGAAAGTTAGCCCCCAGATATATCAGACCTTTCAAAATTCTGAACCATCGAGGAGAAGTGTCGTATCAATTGGAACTACCCGAGGAGATGTCAGCCGTGCACAATGTGTTCCATATCTCATTACTTCGCAAGTTTCTCGAAGTCCCGGAGCAGACCGAAGTGTTCAAGAATATTGATCACCGGACCATAGAGATCAACAATGACCTGACCTATCCCGAAGTGCCCACCCGTATTTTGGAAGAATCTTTCAGAACTACCAGAACCCGAAGCATCAAGTTTCTCAAGATTCAGTGGAGCAACCACACAGAAGAGGAAGCTACCTGGGAGCGCGAAGATCACATCAGGACGGAGTTTCCCGATCTCTTCAAATCCTAGGTAATCTTTTCGTCCTTTTTTAAATCTTGGGACGAGATTTTGTTTAAGGGGGGAAGGTTTATAACATCCCAAAAATATTTAACTAGAATCATCAAACTCTAATCATCAAATTTAGGATTAACAAAAACTTTTCTAATTAAAAATATGAAAGCATTCATATGAGTGTGCATTAGAATTTGGATTCTTTTGAATAGCCATGATTATGTGTTTCCTTGCTTGTGAAATGATTCTTAGGTGAAATAAACATCATCTAAACAATCCCCACACTTTTCCCAAAGACAAATGAATCAAAACAAACAAAATAAGGGAATGGTCACTTTGGCCAATTTAACTCCCATGCCTACTTTGGCTATCTCTAACTTTCAGAACTTTATAGAAACTTGTTTGGATCTTTGCACCCCTTGATAGTACTCATAACAAGGCATCAAGGCCCACTTTGTGATCATCCAGAAACATTTAAATGCATAGTTTAAATGACAGTTCAAAATTGAATCTATATCATATGGGAAGATCCCACTTTTTCAAAAACCACTCAAACAAGCTCAACTTTCAAAACCCAAGCATCCACAGACTCACCAGCAGCTGCCTAACACACCCACAAAAAATCTTTTCAAAATTCAAGACTTGAATTCATGCGGCCATTTCATCAAACACCTTGCAGATGCAAATCAAATAAAATCCAAACACTATTTGGAGCAGTGATTTGAGCCTAACTTGTTCCCTCTCTCGTTACACTAGCCTCAGTAGATAATCTAGCAAACTTAACTAAGCTCTAGCCCCACTGTAAACTCGCCAATGTCATCAATGGTGAATAGGCCGAGCCTCACCATGTCACCCCAGTGTGGACAGCAGGCTAGAGAAGCACTAGCCTCGCCAACCTTGTCTGGGAGCAAGCTAGCACCCCACTACCACTCCCTGTCCCAGCCGCGAGCGATGCCAGCCCCTGGACCACACGCACAGACCTTGCCAACGTTCTCTGCAACCATGCCAGAGAGCGCCCCGTGCGCCACGCTCGACAGACGCCCACAGACCGCGCGCCGCCCTCGCGGCGTGCATACGTGATCACCACCATCCCAGCAACCCCGTAGACACGCCCGTTCGCCTTCGTGCAGACCACGCACGCTGTGCACCATAAAAACTTCCGTCGGGAATGCGCAGAGCACCGCAGTGTTCCGACCAATCCGCACCACCCCACGCCTCGCCACCATGTCGTTGAGCTTCGAAAGGGAGCACAGCACCGCCCCCTACCGTCGCCCATGCCGATAGCCCTCTGTGCCATCGACCACGATGAGCTCAGCTTGCGCCCATCGGTCCCCTCTCGCCACTATAAATAGAGGCCACCCCCAGCCGAATTGAGCACACCATCTCACTCCCCTGTCCTCACTGATCGTTCCACCCCGTTCCCGGAGAAAGGCGAGCAGCGCATCGCTGGAATTTGACTGGAGCCCGCCGCTGCTGGAGAAGAAGGGAGCCAGCGATTGGAGCCTCCCCAGGAGAAGCTGCCGGTACCAGGAGGTTCGCCGTCGTCGACTTCGTCGTTTGCCCGCATCGTCGACCCTCGCCTGAGCCCCGGTGAGCCTCCCACGACCCACCACCTGTCGCGTTAGGGTTCTGTCTCGCCGGCGCTGCCCGACGTGGACGATGAACCAGAGTCGTTGGATTAGAACTAGATCCAACGCACTACGTTGCCCCGTACCACTTCGCACCACCCATCTCACTGACGCGTGGGGACAGCAACTTAACCAGCCCGCGTAAACGCTGTGCGTAGCAGGCCGGCCCATTAGCAGTTCCCGCATAGCCCACTCGTTTGAATTTATATTTTTCCATTTTCATTCAAACACAGTTCTGTACCTAGTTTCAAAAATCAACCCAGCTCTATTCAGTGAACCAAATTGAATGAAACCAATTTTGTTAGAAATATTTTGAAATGCTTAATCCAAGCCCGTTGGATTCAAATCATTTGGATCTATGGATCAATCTTGGTAAAAATAACAAGGCAGAAGCTTGTCTGCATTCAAACATTTTTTAAATTTAAACCATAATAGCTTTTGAGTTGATTCCAACTCTCGAAAATCACATTTGATCCTACCTTTCAGAAAGTATAAAAACATATGGGTTTACTTATAGAAATAATGTTCAAGTAATAAAAGAATGCCACATAGACATTTCTAGTCACTTTATTTAAATGAAATAAAAGGTTAAATCTTATTAAATTGTGACACCACTTTAAATCACATTCCCATGTAATGAAATGTGTGGTGATGAGATGTGTCAACATGATCCCATGTTTGGTTTGGAGAATATTAAATCTTAAGTAGTTTTTCAATGAGTAGAAATTACTTTTCTAAAAATAAAAGAAAGTAATGCACTAAGCAAGCCTAATACTACTAGTTGAATGTGCAAGCTAACACTTGCAATTATGAGATTTACATAACCTAGGCAATGCACTAAGCATGCTTGGTTAGACACCTTTGATGATACCCAATCCTAGTTTTACTTACAAGCTTTCTACTTTATTTCTTTATCAAAGCTCTTGCTTAGAGTTTACTTGAGTCAATTGTAGATACTAGAAAGATAATTGAAGGTTGCATAAAGTGTAGGGGTTCGTAGCATGGAAAACAAAAAATTTCTATCGCATACAAACAAACAAGCCAAGATCTATCTACTAGATTGTAGCAACGAGTCGATGGAATAACTTACCCTCGAAGATTCCAAAGCGGTTAACGAGAGCGGATTCTCGTGGGTGATGTAGTCGTACTCTTTCCGATCTCAAGATCGTGTAGACGATCCTTCCGGCGCCACGTTCTAGCAGCGCTCCCGCAGTCGGTCACACGTTCGGTACTCGACGAAGACCTTCCTCTCCCTTGTTCCAGCAGGCAGCGGAGGTTGTAGCACTCTCCTCGCGATTCCGGCAGCACAACGGCGTGGTACCGGAAGTAGAGGGGAAATCCCGCAGGGCTTCGCCTTAAGCCGGTGCGAGTATGGTGGAGCTTATGAGAGAGGCTATTAGTGGTCTAGTAATTAGACACACCAATTAGAAGGCTCTAAACCAATTAGAAGGCTCTAAACCGTTGGCTAAAGCAATTAGAAGCTCTAATCCAAAACGGCTCTAAACCGGAGATCTAGAGGTGAAAGTTGTTTCTCTAGGAGGAGCCCTACCCCTCCTTTTATGGGAGGGGGGTCTTGGCGCGCCAGGGGAGGGAGGGAGTCCCTCCCCAACTCGGCCTTGGGCTGGGCGCCGGCCTGGAGGAGTCCAACTCCTCCTCCAGGTTGGTTCCAACTCCTCTTGCTTGTTTCCCACAGTTTCTTGTTTTAGCCGTTTGACTTTCAAACTGGACATTTGACTTTTCTGTTTTAGGATTCAATTTAATCCTTTATTTGGGACAGCAAGAACACTTAGTACATGATGCAATCATTCCAATATGCAATGACACATTCATGTACCCCTTCCCCCCCGGAGTGCCGGACAATCCGGAACCTTCTAGAACATTCCCGATGAAAACACCGGAATCATTCCCGAACTCCGAAACGGGACTTTCTTTATATGAATCTTATTCTCCGGACCATTCCGGATCACCTCGTGATATCCCGGATCCCATCCGAGACTCCGAACAACATTCGGTCTCTTTCTCATAATACCATAACTACTCAAACAACGTCGAATCCTTAAGTGTGTCTCCCTACGGTTCGTGAATTATGCGGACATGATCGAGACACTTCTCCGAACAATAACCAATAGAGGAATCTGGAAATTCATATGGCTCCCACATATTTCTACGATTACTTTGCGATCGAATGAACCACTTACATACGATACCAATTTCCCTTTGTCTCACGATACTTTACTTATCCGAGGTTATGATCGTCGGTATCTCTGCATACCTAGTTCAACCTCGTTACCGATAAGTACTCTTTTCTCGTTCCCGTGATATGTGATCCCTTGTGAGCCAGTCACATGCTTGCAAGCTAATTGGATGACATTACACCGAGAGGGCCCAGAGTATATCTATCCGTCATATGGATGGACAAATCCCACTCTTGATCCATGTGTCTCAACCAATACTTTCCGAACACTCAATGCCACCTTTATAGCCACCCAGTTACGGTGTGGTGTTTGATGTCATCAAAGCATCCATCCGGTAAAGGTGATATGCATGATCTCATGGTCTAAGGAATTAGGTTACTATGTATCAGAAAGCATATAGCAATTGAACTATTGAAATGACTTGATCTTTATGCTACGCTTATCTATAGGAGTATGTCCATCACATCATTCTCCTAATAATATGACCCTGTTGTTAATAACATCTCTATGTTCATGATCAGGAAACCATGATCATATATTAACCAACAAGCTAGTTTAACAAGAGGCTTTACTAGGGACTCTTATTTTAGTTTACAAATCACACAAGTATTAATGTTTCCGGTTAATACAATTATAGCATGGTATGTAAACATTTATCATAAGTATGAAGATATGATAATAACCCACTTTATTATTGCCTCTTGGGCATATCTCCAACAGTCTCCCACTTGCACTAGAGTCAATAATCTAGTTTCAAACCTTTGTGTATTCAACACCTATGGCTTTCCGGTGTTGTATGTACACGATTGCTAGTGGTCAACTGATCTCCGGATCTGACACTTCCAGGTCCGTGTGTAATTGCATGTCTTTGCGTCTCTACGCATCACTCATTCTCTAATGAGATGGCTTTGTATAAATTTGGTCTTTCGGTGTGACCTTTAGCTCTTTGGGGTTAAAACATGTTGATAATATTGTCGCACAATATATCTTCATAGTATTATCCCACTGTGAACTACACCTAGTTTGATAACAAACTACTTGACACAAATGCCCTCTTTTGCTGCTAAAATAGCAGTCATATACTTAGCCTTTTGTTGTAGTATCTGTCATAATGTCTTAACTTTGGAACTCATCCAAATCCATTTATGGAACTCACTTTCCATTATATTGTGCCACCCTTAGTTTAGATTGAGATAAACTTAATTTGTACTTTGTGACCAAACTAGTATCAATGTAGTACTTTTACAATGAACTAACCATCTATTTGTCACTTCTACAAATATTATACTCTTAGTTCTTGCAAAAGATCATAAGAATATCCTTACTATTGTCCAATGATCATCTTACGAATCATTCTGGTATATGCTCATAACATTTAGAGCATAGGACATATCTGGATTTGTACATATCACAGTATGATTGATATAAATAATCTTTGTGATTTCATACATCAAGTATCAATCTATACTTGATTATTTGTTTCACTTTACCAAATGTCAATACACTTGAATATATCATCAACATTGAACTCATTCAATCCTTTCTGTGCGACAAGAAACTTTCTTGTAGTTTCTATATTGAACTCATTCAATATCTCGTCTATGTACTTCTGGCACAACCATATTAGCGTCTATTCATGCCTAATATTTGGGTTTTGCCTAAGTCTTTCATCAGGATGAAATTCTTAATATGTGTTAATAAAAGATACATTATTTCCAATCAACAATATGTCTTCCACATAATGTATTAGAAACATGTCTTAGCGCTCCCACTTAATTTCTTGCAAATGCAAGCATCTTCATTGTCTCTAATGAACTTTTAAACTCCTTTAACAGTTTCATCATAGTGAAGATTCCAACTCCGCGATGCTCACTTCAACCATTGAAGTTTGCATATGCTTTTAGCATCCTTTGAATTAACAAAACCCTATGGACCGTGTTATGCACATGTCCTAGGTAACGATTCTATTAGAAGAACTTGTTTTGTTTATTCAACTATCATATAACAAAATTATATGTAGTGGTTGCTACATTAATCCGTCTAGACTAAATATCACTATGAAAGATCAGATCTTGTCATAGTCAACCTTTGAACATTGTTGTGAAATCTTTCCCAACATGTCGACTATTTCATAGATGTGCAACATCCATGTCTGTTTATCTATAGATCCAAACACAACTGTAAGGTCTTACACCTTTCTCGAGGGTCCTTCAAGTTCAAAACTTGATTTCTCGTGTATGGAACTATCACGGATTTTATGGCTTCAAGCCATTTGACGGAGTCAGGGCCCATCATCGCTTCTTTGCATGTAGTACGTTCATTATTCTCAAATAATGATTCAACCCTCAAATCTTGGTATTTGATTGTTTACTTGACCTACTTGTTTCAATAGGAACTTAGATCTCCGTGATCACAACCTTTGAGGCACGTGAGCCATGAGCATTGTTGCTGCCTCCGGAATACTTTTCGGCGCTGCGCAACTCTGCACATATAGCTAAGGTTCTTTTAACCTTATCAAAGTTCTATTGTCCTCCCACTTAACTTTTCACGAAAAATTCCTTCTTCAAGAAACTTGACGTTCCAAGCAACAAACACTTTTGTCTCCGGTGTTTATGGAGGAATATTAACAGTTTATACAAAGACAGGTTCATCCGACTTTGGTTGCAAACATCTTTCTTATGTATAGCATACCAATGTTTAAGAAAGGACTACTTGGGTTTTATCCCAAACCATAACTTTATATGGTGTCATTTCAACGGATTATGATGGAGCTCTTTTCAGTGGAAAAACGGTAATCTCTAAAGCTTTTAATCTTTAAAATACAATGGCAGTTTTATGAATTACACCTTCGATCTTACCATGTCAACAAGGTTTAATTACATATCTCGAACACTCCATACTCTTATGGTGTTTCAGGAAATGCAAATCCACGGAACGATTCCTTAAATCTTAGGTATTATGCTAAACTCTGTAACTCAAATATCTTACTTTATGATCTTTATCATAAACTGTTTATATTCTTGTTACAATGATTTTGCACTTCATCTTGAAAGTCTTTGAACTTTTCAAATGTTTCATACTTCATCCTTATTAAGTAAATATTCATATATTCACTCAAATTCTCGGAGAAAGCATATGAAGTTGACATCCATCGCTCTTGACTACACATAATGGACTTCGTACAACAATATGTACAAATTCCAATAAGCTAGTCTTTCGTTCCCTTTCGGCCTATGAACGAAGTTTTAATTATCTCTAGGAAAGTTTCACAAGCGTCATTTGATCAAAATCAAATAGACTCCAAAATTCCATCCATATGGAGTTTCTTCATGTTTTCTTTCCAATATAATTTAAACTGCGATGTCACTTCCTAAGTGATCTTTCAATCAATTTGTCTTTCGACATTTTTAGCACTAGTTTTATGGATGTGATTTCTCCAACGAGATTTGTGAATCATCCATCTTTTATGGATTACGGCAATTATTTGAACAACCCTTTTGTTCTCATAATACCTGATAAAACAAATCTTGAAGGCAAGCTTGATGTTTAACGAGCAACATAATAACCCTTTATTTGTTCTCGATGAACATCATCACATATTCTTTTCTAGTTACTTAGGCCATTGTAGTTCATGAATTGTGTTGTTTCGTATGACGATTCACACCAACAAATTCAGTATCAAATACTTAAGAACCACATTGTTTAATAAGCAAAGAATATAGCCATAACATGTATATCATCTATATACATAAACTGAACAATTCTAGTCTTTTTCTTTTCTGCCATATATTTATGAGATTCTCTTTCAATATTTCCTTTTCTGTTTGAAAGAATCTATCAACATCAATAGTGGTGTCATACATATGACACATAGTCCAAAACATGTATAGTTAAGTACCAATGTCTTTGGACTTGCACTTTGAAGTAGATCACCATCATCAAATGTTTGGTGTTCTTTCAAATTCCTTTCTTTAGTAATCTCTTGGTGTAGTAAACATTTTACCTACATCAAATATTCACCTTATCATGGAATCGTCCATGATCAAGCTACTTTTAGCTTATAACGATGAATTATGAGTATAATGTTGCTATCCAAAACCTTTTGGAGGATTAGGACAACAAGTGTCTCCAACCTTTTGCAAATTCTCATCAAATATGAGAACATGACTTTTGTCATATTATACTCTATCATGTTGCAACCAAAACTTCGTTTCAGATATCACAATATCTTCCACACATCATGGTTTCTGAAACATCTCTTTCAGATCCTTAGATAACCTTGATATTAGGAGAATCCTTTGAATATCAAGAATCATGGAGACAAACATGATACTTATATACTAACATTGGAATAGTTACTCTTCATTTTAATGCCAATTATTAAACTTCATGGAGTAACCGGAACTTACTGAAAGTTTGCAATAGGACTTTTAAACTTTAGATTAACACTTCAAAAACAATACGATACCAGTTCGTAAAGTAACTAACCAGAATTCTATAGTTCTATCATCTCAATTACAACTAAGCGCAAGGTGGTAAACGGATGCCAATGACTACAACAACTATGCAAATTCACTTTGATTTAGTTTATGATAAATTGAGTTCTAATTAATAATTAAATTAATCTAGGTGAACTCCCACTCAAAACAATATCCCTCACATTGTTTTAGTGATCACACGAACCAAATCCACCACATCAAAACCGATCATCACGAGAGTTGATATAGCTTCAATGGCGAACAATCAACATGTTCATCATATCTACTATATGACTCATGCTCTACCTTTCGGTAATCCGTGTTCCTGAGGCCATGTCTGTACATGCTAGGCTCGTCAAGATCAAACCTTAGCTTCCGCATGAGCAAATCTGGCTTGCCCACGTTGTATACACTTGTAGAATCTAACACACCCGATCATCACGTGGTGCTTCAAAACAACAAGCTTTAGCAACGGTGCTAACTAAGGGTGAACACTTTATGACTTGAAATTTATGTGCATGAGGGATCATCTTATAATGCTACCGTCGTCTACTAAGCAATACAAGATGCATAAAGGATTAACATCACATGCAATTCATAATATGTGATATGATATGGCCTTTCTCCATTGTGCTTCCGATCTCCATCTTCTAGCACGAACATGATCTCCATCATCACCGGCATTGCATCAAGGTCAATGACGCTGCTCCATGGTTGTCGTCCACCGGCTTTAACTATTACAACTACTTTGAATAGACACGCGGGTCTTAACAGAAATTAAAGACAACCATATGGCTCCTGCCGGTTGCCAACTTACAATAAGGAACATTGCATACATCAAATATAATCACAATCATGGCCATATCACATCACTGCACACCCCTGCAAAACAAAGTTAGACGCCTCTACTTTCTTTGCATGTTTTACGTGGTTTGGGGCTTTCTATAAGTGTCGTTCTAACTTACGAACATGAACCACAACGTTGACACAAGTATTGTTAATCACCCGTTGTGAATTGGATCTTTACTATGCTAGGAGAAACAGACACCCGCAAAGCCACTTATGCAATACAAGTTGCATGTCAAGCGTGGAGCAAGTCTCATGAACGATGTCATGTAAGGTTAGCCTGGGCCGCTTCATCCCAACATACCGCAAGATGCAAAGTACACAAGAAGCAATCGACAATAAAAGCATCAACGCCCACAATGACCATTGTGTTCTACTCGTGCAACAGATCTACATATAGACACGGCTCTGATACCACTGTAGGGGTTCGTAGCATGGAAAACAAAAATTTTCTATCGCATACAAACAAACAAGCCAAGATCTATCTACTAGATTGTAGCAACGAGTCGATGGAATAACTTACCCTCGAAGATTCCAAAGCGGTTAACGAGAGCGGATTCTCGTGGGTGATGTAGTCGTACTCTTTCCGATCTCAAGATCGTGTAGACGATCCTTCCGGCGCCACGTTCTGGCAGCGCTCCCGCAGTCGGTCACACGTTCGGTACTCGACGAAGACCTTCCTCTCCCTTGTTCCAGCAGGCAGCGGAGGTTGTAGCACTCTCCTCGCGATTCCGGCAGCACAACGGCGTGGTACCGGAAGTAGAGGGGAAATCCCGCAAGGCTTCGCCTTAAGCCGGTGCGGGTATGGTGGAGCTTATGAGAGAGGCTATTAGTGGTCTAGTAATTAGACACACCAATTAGAAGGCTCTAAACCAATTATAAGGCTCTAAACCGTTGGCTAAAGCAATTAGAAGCTCTAATCCAAAACGGCTCTAAACCGGAGATCTAGAGGTGAAAGTTGTTTCTCTAGGAGGAGCCCTACCCCTCCTTTTATGGGAGGGGGGTCTTGGCGCGCCAGGGGAGGGAGGGAGTCCCTCCCCAACTCGGCCTTGGGCTGGGCGCCGGCCTGGAGGAGTCCAACTCCTCCTCCAGGTTGGTTCCAACTCCTCTTGCTTGTTTCCCACAGTTTCTTGTTTTAGCCGTTTGACTTTCAAACTGGACATTTGACTTTTCTGTTTTAGGATTCAATTTAATCCTTTATTTGGGACAGCAAGAACACTTAGTACATGATGCAATCATTCCAATATGCAATGACACATTCATGTACCCCTTCCCCCCCGGAGTGCCGGACAATCCGGAACCTTCTAGAACATTCCCGATGAAAACACCGGAATCATTCCCGAACTCCGAAACGGGACTTTCTTTATATGAATCTTATTCTCCGGACCATTCCGGATCACCTCGTGATATCCCGGATCCCATCCGAGACTCCGAACAACATTCGGTCTCTTTCTCATAATACCATAACTACTCAAACAACGTCGAATCCTTAAGTGTGTCTCCCTACGGTTCGTGAATTATGCGGACATGATCGAGACACTTCTCCGAACAATAACCAATAGAGGAATCTGGAAATTCATATGGCTCCCACATATTTCTACGATTACTTTGCTATCGAATGAACCACTTACATACGATACCAATTTCCCTTTGTCTCACGATACTTTACTTATCCGAGGTTATGATCGTCGGTATCTCTGCATACCTAGTTCAACCTCGTTACCGATAAGTACTCTTTTCTCGTTCCCGTGATATGTGATCCCTTGTGAGCCAGTCACATGCTTGCAAGCTAATTGGATGACATTACACCGAGAGGGCCCAGAGTATATCTATCCGTCATATGGATGGACAAATCCCACTCTTGATCCATGTGTCTCAACCAATACTTTCCGAACACTCAATGCCACCTTTATAGCCACCCAGTTACGGTGTGGTGTTTGATGTCATCAAAGCATCCATCCGGTAAAGGTGATATGCATGATCTCATGGTCTAAGGAATTAGGTTACTATGTATCAGAAAGCATATAGCAATTGAACTATTGAAATGACTTGATCTTTATGCTACGCTTATCTATAGGAGTATGTCCATCACATCATTCTCCTAATGATATGACCCTGTTGTTAATAACATCTCTATGTTCATGATCAGGAAACCATGATCATATATTAACCAACAAGCTAGTTTAACAAGAGGCTTTACTAGGAACTCTTATTTTAGTTTACAAATCACACAAGTATTAATGTTTCCGGTTAATACAATTATAGCATGGTATGTAAACATTTATCATAAGTATGAAGATATGATAATAACCCACTTTATTATTGCCTCTTGGGCATATCTCCAACATAAAGAGCACAAAATTTGGCCTAAGCTAGATAATCTTGATGTCATCCTAAGGTAGGAGAATGTACTTAGTTGAAACTCCCCTAGTTACCACCCCTCATTAGTACCCACTCCCATTTGTAGATGCTAGTGCTAAGCATAAAACTTGATCAACTTTAGATGGGAATACTTGGTGGAAAAATGGTTATGAAAACCTTGGAATGATGGATCATTCTATTGAGATGTTTTGACATGTGTTTTCGAACACCAGATGATTTGGATGATGAAAATGTTGAGGCATGAGCCTTAGCCCTTTATAAAACTGATGGTTTTCTGGATGCGATAACATTCCAATTTTACCGTACAACCACAATACCCGAGAATTGGGTAGGGCTTGACTGGAAACTTATATACCTTAGTATTGGTTCCCTCATGGCCAAGGTCTGAGCTGAGGCTACCTTGTGAAGATTGTCCACCTGTGAAGTACCCAAGATGAGAGTTGGTCATGGTTGGGAGGCCAAACTCACAGGAGAGGTGCTTATACTAGGGCTTGTAATTGAAAGGTTGGGATTGATTATCCGCATACTGAGTATGGTGAATTCAGGATTTGTTCCTAACGGATGTATCGAATGTTGTGGTGAAAGTGTACAATCTCTGCAGAGTGTCAAACTATTCGAATAGCCACCGTCCGCGGTTATGGACAGTTGGAGTGGCCATACTGTTTCCCCGTCAGATGTTTTCAAAATGACTTATGAAATGAATTGATACTTTGACTTGACCACAACAAAGTTGTGATATGAAATGCAAGTTCCCACTTAGATGTTATCAAACTTCAACTAGCTTTCTTCGTTTCTAAACTTGGTAGATGTAAATATGGCTTTTTGCAAAACAACCCTAGATCTTAGTGTCCTACAACAAAAACCCCCTTCACTTGTTAGTATTAGTTTGCGAGTACTTAAAGAGTACTCACGGCTTTGTCCCTGGCTATTCCCGTGGCCAGACTATGAAGAGGAGTACCAGGAGGATGGACCCCAGGAAGGTTACGACAACTAGAATCATCTCCCATCGTCAGCATTGCCTGTGACCCTGAAGATGGAGCTTTGCCTACGCTACCGTTATTATTACGTATTTCCGCTGCTTGAGTTGTATTAAGAACTGGATCATGAGATCCTTATTTGTGTAAGATCTTATATATGGTTTGTAATGGATGATGTACTATGGTATCCAAATCTGTTATGTCTCACAAAAATGGTAATCCTGGGATTGTGATGTATGGCATAACAGGCATCTGGGATTAAAAATCCGGGTGTTGACAATATAGGTTGCAATAACTTAGCCAAATGGATAGTTGGTGGTAGGGGATGATAGGTTGGAACGCGTCCATTCTGGTCTAAGGGAAGGCTTCTGAAAGATCTTGTCTTGGTGAAACCAAGTCTTGTGGGGAAAGTGCACGACCTCTGCAGAGTGTAAAATCTAAGTACTTAGCCATGTCCCTGGCAAAGGACAATTTGAGCATCAAGACATGGAAGCTATCAAGAATCTCCTCATCCCAATTTCCTAAGTTAAAACTTGTGGTTGAACAAGGGTGAAGGTTCACCAATTTCTATTGGTGGTTCCTTGGGTGTTTTTGACAAGCAAAAACTTAGTGTTTTCAAATGATAAGGAAAAACTATTTTGAGCAAAGGAAGCCTAAGCTCCACTTAGCCAAATGCATATAGATGATAATTACCACTATACTACCATAGTATCACTTGCCAATACAATTCAAATGTATTGACCCTTGTGGCTGTAACTTATTATGTTGCAGGTTTTGTTTGATGTTAGTGAAGTGTGTTGATTAGGGTTACAAGTCTAGAACCAACATGATTGCCTGTGGCACTTTGAAGATGAAGGACTCCATGTTATAGTTATTTCTGCTGCATTGTATTGAGATAGCCAAATGGGCTATGTAAGATGTAATGAATTATTTTATTCCTGGTTATAAAGTTGTATTATGACCTTTGTTTCTTGATATTACATCTTAACTGTGGATGCTAGCTATTGATCCAGGGACTAGCATTGCAATCACAGGGATCCTTACCTTTATAAGGGTGGGATCTTACAAAAACACTACTTAAAATAAAATATATTGGTTCAAGAGCATTGTCGCAACTGGTTTTGAAACCAGGCGACTCTCACTTTTGGGTCGGTCTGATGGCAACGAAGAAAATTTTCTTTTGTTGTAGAACCTTTTCTATTAAGGATGTGTCTCACATAAGGTTCTAGGAGGATAAGTGGTTGGGTAATGCTACACTCTGTGAATAATATCCCGCATTATATTCTATTATCCGTTCCAAGGATGAGATGATTTTCACTGTTTTGGAATCATTTTCACCCAATGTGACTTTCAGACGCGATTTGATTGAAACCAGGTTGACTCTTTGATTGCATTGCTACATCAGTCTAGCAAATATACAACTGTCACCTGGACAAGACGAATTTCGATGGAACTTAAATGCGAAAGGTTCTTTCTTCGTTAGTTCATTGTACAATGCGCTAGCTCAGCCAGTTATACTATTTTAGATAATAGGATGATTTGGAAGATAAAGATACCTGTAGAAAATAAAATATTTGCGTGGTATCTTCGTCGAGGAGCTATCCTTACAAAAGATAATCTTATTAAGAGTAATTATTATGGGAATCCTATGTGTGTTTTTTGTCATCAAAATGAAACAATCAAACACCTGTTTTTCCAATATAATTTTGCTAGATCTATATGGTCAGTTACCCAAGTAGCTTCAGGCTTGTATCCACCAAGTAGTATTGTCAATATTTTTGGAAATTGGTTACATGGGATAGTATATGGTCACTGGCTGTGTAGAAATGACAAAACTTTGATGATATAAAGTGTTCTCTTCTACAGGTTAGTTACCGGTGTACCAGCACACTGCGTTCTTGGTTAGTCCTGCATCGTGCGGAGTATCACGACCTTTGTACGGAGGTGTGTACGCGGCTGGAGGATACGGCGCGGGTTCTGTTTATCTGACATGGATGGCAGTATAATCTTCGGATCGATCCTCCACCAAAATATTAGGCGTCTTCGGTTATTTATTTTCCTGTTTGGACTTGTGAACTTGATTGACTGCATGCATCTCGGTTATGCAGAGGCCTGGTGTAATGCTTAAACCTTTTAAGTAATAAAGCACCCTTTATAAAGAAATGTCTCCTCGGCGCAGGAGCTCTCACCCGGCTAGTCACTTGTCGTGCCGCCCATCGTCCCCGCACCACCCTGCCGACCTACACGCGAGCTCTAGGCCCTGGCTGCGCCGCCCGCGTGCTCCAGCCCCTTCCTGCGAGCTCTAGCCCTTCCCGCGCGAGCAGCAGCCCCTGGCCGCGCAAGCGCCTGCCCCTGGCTGCATCAACATGCAGCGCCCTCCCGCTCGCCGTAACTGGCCTGTGTTGAGCCGATTCACGAGAAACTGGTACATATTTGGTCAGAATCGAAGTATGGGGACGGGATTGTCGACTCATGGTGCATGATTACATCTAAGGAGTGTGAATTTCATGGTTGTAGGGACCATGTACGGATGGCCGTCGGCGGATACAAGTAGAGAGTAGTACCCTTTTGGCCTATAACCGCCCCTAGGAGCGCTACATCGACCGGCCACGAGGTCGGCTTCTCGGGCCGCTGTAAAACATTTACAGGCCGGGATCATTTTACAAGTTTCGTTAGATCGACCAGCTTCTCGCGAAACTGTATTGTCGACAGATTTTTATAGGTTCCAGAGCTTTATAGGGCTTGCTAGAGTTGCTCTTACAGAGAGGGGAGCGGGGGAGTTTTCTGACCTCGGTCGGACCGCAGCCTCCACAACTGCAATAGATCAATTTATTGTCCTTCACCTGCGACCAATGGGAACTACTAATGTTTCGTCTCCCTTGTTTTAGATGAACAGGTGTTGAAAACACACACACGCACGCACGCACGTTTCACACACACACACACACCCTCCATTCATAAAATGAACCGCCTCCAATGTTCCTCGGGCCGCAGTCTTTTTTGAATCAAAATTGGATTATTAGTACTACATAGATACATGCGAATCTAGACAAAAACGAAGAGAATACTTTAAGAGGTCGTTTGACATTCAGGTATTCATTTCATTTTACATGGATTTATTTCATTTATATTATGATTCAAAAACACCTATATGTTTGGCTGCCATCGGAATTTAGAAATGGCAGGTCTAAGACAGAAATTGAGTTTACACATAGGAATATTTGGATGGATTTGCAAATGAAATGACGGCTCAATTCCGTGCCAACCAAACAGCATAGAGATGGAATTGCAAAATGAATTTCAGGATTCTAGGTTCAAATGATGGATACCAAACGACCTCTGGCATCCAGGTATTCATTTCATTTAGTAGAAATGCAATGAATACATGGATTCATTTCATTTATATTATGATTTCAAAAACATCCACATGTTTGGCTGCCACCGGAATTTGGAAATGACAGGTCTGAGATAGGAATCAGATTTACACATGAGGATATTTCAATGGATTTGCCAAATCAAATGACGGCTCAATTCCATGGCAACCAAACAGCATAGAGATGGAATTGCAAAATGAATTTCAGAATTTCAGGCCCAAATAATGGATACCAAACAACCTCTAAGTGAATTCTATGGAAGAAATCATGGTCATGATTTATTCACCGATTGTTGCTAGCTGGATTTCCATTTTCAGCCACTTAACATGAATTCTGCGGTAACTAAGTAGTATACTGTTTGTTCTCGCTTGGGCCGCATAGCTTCTTACATATACTAAAACATGTTTCAAAATATAAGATGTTTTAGTTCTGTGAAAGAAAAGTGTATATGTTTCCTATTTAATAATGTGTAGATTCGTAGTGAAACTAGACACTAAAAAATGTCTAGATATATTTATTTCTCAAAGCTAAAACATCTTACATTTTAAAACGTTTGAAGTAGATTGTAACGAGCAGAGAAAGAATCATGAACTCTCGCACCTATATATATGCCTGTTACTCCTCAGATAGAGGTTACCTGGTCGAGCGTGAAGAAAATGAGGACTGTTTCTCGCTACGACCATAATGAAAACCCAGGACTAGCGAGATACGAAACAAGGACCGTACCGATACGAGATCACCATGTATTTTGCACGCAAGACTCCCCGACTATGCGCTCCGAGTCATGACTATGCACTCCTGCCCAAGCTTGTCCCATGGAAATAGAAAGGCCCCAGGAGTTGTGCGTTATCACTACAGGAAATAACTAAGGTGCCGACGGCCGGCCGACTATGCCGACGGCCAAATGTCAAGCCCGTCAGCGTAGCTGCTTTTCTGGCCAGCTGACCAGCCTGGCCGTCGGCGTAGACGACGGTGCCGAGAGTAGCCGTCGGCGTAGCGTGGCCGTCGGTGTAGTAGAGAGGGTTGTGCCGACGATGGCCCTCGGCGTAGGTACAGCCCTCGGCGTAGGCTTAGTTTAGACACGGCGATGGAAACGATGTTAGGCAAACATGGCACAGCTCTTTGCAAAATTTTGTTTGGTCAGTGCAGATTTTTTTCCTTTTATCTCATTATTTTTTGAAAAAATTATAACTAACTCATTCTAATTCATAAAAATACAAATAATATATCAAAATTTGCAGAAAAATAAGATCTATCTATCTACACTCGAATATTACACATTTATAAAAAAAATAAGTGAAACATAAAATATTATATATAGTTTAAAACGGGCATCATAAATTCAAAAACGATCCAAACAACATGAAACCTTCGCGTGGTGTCATATTATGTGACATAGTTAGAAGGAAAAACATCAAACTTGGTA
Source organism: Avena atlantica (assembly GCA_910589765.1). Taxonomy (NCBI): domain Eukaryota; kingdom Viridiplantae; phylum Streptophyta; class Magnoliopsida; order Poales; family Poaceae; genus Avena; species Avena atlantica. Next base: position 4,971,634 of record OU342736.1, on the reverse strand, counting down.
AATTGATTATGTCTCAAAAAAACCTTCACAAAATAACCTATCTCGTTCGAGGTTTCTAAGCTTTCGGGTCAAATGACCAATGTTATGGCTAGAATGAAGGCATAGTTTGTGATAATGTGTCCATATTGTGCATCATGGGATGACGAACAATGTTTCAGGAGGAAGTTTTCCTTTTTGTCACACCAAAAAGCCGTTTTCCATTTACCGAGTGCAAAAAACGGACGATTTTATAAAGCAACCACCAAATGGCTAATTCAAAATACTACCATAACATTTTTCAAAAATACTAGACCACCTTACATGGATAATGTCATAACAGGGGGATCTCAAACATTTCCGTCTATCCCTGATGAAAAAGACAAATTCTTGCCGAATCGGTAGGAAGTGGGTCAGATATGAACTATAGGTACATGATCGGATGCTCCTGATTTTTTATAAAAATCATTTTTAGGTTAGAAACATGTTGTTTCATCATAGATCCACTTCAAGTTTAGCGAGTCTCCCCGATCTAAGAATCTTCATGCGCCCGCCCTTCGACAAAGTTTAACGATAGTTTAAAACGGGCATCATAAATTCAAAAACGATCCAAACAACGTGAAACCTTCGCGTGATGTCATATTATGTGACATCGTTAGAAGGAAAAATATCAAACTTGGTATATTGATTGTTTCTCAAAAAAACCTTCACAAAATGACCTATCTCGCTCGAGGTTTCTAGGCTTTTGGGTCAAATGACCAATGTTATGGCTAGAATGAAGGTATAGTTTGTGATAATATGTTCATATTGTGCATAAGTGTCCATCATGAGATGGCGAACAATGTTTTAGTACGAAGTTTTCCTTTTCGTCGCACCAAAAGGCCGTTTTCCATTTACCGAGTGCAAAAAACGGACGATTTTGTGAAGCAACCACCAAATGGCTAATTCAAAATAATACCGTAACATTTTTCAAAATTACTAGACCACCTTACATGGATAATGTCATAACAGGGAGATGTCAAACATTTCTGTCTATCCCTGGTGAAAAAGACAAATCCCTGATATGAAATATAGGTACATGATCGGATGCTCCTGATTTTTTACAAAAATCATTTTTAGGTTCAAAATATGTTGTTTCATCATAGATCCACTTCAAGTTTAGCGAGTCTCAGCCCCGATCTAAGCATCTTCATGCCCGCCCTTCGACAAAGTTTAACGATAGTTTAAAACGGACATCATAAATTCAAAAACGATCTAGACAACGTGAAACCTTCGCTTGGTGTCATATTATGTGACATAGTTAGAATGAAAAATATCAAACTTGGTATATTGATTATGTCTCAAAAAACTTTCACAAAATGACCTATCTCGTTCGAGGTTTCTAGGCTTTCGGGTCAAATGACCAATGTTATGGCTAGAATGAAGACATAGTTTGTAATAATGTGTCCATATTGTGCATACGTGTGCATCATGGGATGGGGAACAATGTTTCAGAAGGAAGTTTTCCTTTTCGTCGCACCAAAAAGCCATTTTCCATTTATCGAGTGTAAAAAACGGACGGTTTTGTGAAGCAACCACCAAATGGCTAATTCAAAATACCACCGTAACATTTTAAAAAAATACTAGACCACCTTATATGGATAATGTCATAACAGGGGATCTCAAACTTATCTGTCTATCCTTGATGAAAAAGACAAATTCCTGCTGAATCGGTACGAAGTGGGTCAGATATGAACTATAGGTACATGATCGGATGCTCCTGATTTTTTACAAAAATCATTTTTAGGTTCAAAATATGTTGTTTCATCATAGATTCACTTCAAGTTTAGCGAGTCCCAGCCCCGATCTAAGAATCTTCATGCCCGCCCTTCGACAAAGTTTAACGATAGTTTAAAACGGGCATCATAAATTCAAAAACGATCCAAACAACGTGAAACCTTCGCGTGGTGTCATATTATGTGACATAGTTAGAAGGAAAAATATCAAACTTGGTATATTGATTATGTCTCAAAAAAACCTTCACAAAATGACCTATCTCGTTCGAGGTTTCTAGGCTTTCAGGTCAAATGACCAATGTTATGGCTAGAATGAAGGCATAATTTGTGATAATATGTCCATATTGTGCATAAGTGTGCATCATGGGATGGCGAACAATGTTTCAGGAGGAAGTTTTCCTTTTCGTCGCACCAAAAAGCCGTTTTCCATTTACCGAGTGAAAAAAACGGACGGTTTTGTGAAGCAACCACCAAATGGCTAATTCAAAATACCATCGTAACATTTTTCAAAAATACTAGACCACCTTACGTGGATAATGTCATAACAGGGGGATCTCAAACATTTTCGTCTATCCCTGGTGAAAAAGACAAATTCCTGCCGAATCGGCAGGAAGTGGGTCAGATATGTACTATAGGTATATGATCGGATGCTCCTGATTTTTTACAAAAATCATTTTTAGGTTTAAAATATGTTTTTTTATTATAGATCCACTTCAAGTTTAGCGAGTATCAGCCCTGATCTAAGAATCTTTATGCGTGCCGTTTTAAACAGGCAAATGAAATTATGATAAGAATCATAGCATAGTTTGTGATAAGTTGATATTGATATCATATTTGGATTCCTCTCATTATTCTAATCAATTTAGACATTGTATTTTCCGAATTCCGATTTACAGATTTAAAGATACTAATTATTCCATATTAAATAAAAAATACAAAAATAAATAAAATCATTATATTTTTATTTGAATTCAATAATATTTTACTTATTCATTGTTGTTTACTTAAATAATTTCTTGTAATTTCAAAAAATATAACCATGTGACATGATGATATAAGAGTTAGTAGGAATGATATCATAATATTGACAACAACGAGTAAATTGCTTTGCGGGAAGAGATTCTGAAGGAACGAGGAAGTTAAGCGTGCTAGAGCTGGAGTAGTGCTAGGGATGGGTGACCGAATAAAAACTTTGACTAAGACTGTAATTTAATCAATTATTAACTATAAATAGTGTTAAAATGATTAAAGAGGGAGATTAAGGAGTCAAACAATTCAAAGATTTAAAACAAATAAAAAAATATTTTAGGCTAGGCCGACGGCCTGGCCGTCTGCGTAGCTCCATTCCTATGCAGACAGCCTGGCCGTCGACGTAGCTCCAGGCTGGACGGTCATCGAAGACGGTCGTTGACTGACACACGGGGCTCACTGAAAGACGCTATGCCGAGGGGAGAGGGGGTTGTGCCGACGGCCACAGAGCTGTGCCGACGAGGACGTATACCGAGGGGGCTATGCTGACGGCCACTATCGATATAGCCTGTGCCAACGGTAATTTGACGCTGAGTCGACGGCATGCCGTCGGCATAGCAAATTTTCATGTAGTGTGTCTACTAGACATGCCTTGGCCGGCAAAAATTCCGAGCGTGCACAGGAGGAAAGGCAGAGCAACTAGACATGCACGCGGCGACCATTGCTGGAAAAGGAACGCCAACCGTGGCAAATTAGTCCTCGACTTATCATGCGATGTATTGGTTTTTGTGCCATGGTCGACTAAATAGTATCTGTTAGTCCTCGGTGCAATCAATTTCTACGGTTGATCAGTCCTGATTTATTTCTTCGGTCGCCTGCCTTGTGTTTTCTACGACGTTGTTCGCTCTACGACGACAACTCGGTTTCAAAGAAGTGAGAGAAGGTATGGCTATGATTCATTAGCCTGTGGCCTAAATTTTGTACGATGATTAATTTATCGATAGAACTACACAACGGCGCTGAATTTTTTGTGAACCATGCGGCGCCTGCTGATGAGCCAGACATGGACTATGCGCTGCTCTAGTTTTTGGCAGTTTATGTGAATGAAATGTGGGCCACATATTAATTAAGTAGAAGGCTTTTGTAGCTGACTATTATATATATGAACTATTTGACTGGCTTTAGATGACATGACATTTTCTTATAGCCAACATCCAGCTATATTATTGAACTGCGCACCCTAAATGCGAATAAGCGTGTGTGGTTGTGAGACTCTACTGACCTGCTGATAGCTTCCTAACAACGACATATCATGCATAGCCCCAATGGAGGTATCATAGATGGTATCATGCGCATGCAAAATGCTTACGTGTCATAGTAATTAAAAAGAGATTGTGTTGGTATCATAGCACATAAAACTAGAAAAAATAATCCTAAACAAATCTTGTCCACAATTTTACATTGAGATTCTACAAAATAATAAATACACTAAGACTATAATACTACTATATGATACTATGCATTGTGGAGATGGTATCATATACTAGTATCATATGCATGATACTACTATATGATACTCTCCATTATGACTAGTCTAAAGCTACCTTTTCATTTCTTTTTCCTAGGCGTCGTCATCTATTCAAGCAAAGAGACAACACAAGGAAATGACATCCACTAAGGAAAAGTAGTACTTCAGTTTTGCTTGCCACTTGCCACTAGTAAATTTCAGTGAGAAACAAGAGTGCTACATTCCACCTGCCGAAGTAGCACTACTAAGGAGAATTTTGACACACTTCTAACTTACTTCAGGATGTGTGCCATACAAATTACCACCTTTGAATTATGAACATACACTTGCCATATTACAGAAAAGCGATTTCCAGATGAATTACACTTGGTTCCAAGGTTTTAACTAAGGCAAAGTCATCAAGAACAAAATGCAAGGTGTATTGCCAGATTACCTATGGATGATTATCTGATAAACTATACTTGGCTACAAGATTTTAGCCAAGGAGATGTCATCAATATATTATAAAGAATTATTTGTCAGATTTATGTTGGAATGATTGCCATGTAAATTATCTGGCTTGCTTGACAGGTGTTAACCACAAAAACTTTACAATTATAGAAATGAATACACTTTCTTACTAAAACATGTACAAGGTATTTAACAACATAAATAAATCGAGAACGCATGCTGTATTTCTAAAGAAGAGAAGCTCGGAGCATAAAGCAAAAAGAATGTGAGAGAGACATTGGCCAGACTGAAAAAATCTAGTAGAGTACAAATTTGACCGAATAATTATGCTAGCCGGCAGGTGAGCTGATGGCATAATTACATGGGCCTGACATAGGTTCCCGCAAATTTTGTCTCCACTACGCCCACATGTTGATATCACGCACCCGTCTTATTTCAAGAGCTCGGTGCTACTATGCGGGTCACACAACATACATAGCCGCTACAAGAAGGTACATATAATGCATGTCTAGAACTCGATCGTCAGGAAAGAGACGCGTGCAGGATGGTGATGGCAAGCACTAGAGCGTAGGATGGTAGGGCGCCGTCGTTGTTATGGTTATTAATGTACTTAGTACTAATTTATATTTAATGTGTAACCGGACTAGTTGGTCCAATCAGTTGACGCGCCAAAGAAATCAGACACGCCTGTGGTCCATGAAGCATTTTGCCGGCAGAATGGACAAAAATAACCCAAATTCGAAAGAATTTCACGAAATGACCCATCTGGAAAACTATTTCACTGGACTAACCCTTTTTGTAGCGCCTAACAGCAAGACGCTACACTCTATAGTGTAGCGCCTTTCAGCCAGGCGCTATGCCCCCTGCCAGCGTGGCACTGCCTGGCCCCTCCCTGGCCCCACCCCGCCGTGTAACGCCCAGGCGCTATGCCTGGGGCGACTAACGCCCAGGCGCTATGCCTCAGGTGTAGCGCCTGTCTGATAGGCGCTACACTTTAATGTGCCTGCTTAGGTCCAGCTGCTGGGGCATTTTTTTCCCGGTTCGGCTATCCGTTCCGACTGCTTTAGACACGCTGTTGTCGAATGAGTCGACTCGATGTAGATGGCCTTAGTTACAAACTATGATAGTAAAAAGCATACGACTCTGGGTACTGCTGACAAAGAGAGAAACTATTTAGGCGAAGGTGAAGACGGATTGGTGGGCAAGTGCAGCGAAGAAAACAGATTCTTCACCATTATGACCATCTAATCCAGAAAATGATGATCCTTAGGCTTCAGCAGAGGCTGATGTGACGGGTATTTTGAAAAGAACATCAGAGTGGATGGATGTCGAGGAAAAATGTTTTCAATGATATGGGCTGTTCATACCATGGAATGATCATGATCATGGTCCAAATCCTAAGTACTACCCCAGATTTTCTATAGTATATTTCAGCCTGAGGGGTATTCAAGGTATTGCACTTTGCTTTCAATTATGTGGGCAGTTTCCTCCCAAACAAAATGAGAGGTAAATTTGGAAATTCAAATAGCCCAATCGTATCCCACCCGTCGTGGCTCCTTTTATCCTACCCTTCTCCATCCGCCTCCATCCCCATTGGTAGCGGCATCACGTCCATCGAGTCCGGCAAGGTCTGTGGGGAGCTGTAACCGTCTAGAGAGGGCCATGGTGAGCGACACTATTACCAGCGAATTCTCTAGGTTAAAAGTTAATAATCCTTCGTCCGCCCTTGCCTCCGGCTAGCGACGACAAAACGCACGACGAGGAGAGGGGGCGACGCGCATCAACGATTTTTCTTTGCACCCGAAAGGGCATCTCCAAAACCATATCCAAAACAGGTCAAAAAAACTTCTGATTTTTTTCGATTTGCGCCATCCCCATGTCGCATGAGCAGCCGCCCGTTGTCTGCCTTTTATCTTTTCTTTGTTGCATCAGTCCTAATGCATGGCTTGAGGTGTGGAAGTTGGCGCGCCATGGAGGGGATAAAGATCATCTGAGCTATCGTAGTGAGCGAGGACCTCCGCTGTTTTCAGATCCTTCACGGACAAACCAAACAGGTCAAATTCTAAAGAGACATTGTTGTCGATAGTAAAGCGACGACCAGAGATAAGGTTTTTAATTAAAGATGGAGCAACAAGAGTATTGCGGAGAAGAAAATTTGTCTGGGGATTATTGATGTATGATTGACCGGCATAAGATATGGGGATTGAAGAACCATCACCAATAGTTATAAAAGAAAAATGTGAAGAAGAACAAGCTGACAGAAAATCCATATTTGAAGACATGTGCGAAGATGCACCAGAATAAAACATCCAATCCATAACTTCGTGGTTGTTGAGCGTGAAATTGTTCATGGAAGTGATGAAGGCGGCTTGGTCCCAACTTGGTGGAGTGGTTGATGGCGATGGCGTAGGCATGTACGGTAGGGCCGGATGAGCCTCGTACATGTAGGGCATTGGCATCGAGGAGGGCATGTAGTATTGAGGCGCGTGAGGCGGCTTGTAGGCCGTCGGTGGAGCTTGAGCAGTGTAGACCTGCTGCGGAGGTCGAGGTCCAAGAGGACCGGGCGAGCCGATGGATGGACGAAGACCGGGACTCCATGTCCCGTTGTAGGCCGGTGGGGCGCCATAGGGAGAGGGGGTCGACCAGGGCATGGGCCATGCCCGAACCATGCCCGAACGAGACTCGTCCATGGATCGTGCTGCGGCTGCCAGGGGGCCACGACGGAGGGAGGTGTCGGCGCTGGTGGGGTAGGCGCTGGAACAGGTGGCCGAGGATAAGGAGGTGGCGCTAGATCAGGAGGACGATACACTGGGTTCCTGCCGCGGTAGTTCGGGCTCGGCCACCATCCAGGAGGGGCCGTTGGTGGTGCAGCAGGAGTCTGCAGAAGTGGGGGACGAGCCACAGTGTGAAACACCTGAGGAGGACAAGCGGCCTTGCGTGCTTGATTCTGAGCCTCGAGTTGCAAAATAGATCGCACTTCGACGAAGTTTGGATAGGGTTTCAGCAGCGGTATGAAGGCAATTTGCTTCTCAAAAATTATTCGCCTAGACCGATGCGGAGGGCATTGATGAGGGCACGATCGTCAACGGGATCACCAAGCTCCCGAAGTTCGTCGCCGATGGCCTTGATGCGTTGGTAGAAGACGGTGACGGGGGAATCACCTTGAGTGCTGGTGCGGAGCTCGATGTGGAGAGCGTTAACGTGCCAGTCGGAGTTGTCCTAGAAAAGCTGCTGTAGGGCAGCCCATATTTGTGTTGCCGTGGTGTCATCGGTGGAGACCAGGTTGAAGAGATCGGTAGAGATCCTGGTGTGTAGATCCATTGGATGACGGTGAGGTCGTCCTTGACCCAACGTGGATCGGTAGGCCGTGGCGTCGAGGCGAGGTTGATTTGATCGCGGAGGCCACAGCGACCGAGATGAATGTGGAAGAGGTGGTGCCAATAATAAAAATTATGCTTGGAGAGATCGAGGACAATCGGGACGAAGGGGGAGACGTCGCCGATCGTGTCAGCAAGGGTAAGTTGTGGGGGCTGTGGATTTTGTTGGGGAATTTGGTGGAGAGTAGAGGTGGAGGAAGAAGAGAGAGATGTGCATGTGGCACGAGCTTCGGCCGGCATCCAGAGTGCACGCGTCGGCGGCGGCGACAGAGTTGGCAGAGCCATCTAGGTGCGGAAAACCTAGGCGTCTGATACCATGATATTTTGGGATAATAATAACTTATGTTGATTTAAACAATATATATTATAAAGATTATATAGAAGAGAGGAGGAGACGGCCAAACCGACTTAGACTAGAGTCCTAATTTAAATCAAATACAACTCTGATATTATTTATTATAAAACAGTGTACATGGTTTAAGTGATTTTGGACTAACATGGTATTGCCATTTTAGAGCCTGGCTATTTTTTTCAGGTCGGATACATTAGACAGTCATATGGAAGAAAAAACTACCGAAGTTATTTGTTACTCATGTTTCAGTTAAAAAAAGGGTATGCACCTAACGTGTGTGTCACGTGTTTGGCACAGGCCAATGCTGTTATAGTTGGAACATACCTCATATTTGTCACGTAAATCTTACAGTTGGGATTTAGAATTCTATACACCAATTTTAGATCTAGTACCAAATTTCAGGTAACCTTAGTTGGTTTTGGTCCAGCTGGCCGACCGCCCTCTTCAAAAGCCTCACGCGAACACAAAGTCAAAAACGTATCAGGTAGTAGAAGGTATTTTGCTTTTGGGCCAGCTGATAGCTTGCCTTTTTTTTTGCATGACTACTACGCTCGTTTTGATCCTGCTGGTCGTTAACGTGACTACAACCTTCAATTGTTACCGACAGACATATCTAGTCAAAACAGTTTACGTAATTAAGCCGAATTGTGACTGTAAACAGTAGATCTAACCACTGAAATTATTCTGATGACATGGATCAACGTAATGCCTCCAAACAACCTCTTACATTATTTTTAATATATACTCCCTCTGTTTAGAAATATAAGATGTTTAAAATAGATGTATCTAAACATATTTTAGTATATAGATTCATTTGAACCTATACACCAAAAGACGTCCAGATACATCTACTTCACAAACCTAAAACATCTTGTATTTTTAAATAGAGGGAGTATAATAGAATAGATAGATAGACGAAGACTATATAGTTTGAGCTGCCGGGCTAAATCGAGTTAGACTTGGCTCAAGGTAAGCTTGTCTTCCAATCGAGTTATATCACACACACTCATACCGAGCTCATTTTTTTTATTCGATCTGAAGTCGAGCTACATAATGAGTTGATCTTAAGCCACTCACGAATTTCAATCTTTTTTATGAAGCCATAAGTGGTTACTATTGGGCTGGCTATATATATGAACAAACACGATCGCTGCGCAGACAAGCAAATATTGGCAAAAAAGCCTAAGCTAGCCCACTAACATTGCATGTGTAAGTAGTATTCCATGGCGCCGGGTATGTCGGTTGGCGCATCACCTGACGCTCTATTATCGCTTTGTCCCGAGTCCTTTGCTCTGGAGTCGCTCGCCGTGATTAACTTCCTCGCCGGCTACTACCGCGACGTGGAAAAGTACCCTGTCCAGTCCGACGCTGTGCCAGGGTGCATCCGTAATCTTTTACCTGATGCGCCGCCCGAAAACGGTGAGGCTATGGACTCGATACTGGAACATATAGGGCGACACATCGTCCCAGCACTGACGCACTGGCAGAGCCCCAAGTTCTTTGCCTACTTCCAGGCAAATGCGAGTACAGCTGGGTTCGCCGGCGAGATGCTCTCCGCCGGGCTCAACGTTGTACCCTTCACGTGGGTCGCCTCGCCGGCCGCAACTGAACTTGAGAACGTGGTGGTGGACTGGATGGGCAAGCTGATGGGCCTCCCTGACCGTTTCCTCTTCTCCGGCGGCGGCGGCGGTGTCCTGGTAGGAAGCACCTGCGAAGCCGTGTTGTGCACTCTAGTGTCCGCGCGCGATCGCGCACTGAGAAGGCTCGGCCACGAAAGCATCACTAGGCTGGTGGTCTACGCCTCGGATCAGAGCCACTCCACCTTCCAAAAGGGGGCGAGGATCATAGGAATCCCGCCTTCCAACTTCCGCGTCATCCGTACGTCGGCAACCTCTAGCTACGGCCTCACCGCAGAGAGTGTCCAAGAGGCCGTGGAGGCCGACATGGCCATCGGTCTTGTGCCAATGTACCTGTGCGCCACGGTTGGCACCACTGGGCTCGGCGTGGTCGACCCCATACGCGATCTCGGGGAGTTGGCACGAACACACGGCGTATGGCTGCACGTTGACGCAGCGTATGCCGGTAGCGCGTTGATCTGCCCCGAGTTCCAGGATTATATGGAAGGTGTTGAGCTCGCCGACTCGGTGAGCATGAACCCGCATAAGTGGTTCCTCACCAACATGGACTGCTGCTGCTTATGGGTGACCAGGCCAGCCGTGCTTACTTCCGCACTGTCTACCAATCCAGAATACCTCAGCAACGTAAGCCAAGGAAGGGCTTGGCCGGTGGTCGACTACAAAGATTGGCAGATCGCCTTGTCACGCCCTTTTCGTGCCATGAAGCTTTGGGTGGTCTTACGCCGCTACGGCGCAGCAGGCATGCGGGCGTACATACGGAGACACGTGGAGATGACCAAGTGGTTTGAGCAAGCCTTGGAGGCTGACGACCGGTTCGAGGTAGTAGCACCCAGGAGGTTCTCCCTCATATGCTTCCGCCTTCGTACAAGGAACGACAGCGATGGGGCTGTCGAGGACTTGAACCGCAAGCTCCTCCTAGCGATAAACGCAAGTGGACAGGCGTTCATGACACACTTTGTGGTGGACAACATGTTTGTTATCCGTTTGGCTGTGGGCGGGTCCATGACTGAAATGCGCCATGTCCGAGACACCTGGGATCTGCTCCAGGAGAAGGCCAAGGAAGTAGTCATGCTCGCTAAAGGCTCCTGACAATACTAATTCAACAGCATGTGGTGGAGTATAAATAAGTTTCATTAAGCCTCGGTTGGCTCATATTCACAACCAATACATGTATTTATTCACGATGTTCCATAAGTATTCATTTGCGCATGGTAATTGAACCTTCAAACACTGCCTGACGTCTCTCTTTGTCCATTCCGATCGACTATTGAGCTAAAGTGACTTTTCAGGATATGTTCATTCCCAATGAGGGTCAAAGCCCAAAATCTTCGTGCGCCCGCCCTTCGACAAAGTTATAGTTTAAAACGGGCATTATAATTTCAAAAACGATCCAAACAACGTGAAACCTTCGCGTGGAATGTGAAACCATCATATTATGTGACATCGTTAGAAGGAAAAATATCAAACTTGGTATATTGATTGTTTCTCAAAAAAACCTTCACAAAATGACCTATCTCGTTCGAGATTTCTAGGCTTTCGAGTCAAATGACCAATGTTATGGCTAGAATGAAGGCATAGTTTGTGATAATATGTCCATATTGTGCATAAGTGTGCATCATTAGATGGCGAACAATGTTTCAGAAGTAAGTTTTCCTTTTCGTCGCACCAAAAGGCCGTTTTCCATTTACCGAGTGCAAAAAACGGACGATTTTGTGAAGCAACCACCAAATGGCTAATTCAAAATACTACCGTAACATTTTTCAAAATTACTAGACCACCTTACATGGATAATGTCATAACAGGGAGATGTCAAACATTTTCGTCTATTCCTGGTGAAAAAGACAAATTCCTGCCAAATCGGTAGGAAGTGGGCCAGATATGAAATATAGGTACATGATCGGATGCTCCTGATTTTTTACAAAAATCATTTTTAGGTTCAAAATATGTTGTTTCATCATAGATCCACTTCAAGTTTAGCGAGTCTCAACCCCGATCTAAGCATCTTCATGCCCGCCCTTCGACAAAGTTTAACGATAGTTTAAAACGGACATCATAAATTCAAAAACGATCTAGACAACGTGAAACCTTCGCTTGGTGTCATATTATGTGACATAGTTAGAAGGAAAAATATCAAACTTGGTATATTGATTATGTCTCAAAAAACCTTCACAAAATGACCTATCTCGTTCGAGGTTTCTAGGCTTTCGAGTCAAATGACCAATGTTATGGCTAGAATGAAGGCATAGTTTGTAATAATGTGTCCATATTGTGCATAAGTGTGCATCACGGGATGGCGAACAATGTTTTGGGAGGAAGTTTTCCTTTTCGTCGCACCAAAAAGCCGTTTTCCATTTACCGAGTGCAAAAAACAGACGGTTTTGCGAAGCAACCACCAAATGGCTAATTCAAAATACCACCGTAACATTTAAAAAAAATACTAGTGGTTGTGAAGCAACCACCATATGAATCAGTATTCCATTTGGAGTATCTCGCCTCCGGGCTCTTCGTCTTTCCCCTTCCTCTCATGGACCCCTCTTCATCCCCCATCCTCTTTCCCCTTTGTCTTATTTTGGTAGTACTATATAATACACTTCTCTCTCTCTTAAAATATGAAAATAAGTAGACAGTATTATACCGACTTTCCTTCTGAAGAAGGGTGGTATAAGGAGTAAATGACAATGCGAGTCATAGAATTTGTTATGCATGTGCACATAAATCACATATATTCTAAAATAGACAAACCGATAACATAGGTTGTCAAACCCTGTCAACCGGTCGGTTTTTGACCAAAACGTTACGTGAGGTCAACAGACCACTTAAAAGTATACAAAATAACTCTTAGGTTGCGTTTGGATGTTTGTATTCGGCTAGATATTGAATATTCAGGCATGGGGACCCGAATACCTCGAACTGAGGCGTTTGGATGTGCTAGGCAATCAGGCTGGACATTCGGACTCAATATTCGCACGGGCCGAATCACGTGTCGCGACCAGCCTCCCCATAGTTGAGCCCTTACCCTCGACATCTCCTGGCATTGATGCGAGAGACTCAGCGTTTCTTTCCTATGGACGCCGAACAAGTGAATCAAGCGGGAGACAGCTAAATCTCGCGAGACTTCCCTCAAGATTTGTCGGCGTCCTTCGGCGTCGTCGCCCTCCACTTCACCCTCACATACACCTTCCACCCCACCACCCCTCATCTCATTGTATTCTCCCTGCAGCCAAGCACTCGCCGCCGGGCGCAGATATGCCGCTGCCACTATTCATGGTTCGTCAGAGACCCTGCTCAAGCTACGCCCAACACATGTGTCGCCAACTTCTTGGAGAACCCCGTGTCACCGGATCCCTGGACTCCTGCTGCTGCTGATTGTTGACATCCATGAGCGATATACAGATTATGAACTCTGCTATGATCGATGTGCTGATTGATTGTAGTATTTAGGAACGCTGATTCATATGCGTGCATTTTTAGCTAACAGAAAATTGACGGTTGTAATACTGTGTTTTTTCTTGTCATTTTTTAATTGTTATATAATTTATGATATAGTCAATCCATCTCAAAATTTGACATTCAACCTCGATATCAAGTTTGGGTTCCAAATACAACATCCAAAGAGAAATGTTGGCATTCAATTTCAATCTCAATATCCTAGGATATTAACATTTATGCCAATATAGTACCAGGCCTCTCAATACAAACATCCAAACGGAGCCTTATGTTTTTTTTTGCCGGGTTCAGTTAAATTTGTTTTTTGGATAAGGGATCAGATCAGGTGGCGCTTCACGTTGACCGAATCGATGTGAAGCTGCTCGTTCGTGCTCCTGCTATGCGCGTCGATGGAGGACGAGAGCGGCCGACCGGCGAACGCTTGTTGGGGACGCCGCACGCAGAGGAGATGGCGCTGCCCATTGATTTCCCCCGTCTTCGGCTCCACTGGCAGGAGTCCTCGGGTCAGATTAAGGGCTGCCGTTTGCATTAGTCTATCGTCAGATTACATATTACACAGAATACAAATTACTTCAAAATGCAAACTGAATAGTAGTTAAGTAGTTAAATAGATCCGGTTTCGACATGATACTAATTAAGTAGTTCAAAAGCAATATTTCGTACAACTTTTAGTCAACATATAAGAAATGAATATATAAATACATTTGCTACATCTATCTCTAAAATTATCTAGATTTTGTACCCCTAAAATCATTTACATTTTCTACTATATACTAAATCTACACTATATACTTAATCTACATTTGCTACTATATACTAAATCTAACATTCCTATATCTAGAAAGTGAGCCCAAATTTAATATCTCTGAAGCATAATCATCTACACTAAATCATCTATACTAAATCTTCTAATATCATCTGCACTAAAATTATCTACACTAAATCATCTACAATCATCTACACTAAAACAAATAAAAAAGGAGAGATATGGGCTCATTGGCGTTGGCTCGAGGCGGTGGACGCAGGAGGTCGCGGGTACGGAGACGAGGCGGTGAGGTGGAGAAGGGGACGAGGCGACGATGGGGGACAGGGACGAGGAGGCGACAGGGGAGACGGGGACGAGGTGGCGACAGGGGAGACGGGGATGAGGCAGCGAGGGGGATGAGGCAGTGATGGGGAGACAGGGACGAGGCGGTGACGGGGACGAGACGACGACGGCGAGTCGGGACGAGGCGGCGATAGGGAAAAGGTGGTGGTTAGAGGCGGGTCGGCGGTGGCTGATGCGGTGGAGGAGGGGGCGACGGTGGCCAATATGGTGCACGCGGGGTTCGACAGCGGCCGACGCGGTTGGGAGAGGGAGGGGAGTTGGGGAAGAGGGGGGAGAGAGGGAGTGATGGGGGGAGATGCATGTTGGGGCGGCGCAGGCCGAGAAAGTGGCGTCTGGGTTGGTGGTGTTTGCAAATTCCGAACACCACCCCTAAGTTTGGCCCGGTTTCACCTGTGGGTCTTCTTTAGTAGTGGCGTATGGAATACACTAAACGTCACCATTAAGCTCTAGTAGTGGCATTTCGTATATTCGAGATACCGCTACTATGTTGGCTATCAGCAACAGCATGTTATTTTTAGGGCATGCCACTGGAAAAATGACTGCTATAGGCATTTTCCTACTAGTGAATGATGTGATGGATATGTACCCATCATAAGTATATATTGCAACATGATCGGTCACAAAGTTCATCGTTGCAATAGTTACGAAACTAAGTATCCTATTCCTTAGACCATAAAATCATATCTAATCACTATCATCCGAGGTTGCTTTGATTGCATCAACTGTCACACCGTAATAGGTTAATCATAAAGGTGTATGTCAAGTATTCCAAAGGGATAGGTTGAGGCCTATGTATCCACATCGAGATTTGTTCTCCTGCATGACTGGAAGATACGTCGCGTTCACTCGGTGAGATTACATCCATAAGATGCGCAACATATGACTAGGTCATGTGCATGGAATATTATGGGAACAAGTTAAGCAAGAGCTTGTCGGTAACGCGATCGAACTAGTTATGTTGATACTAACGATCAGATCTCGAACAAGTCATGTATAGAAGTAACAAAGGGAATTGGACTCATCCTTTATGGTTCAAATGACATTGATATCCTGGAATGCACAAGGGTCATTATGGGTGTCCAGATCCCGCTGACAATCATATATCATTGAAGCGTCTCGTTCTTGTCTATGATATTCCCTAACCGTATGATAACACACTTAAGGGTTCTACACCGCTCGGAGATCGTTTTGCAATCATCGGTATCACCGGGAGGAAGAGATGGGGGCAGGGGTTGATCCAGTTTGGAAGGAGAAATGAGGAGAAGGCCGATAGGCTGAGCCTCATGGGGGAACCTTTTCCCCTTAGAAATATCTTTAGATATAGTACCATATATTAATTAAGGCTTAAGGCCATCCTTAATAGTTTTGTACTTCGAAATAATAAGGAATACTAGTTCGATAAAGGAGAAACCAATGCTCCTACATTGGATTTGGCTCATGTGTGGCTCTAGGGTTCTATGGACGGGGTCCTAGGAAAAGGGATAACTAGAGAAGCATAAACATTATTAAGATAGTCTCCCCAACAAAGTAAGGCTAGGCGAAGTTGACACTCGTTGGCTTTATCTTTTGGATCCTTTTAGAGTAGCCGGAAGTAGGATGTTAGCCGTCTATAAAGCTACAAGGTCCCACGGCACAAAAGTTCGCCCATACGCCATAAGCATGTCTTATGGGCGACAAGACCCCGCAATCCACCATTCAGGCAGGCTCGTGTTGAGGTTTCGGTGCAAAAAACAAAAAAATTCCTACATCAGACCGCCCTAATGCCCAAGATATATCTATTAGTAATGCAGTAACTACCGAGGTTTCAGATATATAACCTTGTAGTCTGAAAGCCGTTAACGTTTTGAGGGAATCATGGTTGAAGTAGTTATGCTGGTAGCCAACCTCAAGGTCGCGAAGCTCCTCGCAGGTCACCCCTTGCTCCATCACCGTGCAGCCGTCCGGCTCACCACATCCAAGGTGCCCCAAGTGTGGCACCTCATGCTTTTGTACACATATGGTGTACGATAAGACCTCCGTATCCTTGATTCCTACCGGGAGTGCAGAAATAGATCTCCGGCTTGAAATCCCCACAGCGCAACGGCGCCTGCGGTGAAGCCTTGTTCGCACAGCCCATACATGGAAGCCATGGTCACAAGGTAGAGAGAGAGCGAGAAAGTCAACCAAAGGAATTTTCTAATTATTGTGTTTAATCCCACCTGTGTGCCCTCCCCATTAGGTTAGCATGTGCGGCTAATAAACTAAAGGAAATACCAGGAAAAACTCGTACAGTCGGATGGGCCGATTACCCAGCCCAGCCAAGCAAATAGAGAAAAAGAAGCAACCTCAAGCGGCGCTGGTCAGGTGGAACTTGGACGAGGCCAACCCCACGCTCGCATGCCCTTCCTGCGCGGTAGCAGCCTGCCTGGGCTGACCTGGCGCGCTCCGGCCCGTCTCCGCGACACCCCCACATAGTAGCAAGTGAGCATCCGGGTGGGCTGCAACCGGCCCACCTCGCGCCTGCCTGCGCACGCTAGCGCCCGCCCATGAGCGGCCGCAAGTACCAGTCGCCCACCTGGCGTGGGCCGCTAGGCCCACAAGCAGCTGTAGCAGTTGTTTTTATGCTTTTCCTTTTTCCTTTTTCCAGGGTGACTTTCCCTAGGTCAATTCCCTCTGGGTTTTTGGCCTAATGTGGAAGTTGCCCTATAAATTTTAATTAAAATATTTATTTAGAATATATTAATTCATAATTAACATATAATAAATATATATTAAAAATTGCCATTTACCAAAAACACCTTTCAGTCCTTTTCTTTCATTCTTTTTACGAACAACTTCAGATCTCTCCCCGGAACAATTCTGCTTTCTCTTTCTCTACTAGATTCCAACTTACGGATAATCTCTAGCTCATCATACCCTTAAGTGTATCTCCCCACAGCTCGGGAATGGCACATACATGGTCTCTATAAATGATCAACAACGGGACCAGGATGCCCATATTGACCCCTGTACATTCCACGATGACAATGTCATTTGAACCGTAAACGTCGAGTCCAATTCCCTTTGTTTCTTTGATATGACTTGTCCGAGATCCGAACGTTCGATATGACATACCTTGTTCAATCTCGTTACCGAAAAGTTCTGTTTCACTTGTTACTGCAATATTACATCCTCGTGACCTAGTCACATGTTTCAACATTATGGATGTAATGTCACCAAGTCAGCCTTATGTATCTTACCCGTCACTGGGTGAACAAATCCTGGTCTTGATTCATAGGCCTCAACCTGTACCTCTAGAATACCCAACATACACCTTTATTATTACCATTTCATTGAGTAACATTTGATGCAGGTCAAGCAGCCTCGGGACATAGTGATTAATATGATCTCATGGTCTAAGGAGAAGGAGACTTCGTTTCTAACTATTGCAACGATGAACCTCATGACTTGATCGTGTCGCAATCTTTGGGTAATGTCCATCACATCATTCACCAATGATATGACTTTGTTGTCAACTGACACTATCACCCAAGATCAGGAAACCTTGATCATCTGTTGCCCAATAAACTACAATGAATAAAGGCTACTAGGGACTTCTGTTTCATATCACACATGTATTAATGTTTCCACCTGATACAGTTATATCACAAAACGAAACTATTGCGAAATTATTGAAATATGACAATAATAACCATTTATTATTTGCCTCTAGGTCATATTCCCTTCAGCTCATAGGCAACAGAGATGATCTCACCATATGCCTGGTCACATCCCTGTTCTCGAGCCCGCGGAACCGGGACCAAAGGCCTGGAAGCACCATAGGGCGGTTATGGAAGATCGGTCGATATAGGAGTAAACGAGACGACCAAGGCACGAAAAACCACCATGTCCCATCAACATCGACGGTAACTCCATGGTCATACCGCCATAGCAATAGATGACGCTAGATAAGGAGAGGATCGACGATAGAGAGAAGGATGAATTCACAACACAACTCATCTGCACATTCCACTACTAGAAAAATGGCTATAGGTAATCAGCACATCCGTGGCTCACATGGTTGAAGTGCCCCACGGCTAAAACAGGCGTGGCTCACCTATGGGCAGTGCCCTACTAGTAACTAGAACAACCGTGGCGCACATGACCATAGTGTGCCACAGATGTGTGTGGGCCAGGTCCCTGTTGGCCGCACGCCAAACATCCGTAGCGCACATAGGGTAGGTGCGCTACGGTTGTTAGTGTCAACCGTGGCGCACATGGAGGGGGTGCGCTACGCCTAAGCGCATGCCCCTCTCTGCTGTGAAACGGCCAGACACATCTGTGGCGCACTATGGCATGTGCGCCACAGATGTATAAACTTAGTAGTAGGGCACCTTGCCCTAGTGCCCTACGCCTAACTATCCTGCACCAACTCTACCCCCCCCCCCCCCCCTGGATCGCCTTTTTAGGTTTTGCAAAAAAATAAAAGATGATAAACACTTCAAAAAATTAAATCCTTTCATATTTAGGTAGGTAATGTGGTATAGCTTCTAGTAAAATTAACAAACATGAGTTTTGACTTTATTTGGAAAAAAAAGTCATGCCACGATAAAAAGGCCGTAACTTTTGCATACGATATCGAAAAAATCATATAATATACCAAAATGATGAGAACGAGATTTCGCATCCGCTCGCATTTTGCCAAATGCATTCAAAATTTGGGTTTGGAATGCGCGTGCCTGCTTAGGTCCAGCTGGTGGGGCATTTTTTTCCAGGTCTGGCTGTCCGTTCCGACCGCTTTAGACATGTCGTTATCGAATGGGTCGGCTCGATGTAGATGTCCTTAGTTATAAACTATGATAGAAAAAGGCATACGACTCTAGGTACAACTGACAAAGAGAAAAACTATTTAGGCGAAGGCAAAGATGCATTGGTGGGCAAGTGCAGCGGAGAAAACATATTCTTTACCATTACGACCATTTAATCTACAAAATGATGATCCTTAGGCTTCAGAAGTGGCAGATGTGATGAACGAAAATGGGTATTTTGAAAAGAACATCACAGGGGATGGATGTCGAGGAAAAATGTTTTCAATAGTATGGGCTGTTCATACCATGGAATGATCATGATCATGTTCCAAATCCGAAGTACTACCCCATATTGTCGATAGTATATAGGAATTGCTAATTCTCAGCTAGTTTACAGCACAATTATGTCCCGCATCGTTGGATCCTTTTGCATGCCAAGATTGGTACCCGTTGGGTTGTCCCGTGGTTTTACTTGGCCGGGTTTATTCCGCGCGATGTTTTCCCATGTAGTGGGCTGGTTCTGAGTTATGTTGGGCCTTTTGTCATGCAGTTTTTTGCTGGCTTTCTATTTGTGCATCAGTTAAGCGAGGGGACATTGTGTGTGAGCGTACAGCCAAATGATCACTGGAGTGCCGATTTTCTTAAAAAAATTATTGGAGCATAGAGCCAAGTTTTCTTTTGTTGTACTTCCTCCGTTCTAAAATAGATGTCTTGGATTTGTCAAAATTTGGATAAATCTAGACATTATTTAGTATATAGGTTCATGTTTCATATGAGTTGCAATCAGACTCACAACTGGTTCATGTTTCGTATGAGTTACAATTGGACTCACAAATGGTTTTTTCTTTTTTCGTAGAGGTATAAGTTACAATCGGACTCGTAACTGGTCCATGTTTCTTATGAGTTGTAATTGGACTCGCAAGTGACTTATCTTTTTTCATAGACGTATCAGTTGCAATCGGACTCTCAGCGGGTCCATGTTTCATATGAGTTGGGAATCAGAACTAACTTTGTCTTTTTCTTAGGTATGATTTTCAATCGGAATTGGAACTGATCTATCTTGCATATGAGTTGTAGATTAGGGAACTGCTCTATCTTGCATATGAGTTGTAGATTAGGAAGTGACTTGTCTTTTTGGTAGGTATGAGTTGCAGTCGGAATCGCAACTGGTCCATGTTTCATAAAATTGCAATCGGACTCGTAACTTACTTGTTTTTTTCATAGAGGTATAAGTTGCAATCGGACTCGCAACTGATCCATGTTTCTTATGAGTTGCAATTGGACTAGCAACTGACAGTTGCAATCGGACTTGCAACGGGTCCATGTTTCATACGAGTTGCATTCAGACTCATAACTAGTCCATGTTTCATATGATTTGGATTCAGAATTGACTTTGTCTTTTTCTTATGTATGAGTTGCAATCGGACTCACAAATATTTCATAGAGATATGAGTTGCAATCGGACTCGCGACTGTTTCATATCCCCTGGTGGTATAGAGGGGGAGTTACATTTTCAATTGAGGACTGTGTTATTCTTTTGTCTTTTGTCCATATTGTGCATACGTGTGCATCATGGGATGGGGAACAATGTTTCAGAAGGAAGTTTTCCTTTTCGTCGCACCAAAAAGCCATTTTCCATTTATCGAGTGTAAAAAACGGACGGTTTTGTGAAGCAACCACCAAATGGCTAATTCAAAATACCACCGTAACATTTTAAAAAAATACTAGACCACCTTATATGGATAATGTCATAACAGGGGATCTCAAACTTATCTGTCTATCCTTGATGAAAAAGACAAATTCCTGCTGAATCGGTACGAAGTGGGTCAGATATGAACTATAGGTACATGATCGGATGCTCCTGATTTTTTACAAAAATCATTTTTAGGTTCAAAATATGTTGTTTCATCATAGATTCACTTCAAGTTTAGCGAGTCCCAGCCCCGATCTAAGAATCTTCATGCCCGCCCTTCGACAAAGTTTAACGATAGTTTAAAACGGGCATCATAAATTCAAAAACGATCCAAACAACGTGAAACCTTCGCGTGGTGTCATATTATGTGACATAGTTAGAAGGAAAAATATCAAACTTGGTATATTGATTATGTCTCAAAAAAACCTTCACAAAATGACCTATCTCGTTCGAGGTTTCTAGGCTTTCAGGTCAAATGACCAATGTTATGGCTAGAATGAAGGCATAATTTGTGATAATATGTCCATATTGTGCATAAGTGTGCATCATGGGATGGCGAACAATGTTTCAGGAGGAAGTTTTCCTTTTCGTCGCACCAAAAAGCCGTTTTCCATTTACCGAGTGAAAAAAACGGACGGTTTTGTGAAGTAACCACCAAATGGCTAATTCAAAATACCATCGTAACATTTTTAAAAATACTAGACCACCTTACGTGGATAATGTCATAACAGGGGGATCTCAAACATTTTCGTCTATCCCTGGTGAAAAAGACAAATTCCTGCCGAATCGGCAGGAAGTGGGTCAGATATGTACTATAGGTATATGATCGGATGCTCCTGATTTTTTACAAAAATCATTTTTAGGTTTAAAATATGTTTTTTTATTATAGATCCACTTCAAGTTTAGCGAGTATCAGCCCTGATCTAAGAATCTTTATGCGTGCCGTTTTAAACAGGCAAATGAAATTATGATAAGAATCATAGCATAGTTTGTGATAAGTTGATATTGATATCATATTTGGATTCCTCTCATTATTCTAATCAATTTAGACATTGTATTTTCCGAATTCCGATTTACAGATTTAAAGATACTAATTATTCCATATTAAATAAAAAATACAAAAATAAATAAAATCATTATATTTTTATTTGAATTCAATAATATTTTACTTATTCATTGTTGTTTACTTAAATAATTTCTTGTAATTTCAAAAAATATAACCATGTGACATGATGATATAAGAGTTAGTAGGAATGATATCATAATATTGACAACAACGAGTAAATTGCTTTGCGGGAAGAGATTCTGAAGGAACGAGGAAGTTAAGCGTGCTAGAGCTGGAGTAGTGCTAGGGATGGGTGACCGAATAAAAACTTTGACTAAGACTGTAATTTAATCAATTATTAACTATAAATAGTGTTAAAATGATTAAAGAGGGAGATTAAGGAGTCAAACAATTCAAAGATTTAAAACAAATAAAAAAATATTTTAGGCTAGGCCGACGGCCTGGCCGTCTGCGTAGCTCCATTCCTATGCAGACAGCCTGGCCGTCGACGTAGCTCCAGGCTGGACGGTCATCGAAGACGGTCGTTGACTGACACACGGGGCTCACTGAAAGACGCTATGCCGAGGGGAGAGGGGGTTGTGCCGACGGCCACAGAGCTGTGCCGACGAGGACGTATACCGAGGGGGCTATGCTGACGGCCACTATCGATATAGCCTGTGCCAACGGTAATTTGACGCTGAGTCGACGGCATGCCGTCGGCATAGCAAATTTTCATGTAGTGTGTCTACTAGACATGCCTTGGCCGGCAAAAATTCCGAGCGTGCACAGGAGGAAAGGCAGAGCAACTAGACATGCACGCGGCGACCATTGCTGGAAAAGGAACGCCAACCGTGGCAAATTAGTCCTCGACTTATCATGCGATGTATTGGTTTTTGTGCCATGGTCGACTAAATAGTATCTGTTAGTCCTCGGTGCAATCAATTTCTACGGTTGATCAGTCCTGATTTATTTCTTCGGTCGCCTGCCTTGTGTTTTCTACGACGTTGTTCGCTCTACGACGACAACTCGGTTTCAAAGAAGTGAGAGAAGGTATGGCTATGATTCATTAGCCTGTGGCCTAAATTTTGTACGATGATTAATTTATCGATAGAACTACACAACGGCGCTGAATTTTTTGTGAACCATGCGGCGCCTGCTGATGAGCCAGACATGGACTATGCGCTGCTCTAGTTTTTGGCAGTTTATGTGAATGAAATGTGGGCCACATATTAATTAAGTAGAAGGCTTTTGTAGCTGACTATTATATATATGAACTATTTGACTGGCTTTAGATGACATGACATTTTCTTATAGCCAACATCCAGCTATATTATTGAACTGCGCACCCTAAATGTGAATAAGCGTGTGTGGTTGTGAGACTCTACTGACCTGCTGATAGCTTCCTAACAACGACATATCATGCATAGCCCCAATGGAGGTATCATAGATGGTATCATGCGCATGCAAAATGCTTACGTGTCATAGTAATTAAAAAGAGATTGTGTTGGTATCATAGCACATAAAACTAGAAAAAATAATCCTAAACAAATCTTGTCCACAATTTTACATTGAGATTCTACAAAATAATAAATACACTAAGACTATAATACTACTATATGATACTATGCATTGTGGAGATGGTATCATATACTAGTATCATATGCATGATACTACTATATGATACTCTCCATTATGACTAGTCTAAAGCTACCTTTTCATTTCTTTTTCCTAGGCGTCGTCATCTATTCAAGCAAAGAGACAACACAAGGAAATGACATCCACTAAGGAAAAGTAGTACTTCAGTTTTGCTTGCCACTTGCCACTAGTAAATTTCAGTGAGAAACAAGAGTGCTACATTCCACCTGCCGAAGTAGCACTACTAAGGAGAATTTTGACACACTTCTAACTTACTTCAGGATGTGTGCCATACAAATTACCACCTTTGAATTATGAACATACACTTGCCATATTACAGAAAAGCGATTTCCAGATGAATTACACTTGGTTCCAAGGTTTTAACTAAGGCAAAGTCATCAAGAACAAAATGCAAGGTGTATTGCCAGATTACCTATGGATGATTATCTGATAAACTATACTTGGCTACAAGATTTTAGCCAAGGAGATGTCATCAATATATTATAAAGAATTATTTGTCAGATTTATGTTGGAATGATTGCCATGTAAATTATCTGGCTTGCTTGACAGGTGTTAACCACAAAAACTTTACAATTATAGAAATGAATACACTTTCTTACTAAAACATGTACAAGGTATTTAACAACATAAATAAATCGAGAACGCATGCTGTATTTCTAAAGAAGAGAAGCTCGGAGCATAAAGCAAAAAGAATGTGAGAGAGACATTGGCCAGACTGAAAAAATCTAGTAGAGTACAAATTTGACCGAATAATTATGCTAGCCGGCAGGTGAGCTGATGGCATAATTACATGGGCCTGACATAGGTTCCCGCAAATTTTGTCTCCACTACGCCCACATGTTGATATCACGCACCCGTCTTATTTCAAGAGCTCGGTGCTACTATGCGGGTCACACAACATACATAGCCGCTACAAGAAGGTACATATAATGCATGTCTAGAACTCGATCGTCAGGAAAGAGACGCGTGCAGGATGGTGATGGCAAGCACTAGAGCGTAGGATGGTAGGGCGCCGTCGTTGTTATGGTTATTAATGTACTTAGTACTAATTTATATTTAATGTGTAACCGGACTAGTTGGTCCAATCAGTTGACGCGCCAAAGAAATCAGACACGCCTGTGGTCCATGAAGCATTTTGCCGGCAGAATGGACAAAAATAACCCAAATTCGAAAGAATTTCACGAAATGATCCATCTGGAAAACTATTTCACTGGACTAACCCTTTTTGTAGCGCCTAACAGCAAGACGCTACACTCTATAGTGTAGCGCCTTTCAGCCAGGCGCTATGCCCCCTGCCAGCGTGGCACTGCCTGGCCCCTCCCTGGCCCCACCCCGCCGTGTAACGCCCAGGCGCTATGCCTGGGGCGACTAACGCCCAGGCGCTATGCCTCAGGTGTAGCGCCTGTCTGATAGGCGCTACACTTTAATGTGCCTGCTTAGGTCCAGCTGCTGGGGCATTTTTTTCCCGGTTCGGCTATCCGTTCCGACTGCTTTAGACACGCTGTTGTCGAATGAGTCGACTCGATGTAGATGGCCTTAGTTACAAACTATGATAGTAAAAAGCATACGACTCTGGGTACTGCTGACAAAGAGAGAAACTATTTAGGCGAAGGTGAAGACGGATTGGTGGGCAAGTGCAGCGAAGAAAACAGATTCTTCACCATTATGACCATCTAATCCAGAAAATGATGATCCTTAGGCTTCAGCAGAGGCTGATGTGACGGGTATTTTGAAAAGAACATCAGAGTGGATGGATGTCGAGGAAAAATGTTTTCAATGATATGGGCTGTTCATACCATGGAATGATCATGATCATGGTCCAAATCCTAAGTACTACCCCAGATTTTCTATAGTATATTTCAGCCTGAGGGGTATTCAAGGTATTGCACTTTGCTTTCAATTATGTGGGCAGTTTCCTCCCAAACAAAATGAGAGGTAAATTTGGAAATTCAAATAGCCCAATCGTATCCCACCCGTCGTGGCTCCTTTTATCCTACCCTTCTCCATCCGCCTCCATCCCCATTGGTAGCGGCATCACGTCCATCGAGTCCGGCAAGGTCTGTGGGGAGCTGTAACCGTCTAGAGAGGGCCATGGTGAGCGACACTATTACCAGCGAATTCTCTAGGTTAAAAGTTAATAATCCTTCGTCCGCCCTTGCCTCCTGCTAGCGACGACAAAACGCACGACGAGGAGAGGGGGCGACGCGCATCAACGATTTTTCTTTGCACCCGAAAGGGCATCTCCAAAACCATATCCAAAACAGGTCAAAAAAACTTCTGATTTTTTTCGATTTGCGCCATCCCCATGTCGCATGAGCAGCCGCCCGTTGTCTGCCTTTTATCTTTTCTTTGTTGCATCAGTCCTAATGCATGGCTTGAGGTGTGGA
The DNA here is from genome assembly GCA_910589765.1 of Avena atlantica. Lineage (NCBI taxonomy): Eukaryota > Viridiplantae > Streptophyta > Magnoliopsida > Poales > Poaceae > Avena > Avena atlantica. Next base: position 4,945,468 of record OU342736.1, on the reverse strand, counting down.
AGTTGGCGCGCCATGGAGGGGATAAAGATCATCTGAGCTATCGTAGTGAGCGAGGACCTCCGCTGTTTTCAGATCCTTCACGGACAAACCAAACAGGTCAAATTCTAAAGAGACATTGTTGTCGATAGTAAAGCGACGACCAGAGATAAGGTTTTTAATTAAAGATGGAGCAACAAGAGTATTGCGGAGAAGAAAATTTGTCTGGGGATTATTGATGTATGATTGACCGGCATAAGATATGGGGATTGAAGAACCATCACCAATAGTTATAAAAGAAAAATGTGAAGAAGAACAAGCTGACAGAAAATCCATATTTGAAGACAGGTGCGAAGATGCACCAGAATAAAACATCCAATCCATAACTTCGTGGTTGTTGAGCGTGAAATTGTTCATGGAAGTGATGAAGGCGGCTTGGTCCCAACTTGGTGGAGTGGTTGATGGCGATGGCGTAGGCATGTACGGTAGGGCCGGATGAGCCTCGTACATGTAGGGCATTGGCATCGAGGAGGGCATGTAGTATTGAGGCGCGTGAGGCGGCTTGTAGGCCGTCGGTGGAGCTTGAGCAGTGTAGACCTGCTGCGGAGGTCGAGGTCCAAGAGGACCGGGCGAGCCGATGGATGGACGAAGACCGGGACTCCATGTCCCGTTGTAGGCCGGTGGGGCGCCATAGGGAGAGGGGGTCGACCAGGGCATGGGCCATGCCCGAACCATGCCCGAACGAGACTCGTCCATGGATCGTGCTGCGGCTGCCAGGGGGCCACGACGGAGGGAGGTGTCGGCGCTGGTGGGGTAGGCGCTGGAACAGGTGGCCGAGGATAAGGAGGTGGCGCTAGATCAGGAGGACGATACACTGGGTTCCTGCCGCGGTAGTTCGGGCTCGGCCACCATCCAGGAGGGGCCGTTGGTGGTGCAGCAGGAGTCTGCAGAAGTGGGGGACGAGCCACAGTGTGAAACACCTGAGGAGGACAAGCGGCCTTGCGTGCTTGATTCTGAGCCTCGAGTTGCAAAATAGATCGCACTTCGACGAAGTTTGGATAGGGTTTCAGCAGCGGTATGAAGGCAATTTGCTTCTCAAAAATTATTCGCCTAGACCGATGCGGAGGGCATTGATGAGGGCACGATCGTCAACGGGATCACCAAGCTCCCGAAGTTCGTCGCCGATGGCCTTGATGCGTTGGTAGAAGACGGTGACGGGGGAATCACCTTGAGTGCTGGTGCGGAGCTCGATGTGGAGAGCGTTAACGTGCCAGTCGGAGTTGTCCTAGAAAAGCTGCTGTAGGGCAGCCCATATTTGTGTTGCCGTGGTGTCATCGGTGGAGACCAGGTTGAAGAGATCGGTAGAGATCCTGGTGTGTAGATCCATTGGATGACGGTGAGGTCGTCCTTGACCCAACGTGGATCGGTAGGCCGTGGCGTCGAGGCGAGGTTGATTTGATCGCGGAGGCCACAGCGACCGAGATGAATGTGGAAGAGGTGGTGCCAATAATAAAAATTATGCTTGGAGAGATCGAGGACAATCGGGACGAAGGGGGAGACGTCGCCGATCGTGTCAGCAAGGGTAAGTTGTGGGGGCTGTGGATTTTGTTGGGGAATTTGGTGGAGAGTAGAGGTGGAGGAAGAAGAGAGAGATGTGCATGTGGCACGAGCTTCGGCCGGCATCCAGAGTGCACGCGTCGGCGGCGGCGACAGAGTTGGCAGAGCCATCTAGGTGCGGAAAACCTAGGCGTCTGATACCATGATATTTTGGGATAATAATAACTTATGTTGATTTAAACAATATATATTATAAAGATTATATAGAAGAGAGGAGGAGACGGCCAAACCGACTTAGACTAGAGTCCTAATTTAAATCAAATACAACTCTGATATTATTTATTATAAAACAGTGTACATGGTTTAAGTGATTTTGGACTAACATGGTATTGCCATTTTAGAGCCTGGCTATTTTTTTCAGGTCGGATACATTAGACAGTCATATGGAAGAAAAAACTACCGAAGTTATTTGTTACTCATGTTTCAGTTAAAAAAAGGGTATGCACCTAACGTGTGTGTCACGTGTTTGGCACAGGCCAATGCTGTTATAGTTGGAACATACCTCATATTTGTCACGTAAATCTTACAGTTGGGATTTAGAATTCTATACACCAATTTTAGATCTAGTACCAAATTTCAGGTAACCTTAGTTGGTTTTGGTCCAGCTGGCCGACCGCCCTCTTCAAAAGCCTCACGCGAACACAAAGTCAAAAACGTATCAGGTAGTAGAAGGTATTTTGCTTTTGGGCCAGCTGATAGCTTGCCTTTTTTTTTGCATGACTACTACGCTCGTTTTGATCCTGCTGGTCGTTAACGTGACTACAACCTTCAATTGTTACCGACAGACATATCTAGTCAAAACAGTTTACGTAATTAAGCCGAATTGTGACTGTAAACAGTAGATCTAACCACTGAAATTATTCTGATGACATGGATCAACGTAATGCCTCCAAACAACCTCTTACATTATTTTTAATATATACTCCCTCTGTTTAGAAATATAAGATGTTTAAAATAGATGTATCTAAACATATTTTAGTATATAGATTCATTTGAACCTATACACCAAAAGACGTCCAGATACATCTACTTCACAAACCTAAAACATCTTGTATTTTTAAATAGAGGGAGTATAATAGAATAGATAGATAGACGAAGACTATATAGTTTGAGCTGCCGGGCTAAATCGAGTTAGACTTGGCTCAAGGTAAGCTTGTCTTCCAATCGAGTTATATCACACACACTCATACCGAGCTCATTTTTTTTATTCGATCTGAAGTCGAGCTACATAATGAGTTGATCTTAAGCCACTCACGAATTTCAATCTTTTTTATGAAGCCATAAGTGGTTACTATTGGGCTGGCTATATATATGAACAAACACGATCGCTGCGCAGACAAGCAAATATTGGCAAAAAAGCCTAAGCTAGCCCACTAACATTGCATGTGTAAGTAGTATTCCATGGCGCCGGGTATGTCGGTTGGCGCATCACCTGACGCTCTATTATCGCTTTGTCCCGAGTCCTTTGCTCTGGAGTCGCTCGCCGTGATTAACTTCCTCGCCGGCTACTACCGCGACGTGGAAAAGTACCCTGTCCAGTCCGACGCTGTGCCAGGGTGCATCCGTAATCTTTTACCTGATGCGCCGCCCGAAAACGGTGAGGCTATGGACTCGATACTGGAACATATAGGGCGACACATCGTCCCAGCACTGACGCACTGGCAGAGCCCCAAGTTCTTTGCCTACTTCCAGGCAAATGCGAGTACAGCTGGGTTCGCCGGCGAGATGCTCTCCGCCGGGCTCAACGTTGTACCCTTCACGTGGGTCGCCTCGCCGGCCGCAACTGAACTTGAGAACGTGGTGGTGGACTGGATGGGCAAGCTGATGGGCCTCCCTGACCGTTTCCTCTTCTCCGGCGGCGGCGGCGGTGTCCTGGTAGGAAGCACCTGCGAAGCCGTGTTGTGCACTCTAGTGTCCGCGCGCGATCGCGCACTGAGAAGGCTCGGCCACGAAAGCATCACTAGGCTGGTGGTCTACGCCTCGGATCAGAGCCACTCCACCTTCCAAAAGGGGGCGAGGATCATAGGAATCCCGCCTTCCAACTTCCGCGTCATCCGTACGTCGGCAACCTCTAGCTACGGCCTCACCGCAGAGAGTGTCCAAGAGGCCGTGGAGGCCGACATGGCCATCGGTCTTGTGCCAATGTACCTGTGCGCCACGGTTGGCACCACTGGGCTCGGCGTGGTCGACCCCATACGCGATCTCGGGGAGTTGGCACGAACACACGGCGTATGGCTGCACGTTGACGCAGCGTATGCCGGTAGCGCGTTGATCTGCCCCGAGTTCCAGGATTATATGGAAGGTGTTGAGCTCGCCGACTCGGTGAGCATGAACCCGCATAAGTGGTTCCTCACCAACATGGACTGCTGCTGCTTATGGGTGACCAGGCCAGCCGTGCTTACTTCCGCACTGTCTACCAATCCAGAATACCTCAGCAACGTAAGCCAAGGAAGGGCTTGGCCGGTGGTCGACTACAAAGATTGGCAGATCGCCTTGTCACGCCCTTTTCGTGCCATGAAGCTTTGGGTGGTCTTACGCCGCTACGGCGCAGCAGGCATGCGGGCGTACATACGGAGACACGTGGAGATGACCAAGTGGTTTGAGCAAGCCTTGGAGGCTGACGACCGGTTCGAGGTAGTAGCACCCAGGAGGTTCTCCCTCATATGCTTCCGCCTTCGTACAAGGAACGACAGCGATGGGGCTGTCGAGGACTTGAACCGCAAGCTCCTCCTAGCGATAAACGCAAGTGGACAGGCGTTCATGACACACTTTGTGGTGGACAACATGTTTGTTATCCGTTTGGCTGTGGGCGGGTCCATGACTGAAATGCGCCATGTCCGAGACACCTGGGATCTGCTCCAGGAGAAGGCCAAGGAAGTAGTCATGCTCGCTAAAGGCTCCTGACAATACTAATTCAACAGCATGTGGTGGAGTATAAATAAGTTTCATTAAGCCTCGGTTGGCTCATATTCACAACCAATACATGTATTTATTCACGATGTTCCATAAGTATTCATTTGCGCATGGTAATTGAACCTTCAAACACTGCCTGACGTCTCTCTTTGTCCATTCCGATCGACTATTGAGCTAAAGTGACTTTTCAGGATATGTTCATTCCCAATGAGGGTCAAAGCCCAAAATCTTCGTGCGCCCGCCCTTCGACAAAGTTATAGTTTAAAACGGGCATTATAATTTCAAAAACGATCCAAACAACGTGAAACCTTCGCGTGGAATGTGAAACCATCATATTATGTGACATCGTTAGAAGGAAAAATATCAAACTTGGTATATTGATTGTTTCTCAAAAAAACCTTCACAAAATGACCTATCTCGTTCGAGATTTCTAGGCTTTCGAGTCAAATGACCAATGTTATGGCTAGAATGAAGGCATAGTTTGTGATAATATGTCCATATTGTGCATAAGTGTGCATCATTAGATGGCGAACAATGTTTCAGAAGTAAGTTTTCCTTTTCGTCGCACCAAAAGGCCGTTTTCCATTTACCGAGTGCAAAAAACGGACGATTTTGTGAAGCAACCACCAAATGGCTAATTCAAAATACTACCGTAACATTTTTCAAAATTACTAGACCACCTTACATGGATAATGTCATAACAGGGAGATGTCAAACATTTTCGTCTATTCCTGGTGAAAAAGACAAATTCCTGCCAAATCGGTAGGAAGTGGGCCAGATATGAAATATAGGTACATGATCGGATGCTCCTGATTTTTTACAAAAATCATTTTTAGGTTCAAAATATGTTGTTTCATCATAGATCCACTTCAAGTTTAGCGAGTCTCAACCCCGATCTAAGCATCTTCATGCCCGCCCTTCGACAAAGTTTAACGATAGTTTAAAACGGACATCATAAATTCAAAAACGATCTAGACAACGTGAAACCTTCGCTTGGTGTCATATTATGTGACATAGTTAGAAGGAAAAATATCAAACTTGGTATATTGATTATGTCTCAAAAAACCTTCACAAAATGACCTATCTCGTTCGAGGTTTCTAGGCTTTCGAGTCAAATGACCAATGTTATGGCTAGAATGAAGGCATAGTTTGTAATAATGTGTCCATATTGTGCATAAGTGTGCATCACGGGATGGCGAACAATGTTTTGGGAGGAAGTTTTCCTTTTCGTCGCACCAAAAAGCCGTTTTCCATTTACCGAGTGCAAAAAACAGACGGTTTTGCGAAGCAACCACCAAATGGCTAATTCAAAATACCACCGTAACATTTAAAAAAAATACTAGTGGTTGTGAAGCAACCACCATATGAATCAGTATTCCATTTGGAGTATCTCGCCTCCGGGCTCTTCGTCTTTCCCCTTCCTCTCATGGACCCCTCTTCATCCCCCATCCTCTTTCCCCTTTGTCTTATTTTGGTAGTACTATATAATACACTTCTCTCTCTCTTAAAATATGAAAATAAGTAGACAGTATTATACCGACTTTCCTTCTGAAGAAGGGTGGTATAAGGAGTAAATGACAATGCGAGTCATAGAATTTGTTATGCATGTGCACATAAATCACATATATTCTAAAATAGACAAACCGATAACATAGGTTGTCAAACCCTGTCAACCGGTCGGTTTTTGACCAAAACGTTACGTGAGGTCAACAGACCACTTAAAAGTATACAAAATAACTCTTAGGTTGCGTTTGGATGTTTGTATTCGGCTAGATATTGAATATTCAGGCATGGGGACCCGAATACCTCGAACTGAGGCGTTTGGATGTGCTAGGCAATCAGGCTGGACATTCGGACTCAATATTCGCACGGGCCGAATCACGTGTCGCGACCAGCCTCCCCATAGTTGAGCCCTTACCCTCGACATCTCCTGGCATTGATGCGAGAGACTCAGCGTTTCTTTCCTATGGACGCCGAACAAGTGAATCAAGCGGGAGACAGCTAAATCTCGCGAGACTTCCCTCAAGATTTGTCGGCGTCCTTCGGCGTCGTCGCCCTCCACTTCACCCTCACATACACCTTCCACCCCACCACCCCTCATCTCATTGTATTCTCCCTGCAGCCAAGCACTCGCCGCCGGGCGCAGATATGCCGCTGCCACTATTCATGGTTCGTCAGAGACCCTGCTCAAGCTACGCCCAACACATGTGTCGCCAACTTCTTGGAGAACCCCGTGTCACCGGATCCCTGGACTCCTGCTGCTGCTGATTGTTGACATCCATGAGCGATATACAGATTATGAACTCTGCTATGATCGATGTGCTGATTGATTGTAGTATTTAGGAACGCTGATTCATATGCGTGCATTTTTAGCTAACAGAAAATTGACGGTTGTAATACTGTGTTTTTTCTTGTCATTTTTTAATTGTTATATAATTTATGATATAGTCAATCCATCTCAAAATTTGACATTCAACCTCGATATCAAGTTTGGGTTCCAAATACAACATCCAAAGAGAAATGTTGGCATTCAATTTCAATCTCAATATCCTAGGATATTAACATTTATGCCAATATAGTACCAGGCCTCTCAATACAAACATCCAAACGGAGCCTTATGTTTTTTTTTGCCGGGTTCAGTTAAATTTGTTTTTTGGATAAGGGATCAGATCAGGTGGCGCTTCACGTTGACCGAATCGATGTGAAGCTGCTCGTTCGTGCTCCTGCTATGCGCGTCGATGGAGGACGAGAGCGGCCGACCGGCGAACGCTTGTTGGGGACGCCGCACGCAGAGGAGATGGCGCTGCCCATTGATTTCCCCCGTCTTCGGCTCCACTGGCAGGAGTCCTCGGGTCAGATTAAGGGCTGCCGTTTGCATTAGTCTATCGTCAGATTACATATTACACAGAATACAAATTACTTCAAAATGCAAACTGAATAGTAGTTAAGTAGTTAAATAGATCCGGTTTCGACATGATACTAATTAAGTAGTTCAAAAGCAATATTTCGTACAACTTTTAGTCAACATATAAGAAATGAATATATAAATACATTTGCTACATCTATCTCTAAAATTATCTAGATTTTGTACCCCTAAAATCATTTACATTTTCTACTATATACTAAATCTACACTATATACTTAATCTACATTTGCTACTATATACTAAATCTAACATTCCTATATCTAGAAAGTGAGCCCAAATTTAATATCTCTGAAGCATAATCATCTACACTAAATCATCTATACTAAATCTTCTAATATCATCTGCACTAAAATTATCTACACTAAATCATCTACAATCATCTACACTAAAACAAATAAAAAAGGAGAGATATGGGCTCATTGGCGTTGGCTCGAGGCGGTGGACGCAGGAGGTCGCGGGTACGGAGACGAGGCGGTGAGGTGGAGAAGGGGACGAGGCGACGATGGGGGACAGGGACGAGGAGGCGACAGGGGAGACGGGGACGAGGTGGCGACAGGGGAGACGGGGATGAGGCAGCGAGGGGGATGAGGCAGTGATGGGGAGACAGGGACGAGGCGGTGACGGGGACGAGACGACGACGGCGAGTCGGGACGAGGCGGCGATAGGGAAAAGGTGGTGGTTAGAGGCGGGTCGGCGGTGGCTGATGCGGTGGAGGAGGGGGCGACGGTGGCCAATATGGTGCACGCGGGGTTCGACAGCGGCCGACGCGGTTGGGAGAGGGAGGGGAGTTGGGGAAGAGGGGGGAGAGAGGGAGTGATGGGGGGAGATGCATGTTGGGGCGGCGCAGGCCGAGAAAGTGGCGTCTGGGTTGGTGGTGTTTGCAAATTCCGAACACCACCCCTAAGTTTGGCCCGGTTTCACCTGTGGGTCTTCTTTAGTAGTGGCGTATGGAATACACTAAACGTCACCATTAAGCTCTAGTAGTGGCATTTCGTATATTCGAGATACCGCTACTATGTTGGCTATCAGCAACAGCATGTTATTTTTAGGGCATGCCACTGGAAAAATGACTGCTATAGGCATTTTCCTACTAGTGAATGATGTGATGGATATGTACCCATCATAAGTATATATTGCAACATGATCGGTCACAAAGTTCATCGTTGCAATAGTTACGAAACTAAGTATCCTATTCCTTAGACCATAAAATCATATCTAATCACTATCATCCGAGGTTGCTTTGATTGCATCAACTGTCACACCGTAATAGGTTAATCATAAAGGTGTATGTCAAGTATTCCAAAGGGATAGGTTGAGGCCTATGTATCCACATCGAGATTTGTTCTCCTGCATGACTGGAAGATACGTCGCGTTCACTCGGTGAGATTACATCCATAAGATGCGCAACATATGACTAGGTCATGTGCATGGAATATTATGGGAACAAGTTAAGCAAGAGCTTGTCGGTAACGCGATCGAACTAGTTATGTTGATACTAACGATCAGATCTCGAACAAGTCATGTATAGAAGTAACAAAGGGAATTGGACTCATCCTTTATGGTTCAAATGACATTGATATCCTGGAATGCACAAGGGTCATTATGGGTGTCCAGATCCCGCTGACAATCATATATCATTGAAGCGTCTCGTTCTTGTCTATGATATTCCCTAACCGTATGATAACACACTTAAGGGTTCTACACCGCTCGGAGATCGTTTTGCAATCATCGGTATCACCGGGAGGAAGAGATGGGGGCAGGGGTTGATCCAGTTTGGAAGGAGAAATGAGGAGAAGGCCGATAGGCTGAGCCTCATGGGGGAACCTTTTCCCCTTAGAAATATCTTTAGATATAGTACCATATATTAATTAAGGCTTAAGGCCATCCTTAATAGTTTTGTACTTCGAAATAATAAGGAATACTAGTTCGATAAAGGAGAAACCAATGCTCCTACATTGGATTTGGCTCATGTGTGGCTCTAGGGTTCTATGGACGGGGTCCTAGGAAAAGGGATAACTAGAGAAGCATAAACATTATTAAGATAGTCTCCCCAACAAAGTAAGGCTAGGCGAAGTTGACACTCGTTGGCTTTATCTTTTGGATCCTTTTAGAGTAGCCGGAAGTAGGATGTTAGCCGTCTATAAAGCTACAAGGTCCCACGGCACAAAAGTTCGCCCATACGCCATAAGCATGTCTTATGGGCGACAAGACCCCGCAATCCACCATTCAGGCAGGCTCGTGTTGAGGTTTCGGTGCAAAAAACAAAAAAATTCCTACATCAGACCGCCCTAATGCCCAAGATATATCTATTAGTAATGCAGTAACTACCGAGGTTTCAGATATATAACCTTGTAGTCTGAAAGCCGTTAACGTTTTGAGGGAATCATGGTTGAAGTAGTTATGCTGGTAGCCAACCTCAAGGTCGCGAAGCTCCTCGCAGGTCACCCCTTGCTCCATCACCGTGCAGCCGTCCGGCTCACCACATCCAAGGTGCCCCAAGTGTGGCACCTCATGCTTTTGTACACATATGGTGTACGATAAGACCTCCGTATCCTTGATTCCTACCGGGAGTGCAGAAATAGATCTCCGGCTTGAAATCCCCACAGCGCAACGGCGCCTGCGGTGAAGCCTTGTTCGCACAGCCCATACATGGAAGCCATGGTCACAAGGTAGAGAGAGAGCGAGAAAGTCAACCAAAGGAATTTTCTAATTATTGTGTTTAATCCCACCTGTGTGCCCTCCCCATTAGGTTAGCATGTGCGGCTAATAAACTAAAGGAAATACCAGGAAAAACTCGTACAGTCGGATGGGCCGATTACCCAGCCCAGCCAAGCAAATAGAGAAAAAGAAGCAACCTCAAGCGGCGCTGGTCAGGTGGAACTTGGACGAGGCCAACCCCACGCTCGCATGCCCTTCCTGCGCGGTAGCAGCCTGCCTGGGCTGACCTGGCGCGCTCCGGCCCGTCTCCGCGACACCCCCACATAGTAGCAAGTGAGCATCCGGGTGGGCTGCAACCGGCCCACCTCGCGCCTGCCCATGAGCGGCCGCAAGTACCAGTCGCCCACCTGGCGTGGGCCGCTAGGCCCACAAGCAGCTGTAGCAGTTGTTTTTATGCTTTTCCTTTTTCCTTTTTCCAGGGTGACTTTCCCTAGGTCAATTCCCTCTGGGTTTTTGGCCTAATGTGGAAGTTGCCCTATAAATTTTAATTAAAATATTTATTTAGAATATATTAATTCATAATTAACATATAATAAATATATATTAAAAATTGCCATTTACTAAAAACACCTTTCAGTCCTTTTCTTTCATTCTTTTTACGAACAACTTCAGATCTCTCCCCGGAACAATTCTGCTTTCTCTTTCTCTACTAGATTCCAACTTACGGATAATCTCTAGCTCATCATACCCTTAAGTGTATCTCCCCACAGCTCGGGAATGGCACATACATGGTCTCTATAAATGATCAACAACGGGACCAGGATGCCCATATTGACCCCTGTACATTCCACGATGACAATGTCATTTGAACCGTAAACGTCGAGTCCAATTCCCTTTGTTTCTTTGATATGACTTGTCCGAGATCCGAACGTTCGATATGACATACCTTGTTCAATCTCGTTACCGAAAAGTTCCGTTTCACTTGTTACTGCGATATTACATCCTCGTGACCTAGTCACATGTTTCAACATTATGAATGTAATGTCACCAAGTCAGCCTTATGTATCTTACCCGTCACTGGGTGAACAAATCCTGGTCTTGATTCATAGGCCTCAACCTGTACCTCTAGAATACCCAACATACACCTTTATTATTACCATTTCATTGAGTAACATTTGATGCAGGTCAAGCAGCCTCGGGACATAGTGATTAATATGATCTCATGGTCTAAGGAGAAGGAGACTTCGTTTCTAACTATTGCAACGATGAACCTCATGACTTGATCGTGTCGCAATCTTTGGGTAATGTCCATCACATCATTCACCAATGATATGACTTTGTTGTCAACTGACACTATCACCCAAGATCAGGAAACCTTGATCATCTGTTGCCCAATAAACTACAATGAATAAAGGCTACTAGGGACTTCTGTTTCATATCACACATGTATTAATGTTTCCACCTGATACAGTTATATCACAAAACGAAACTATTGCGAAATTATTGAAATATGACAATAATAACCATTTATTATTTGCCTCTAGGTCATATTCCCTTCAGCTCATAGGCAACAGAGATGATCTCACCATATGCCTGGTCACATCCCTGTTCTCGAGCCCGCGGAACCGGGACCAAAGGCCTGGAAGCACCATAGGGCGGTTATGGAAGATCGGTCGATATAGGAGTAAACGAGACGACCAAGGCACGAAAAACCACCATGTCCCATCAACATCGACGGTAACTCCATGGTCATACCGCCATAGCAATAGATGACGCTAGATAAGGAGAGGATCGACGATAGAGAGAAGGATGAATTCACAACACAACTCATCTGCACATTCCACTACTAGAAAAATGGCTATAGGTAATCAGCACATCCGTGGCTCACATGGTTGAAGTGCCCCACGGCTAAAACAGGCGTGGCTCACCTATGGGCAGTGCCCTACTAGTAACTAGAACAACCGTGGCGCACATGACCATAGTGTGCCACAGATGTGTGTGGGCCAGGTCCCTGTTGGCCGCACGCCAAACATCCGTAGCGCACATAGGGTAGGTGCGCTACGGTTGTTAGTGTCAACCGTGGCGCACATGGAGGGGGTGCGCTACGCCTAAGCGCATGCCCCTCTCTGCTGTGAAACGGCCAGACACATCTGTGGCGCACTATGGCATGTGCGCCACAGATGTATAAACTTAGTAGTAGGGCACCTTGCCCTAGTGCCCTACGCCTAACTATCCTGCACCAACTCCACCCCCCCTGGATCGCCTTTTTAGGTTTTGCAAAAAAATAAAAGATGATAAACACTTCAAAAAATTAAATCCTTTCATATTTAGGTAGGTAATGTGGTATAGCTTCTAGTAAAATTAACAAACATGAGTTTTGACTTTATTTGGAAAAAAAAGTCATGCCACGATAAAAAGGCCGTAACTTTTGCATACGATATCGAAAAAATCATATAATATACCAAAATGATGAGAACGAGATTTCGCATCCGCTCGCATTTTGCCAAATGCATTCAAAATTTGGGTTTGGAATGCGCGTGCCTGCTTAGGTCCAGCTGGTGGGGCATTTTTTTCCAGGTCTGGCTGTCCGTTCCGACCGCTTTAGACAGGTCGTTATCGAATGGGTCGGCTCGATGTAGATGTCCTTAGTTATAAACTATGATAGAAAAAGGCATACGACTCTAGGTACAACTGACAAAGAGAAAAACTATTTAGGCGAAGGCAAAGATGCATTGGTGGGCAAGTGCAGCGGAGAAAACATATTCTTTACCATTACGACCATTTAATCTACAAAATGATGATCCTTAGGCTTCAGAAGTGGCAGATGTGATGAACGAAAATGGGTATTTTGAAAAGAACATCACAGGGGATGGATGTCGAGGAAAAATGTTTTCAATAGTATGGGCTGTTCATACCATGGAATGATCATGATCATGTTCCAAATCCGAAGTACTACCCCATATTGTCGATAGTATATAGGAATTGCTAATTCTCAGCTAGTTTACAGCACAATTATGTCCCGCATCGTTGGATCCTTTTGCATGCCAAGATTGGTACCCGTTGGGTTGTCCCGTGGTTTTACTTGGCCGGGTTTATTCCGCGCGATGTTTTCCCATGTAGTGGGCTGGTTCTGAGTTATGTTGGGCCTTTTGTCATGCAGTTTTTTGCTGGCTTTCTATTTGTGCATCAGTTAAGCGAGGGGACATTGTGTGTGAGCGTACAGCCAAATGATCACTGGAGTGCCGATTTTCTTAAAAAAATTATTGGAGCATAGAGCCAAGTTTTCTTTTGTTGTACTTCCTCCGTTCTAAAATAGATGTCTTGGATTTGTCAAAATTTGGATAAATCTAGACATTATTTAGTATATAGGTTCATGTTTCATATGAGTTGCAATCAGACTCACAACTGGTTCATGTTTCGTATGAGTTACAATTGGACTCACAAATGGTTTTTTCTTTTTTCGTAGAGGTATAAGTTACAATCGGACTCGTAACTGGTCCATGTTTCTTATGAGTTGTAATTGGACTCGCAAGTGACTTATCTTTTTTCATAGACGTATCAGTTGCAATCGGACTCTCAGCGGGTCCATGTTTCATATGAGTTGGGAATCAGAACTAACTTTGTCTTTTTCTTAGGTATGATTTTCAATCGGAATTGGAACTGATCTATCTTGCATATGAGTTGTAGATTAGGGAACTGCTCTATCTTGCATATGAGTTGTAGATTAGGAAGTGACTTGTCTTTTTGGTAGGTATGAGTTGCAGTCGGAATCGCAACTGGTCCATGTTTCATAAAATTGCAATCGGACTCGTAACTTACTTGTTTTTTTCATAGAGGTATAAGTTGCAATCGGACTCGCAACTGATCCATGCAACTAAGGATTGTGTGTCTCGAGTTGCAAGTCAACACACAACTGGACTTCTCCCCTGGTGGTATAAAGGGGGAGTTGCATCTAGCGTTGCAATTGAGGACTGTGTTGTTCTTTTGTCTTTTTTATCCTTGATTTGCATCTCGGCATGCAAGTGGCCTTCTCCCTGATGATAGAGAGAGTGAGTTGCATCTAAGGTTGCAGCTAGACTATGAGTATTGAGTTGCAATTTGACACGCAACTGAACCTCTCCCCTGATGGTATAAAGAGGGAGTTGCAAATAGGGTTGCAACTGAGGATTGTGAGTCTCGAGTTGCAACTTAAAATGCAACTGGTCTTTCTACCCTGATGGTATAGATAGGGAGTTTCAACTAGGGTTGCAACTAGGGATTATGAGTCTTGATTTGCAACTGGCATTCTCCATGAATATAGAGGGACGGAGTTGCAACTAGGGTTGCAACTGAGGAATGTGTGTCTCGAGTTGCAAGTCGACACACAACTGTACTTCTCCCCTGATGGTATAGATGGGGAGTTGCAACTAAGGACTGTGTTGTTCTTTTGTCTTTTTATCCTTGAGTTGCAACTCGACATGCAACTGGCCTTCTCCCTGATAATATAGAAAGGGAGTTTCAACTAGGGTCGCAACTGGACTGAGAGTATCTAGTTGCAATTTGACATGCAACTGAGCTTCTCCCCTGATGAGTATCTAGTTGCAATTTGACATGCAACTAGGGTCGCAACTAGGGTTGGAACTACATTGTGAGTCTTGAGTTGCAACTTGACATGCAACTAGCATTCTCTCCTCATGGTATATAGAGGGAGTTTCAACTAGGGCTGCAACTAAGAAATAGCCCTGAGTTGCATATCGACATGCAACCGACTTTCTCGCTTGATGGTATAAAGAGGGAGTTGTAAAGTCTCGAGTTGCAACTTGACACGCAGCTGATAGTATAGAGGGTGAGTTGCAACTAAGAACAAGCCTTGAGTTGCATCTCGACACGCAACCGACTCTTGATGGTATAGAGAGTGAGTAGCAACTAGGGTTGGGTTTTCGTGGTCCCTTCTTTTGCTTTTTTGAGTTTTTGCATCTGAACTTTTCATGGTCCCCTTTCTCTTCTTTATTACCAATTGCATATTAGCATGCAACTGACTTTTCTCGTGGCAGTTGCAAGTGGGGTTGCAACTGAGATTTTGTTTTTATGGTCCCTTCTTTACCTTTTTTCTAGTTCCTTTTTACTACGAGTGCCTCTAGCAATTACAAAAAAAATATTGGCCACTCGGGTTACCCCGCATGTACTACGAGTGCCTCTGATCCAAATTAATGTTCTCAAATTTGACTACATTTGGAAGTAGACAATTCTTGAGAAATTTAAGAACATTAATTTGGACCGGAGGGAGTATGAAATTTAATTGTTTCTTTCTAATTTGTTTTAACTTGGATAGTTTCTATTTTGTGATTTGTTTTTTCTATGGCAATCATTTTAAATTTTATTTTGTTAACAATTGTAAGGTAATATGTCCCATTTTTTCCTACTCCCTCCGACCCATAGTTGACTTAGATTCGTCTAGATATGAATATATCTAGTCAAGTTTTAGTGCTAAATACATCCGTATCTAAAAAAATTAAGTCAACTAATATAGATCGGAGGGAGTAATAACATGATTCAGTTTACATAGCCAAGCAAATTTAGTATTCAAGAGATCATGGTATGCATACTAGTCGGCAACATGACTGAGAGATCAATGGCTACTAGGACAACATTCCGTGTCCGTTAGTTTTATACAATCAAGCACATGACGGAAAACACAAAGGGTCACACACAAACTATTGGGTCCACACACAAGACTCGTTGTCGGTCCAGTTATTGTATGTTACTTTTCCCTCCCCAACTCCTTGTATCTTCTAGAACACATTTGCCGAGCATTTTGAAACAGTGAAGAAATCCAAAGGGGGCACGGGGGAGAGAGATTGAGGACGACACAGGAAACAAAATTGGGCAGGCATAGAAGGATTATTACAACTTGGTAAAATACCTAGAGGAACTAATCTGTTATTTTGTATTTTTGGCAGGTCTATTTTTTGTTTACAACTTGGCAACCCAGCAACAAACAAGCAGCCCATGTAAATCCAGGAGACAAAACAAGATAACAGCCGGGAAGATAACAGCGGGGAACAGCCCAACAACAAGGCAGACAAAACAAAACAAACAGCCCGGGAAGACAAAGCCGGGAACAACAGGGTAAACGGCCCAAATCCCCAAGACTGACACTTCTCCATCCGCCTCCATCCCCATTGGTAGGGGCATCACGTCCATCAGGTCCGGCAAGGTCTGTGGGAGCTGTAACCTTCTAGAGAGGGCCATGGGGAGCAACACGTTACTAGCGAATTCTCTAGTATAGGTTAAAAGTTAATAATCCTCCGTCCACCCTTGCCTCCTGCTAGCAAAGACAAAACGCTCAACGGGGAGGAGAGGGCGACGCGCATCAACGATTTTGCTTTGCACCCGTAAGGGCATTCCCCAAAACCATATCCAAAACAGGTCAAAAAAACTGATTTTTTCTGATTTGCGCCATCCCCATGTCACAGGAGGAGCCACCCACCGTCCCCGCATCGACAAAGCAGCTGCCCGTCGTTTGCCTTTTCTCTTTTCTTTCTTGCGTCTGTCATGATCCGTCGCTGGCGGAATCCCATTGGCTGCTCCGAACCCCACCCTGGACTGCACCCACCATCTCCTCTACCTCTCCCTAGGCGGCTAGATGGAGCACGCCGTCGCCGGCTAGAACGACACTCAAGTGGCGTGTGGCGTCACCTGTTTCTGTCCATGGGGAGTTCCTTGACGTCCACATCATGCAGGGCACTGGACGATATGTTTCGGTCCATGGTGAAGACGCCCAGCAAGCTCCAGGTCATGCACAAGATCAACTGCCGCTGCTCGATTGGTTAATGTTGCTACTTACATTCGCAAAAGAAAATTTCTACCATAAATTGCTGCTATCTGGATTATGTGATTGTCTTCGCCGCTCTCCGCGCTGCTCAAACATGGGCAGAAATGGCGAGGTAGGTGCGAGATGTGCGGCGACCGTTGTTGGGATGAACGGGAGAGAGGCTATCATGTGGGCCAGTGGCAGGTCGCTAGAGGACAGGTGCAGGCCGTGTGAGCTCTGAACCTGAAAAACTCAATACTACGCGAGGAGTGTATTCAGACAGAACAAGAATGATTTTTGTGCCGTGTAAACCTTATGGCTTTTCTCCTCTTCTCTTCCTTTTATTCATCGAAAGGGAAAACGTGACCTAGTATTCCTACCCCTACGCCACGATCCGTAGGACTCGTGCCATCCCACGGGTTCCTGATCGACTGCTACGAAAACGGGAAAGAGTCCAAGTCTGATGCAACAGACTGGTACACACCTTGCACATATCGCGGGTTGTGCCTTATCTAAAACGTTAAAGGAAAAAACAAAGCAAAGTCCTATCTACGTGACAGACAAGATTAGAGGCAACAAATCACCCCCGTAATCTTGTTGTCCGATTATTTCTGACATCCCGATGTTGCTCCAGAGCTCCAGAAACCTGATGCGTCCAAGAGCCTTCGTCAGAACATCAGCTAGTTGCCCCTCTGTGCAGATGTAGTCGATCTCAAGATCACATCTGCTCAACATATTCTCGGATGAGATGATAGCGGGTGTCGATATGCTTACTACGATCATGGAACACAGGGTTCTTGCTTAAGGAGATCGCTGACTTGTTGTCCACTAGCAGCTTTGGTGCTCGAGGCTTCTCATTCAGCAACTCTCCAAGAAGCCTACTGAGCCAGATTCCCTGACAAGCCGTAGTGGCGGCGGCGATATACTCTGATTCGCATAACGAGACGGCCACCACTCGTTGCTTCTGTGACTACCAGCTGATGGGGCTCCGACCGAGGAAGAAGATCAGTCCGGTGGTGCTTTTCCGATCATCAATATCACCAGCTAGATCCACATCACTGAACCCCAGGAGATCTGCTTCACCCTTTCTCTTTGCAAATGTAAGGCCAAGGTTCAGAGTCCCTGCCACATACCTCAAAATGTGTTTCACCGCGGCAAGATGCTCAGCTTTGGGTTCCTCCATGAAGCAGCTGACGTAGCCCACGACGTAGGTGATGTCTAGCCTCGTGTGTACGAAGTATCGAAGACTTCCCACTATGCTGCGGTAGTGAGTTGCATCCACCAGCTGGCCCGTCCCCTTCTTGCTCAGCTTCAATATTGCCTCCATTGGCACAACACACGGGTTGCATTCCTCCAATCCTGCCTTATGTAGTATCTTCTTTGCGTATGCAGTTTGCTGGAGAGTGATGGAGTCGTGTCGCTGCTGCACTTCGATCCTGAGGTAGAAGCTGAGCTCGCCCAGGTCACTCATCCTGAAGAGACTGGTCATTTCCTCCTTGAACTTTTTGACCTCTTCAATAGATGAGCTGGCTATGATCAGGTCATCCACATAGACACCGACGAGGAGGAGCTGATCACCGCCGCCACGTCGATACACGGCGTGTTCTACCTGGCTACGCACGAAGCAAAGTCCAAGCAGACTGGAGTCGAGCTTCGTATTCCAGGCCCTGGGCGCTTGCCAGAGTCCGTACAGAGCCTTCTGAATCCTAAGCACCTTAGGCTCCTCGCCAGCGATGGAGAAGCCAGGAGGTTGCTCGATGTAGACCTCCTCGATAAGGTCGCCGTTGAGGAAGGCAGTCTTCATGTCCATGTGATGAACAGGCCACCCATGGTGCGCGGCGAGGGAGATCAGGAGACACACTGTATCCATCCTTGCAACAGGGGCGAATGCTTCCTCATAATCCACCCCCTGTCGCTACATGTAGCCCTTCGCCACGAGTCGTGCTTTTCGCTTCACCATAGCGCCGTTGGCATCCTTTTTCAGCTTGAATACCCATTTGAGCCCAATAACTCGATGCCCCGATGGCAGCTGCGCGAGCCGCCAGGTCTTGTTTGTCTCGATGCTGCTCATATCCTCCTGCATTACATCGCGCCACGCCCCGTCCTTCTCTGCATCGGCGAACATCGCCGGCTCCTTGGAGACGAGGAGACAGTTGTCGTTGTACGTTGGATCCACCCTGTCTGTTGTGTCGAACAGATTCTGTAGGGTGCGGTACCGTCGTGGAGCCTCCTCGCCTGGTGACGGCAGCGATGCGTTCGATGGCAGAGTGGCATACTCCACCGTCAACTGTGGAGGTGTCGAGGGTGTGGGAGGTGAAAGCACCATCGTTGGGGTTTCTGGCGTCACTGGAGCTGTAGGTGAGTGCGCGCTTGACGAGCTGGCACACGGGTCTATCGCTCTCTCCATGCGCATCGCGTTCTAGCCCATGCCATCCCCTGCTCCGTGGGAGGTGAAGTGCTCGACGGCGAACGTTTCCAGCTCAGGCCCGCGTCCTCCTATTCCTGACCAGTCCCAAGGCGTGTCTTCGTCAAAGACAACATCACGGGACACCTGGACTCGATCAGTAACAGGATCGTAGACGCGGTACGCGGCGGTGCCCGACTCGTAGCCGAAGAGCACCATCAGAGTGCTCATGTCCTGCAGCTTCTTCAGATGAGGTCGCG